>VWYH01002074.1:893449-964797 GCA_013399365.1 Pampusana beccarii
GAGTACAGTGGCACAATTACTTCTCTAGTCCTGCTGGCCACACTGTTCCTGATACAAGCCAGGATGCTGTTGGCCTTTTTGGCCACCTGGGCACACTGCTGGCTCATGTTCAGCCGCTGTCAATCAACATTTCCCCCTACCCCCTCAATCCCTTTCTGCCAGGCAGCTTTCCAGCCACTCTTCCCCAAGCCTGTAGCATTGAATGGGTTTGTTGTGACCCAAGTTGCTCGCTCCTCCATGGGCAGCCCTCTACCAGGCAGGAGAGCTGCGCTCCACCCCTTGATCTGCATCCGATTTACCTTTCTCAATGGTATTATAAGTTATGGATTACACAAGTAGGCTGTCCAGTGAACAGATGCTTATCCAACAGGCTGGAAGGTCATCTCTGTCCTAGCACCCACCAGTGCAGCTCAGGCTCATGTGAGGCAGCAAGTTCCTACATAGCAGCTGCTCACAGTAATGAGTTGGCTGCCTGAGCCACATATGAGGCCTAGTGGAGCAGCCATGTTCAGGATCGCTACTGCCTGGAGTGCAATGTCTTCTGCAAAGTGCCCAATGCAGAGGTCAGGGTAACAGAGAAGGAAATAGAAGAGAGGAAAAGCAGACAGGACGGAAAAAAAAGATTGTAGAAAGTAAGGACAGACTAGGAATAGAGAGGGAGAAGACGGAGTAGCAGAGCTGAACAGGTTCAGAGTTCAATGGCTACAGAAAATACACTCAGCTATTAAAACAACTGTGAGAATCATGCAATCGTTTAAGCCAGATGTGATCTTTGAAGGTCCGACTCCTGCTATCGAAAGAATGTCTGCTGAAAGAAAGGATAAATTGCACAGTCAGGAAAACATTTCATAAAGCAGGTGACAAGCAGCGAACAGATGTGACAGTTTGTGCAGCAGTTTGCGCAGAAGGGCACACAGTGGCTCTGCTCTGGACAGCACCCATGTCCTCAGCAAAGGTGGTGATGCACTGCAGTCCCCAGCAGACACTGGAGCAATTTCCCTGTAGCAGAATCACAGCATAGCTGAGTTTGGAAGGGACCTCTGGAGGTCATCTGGTCCAACCTCCCTGCTCAAGCACGGCCAGAGGCCTCAGCACAGACAGAACTTCAGGAGGATGCAGCTCTCCACATCTTGGGCTGCAGGAAATGCCTAAGGCTTCTCATGGAGACTGGGACATGAGGAGATGGTCTTCTAGCCCGTAGGACATGTGTGCTCGTTCAGGATCTGTGTCAGCAAGCTAAGGACCTGTATGAGGTCAGCAGACTGTGCAGCATCAGAGACCAAAGAAAGGGAGGGACTGGATCTTCTCTGAGACCCCACAGCTTCAAGAAACTGAGGTAAGAGACTGGAACAGAGTAGGTGGGTACAGGTTTCCTCATCTGTAGAATACGGTCTGAGGCAAAATAAAGGTGTTACTCTTGCTGATTACATGGGAGGTGGACTTTTTTGGACAGAAGAAATGGGAGAACTGAGGAAGGAACAATGAGGAATGTTGCAGTTCACCATGCCAGTATTCCTTAGTGAAATGACAATTTTTCATTTACTCAAAATGAGGTAAAAATCCACTCTAGCCTTGTGTAAGTTTAGTTTTGTCGACAGTTAATGCAGCATGAAAGGTAAACATCTACTCTCTCTTTTTTACTGCTGACTGTGCAGAATTTTTGCTGCTCATGAGTGAATTTCAGCATGCACTGCAGGCTTTTTAGTATATGCCCCTTCTGCTTGGTTCTTTCACGCAAAGCTCTTTGCAGAATGTCCTGCAAGGCTCACGAGTGCAGTGATTGCTTTTGCCCTCAGTCTCTAGACATCTCTGCTTCAGTATTTTACTTCTTTAGATGGTTATATTCGTGACTGGAAGTGTAAACAAAAATGAAACAAAATAACCCACTTCAAAACACATTAGAGTTAAAACCCAAGTGCTTGGAAATGCCAACTTATGTTGTATGTGATTGTCCAGATGATTAAACTGATGCAGTTTTTGTTGTTTCTATAACACGATCTTTCATATTTTTGCAGTTTCATGGTGTTTTCCCAATGCACTCATTTTAATTTCTTCTATCTCATCCAGTGAGTCAAAGTATGTCACAGATTAAGCTAAACAATGCAGGCATGCGCCCTCAGAAGCATTTAGGCAGTTGAATAGAAATTGGGTTCCTAAATCACGTTGGTGATTTGGACCTCGATCTTAACATTTCATTTCTTCAACAGTTACTTTGACAAACTTGGTGTGTTTCATCTCATGTGGTGGCTTTCTGCATTTGAGAGGTAGGAAACAAGAATGGTGAAAAAAAAAAAGAAAGTAGATCTATATCTTTGTTCAATGATTATTTCAGATATTTTTGGGTCTACTGTGTGGCTGATTACTGTTTGAAGTTCTTTTGGTTGCTTTGGCTGTATATTTTTCTATGTGAAAAGTATCTGTGTCATCTCATAAATAAAGTAATTTTGCATAATGAAAAGAACAATGGAGATATGAAATTTATTGACGGATGTCTTATTAAGTATCAAAATATTTACTCAATGCCCAAAGAGTATACTTTTTAGAATTATGAATCAGAAAGAGAATGAACTCCAGCTTTAGGTGCAAAGCAGAACTCGCTACCTTAAATCTGAAGATGTATCGAAAGTTCCCATTCAGTACAACGCAGCTCCCTGTATCTGGTATATATTGACTGATTTACCACTCGTATTTTTTCATGTTCAGTCAATATTTTTCTCTTCTAAATTTCTTTCCAATCAACTGTTATGCAGTCTTACGTCTCTGTAAGAGAATGCCTTTCTTGTTAACAATGTTTTCTTAATGCAAATGTAGTATGAATTCTGCTTCTAAGCTGCTTATTTAAGGTGAACCATGTTAAGTAGAAAGCACCTTTTCCCCTCTCCAAAATATATTTATCTCCTCTCTGTCGCCTGTGGCATCTGTCCAGGCTGCATCCATTTCTGGGTGACATAGAGGAAAAATTATATCAGTCACCTGCGATGTCAACTCCAACTTGAATGGCACAGAGTGCTTTGTGGCCATCTTTCTTACAACTTCATATATAACAGCTGGTAGAGCAGTCCATTAAATTCTCTAAATAAATTGTTGCCTACTACAGAAACTTTGTACACCAATATACTCCAATACTCACCTTAAAAAAAAAAAGAAAAAAGGTAATTTTAAAAAGGAAACTGTATTGTGACAGAAATTAGAGAGTTTTTCATTACGTTTCCCAGGAAATGAAGTTTTACATACCACGAGGAGGCCATTGTACCACCATTGAATACCCTGTGCCATATTCCCCTTCTTTCCCCTGCAGCTCTTGAGACTCAGCAGATGTTTGTCTTTGCACCCTTGGCATTGGGAATGGGCATTTCCTCATACAAACCTGCAATGCTCTTTGTATTTCCACCAACACGAAACCCTCGACAGCTCCAGACCGGCAAGCCAGAAGGTTATTGCTGTCCATCCCTGTGCTCACCAAGTTACTGGGCCTGAGACAGTGACACAGAACAGGGAAGAGTAACATCATCAAACACATAAAAAAGGCTGCCAGCTCCCAGTGTCAGTGACTGGACCCCTGATGCAAAACCTTATCAAATACTGGGAATCCCTTTGACCACCGAAGTCTTCAGATCAGGCTTACCCTCTGGAGATTATTAAATAACATAGAACTTGTGCAACAAGCCCCTTTGTGCTCAAACCCATTATAAGTACATATAATAGTGGATGAGGTAGCATGCATATACATACGTGTGTGTACAAAAAAGAAATCACCCAACGATAAAATAGATATAATATTGAACAAGTTAGGTGTTTTTGTTGTTGTTGTTGTCTGTTTTTTTTTCTGATGAGCATGAAGAGATGTGTCAGGAGACTATTATACAACTTATTTTTTGTTTTTTTTGCAAGATGTTATTCTATGATGTGGAGCAATATCCAATACAAGCCATACAAGAACTGCTACTAATACAGAATTTAAGTGTAAAATAGGGTTTTAACTATTCCAGATGGTGTTTCCAAGTACTCTTTCTTTTTTGTGTGTGTGTACATACGCCCTCTGGAATGCATGCCTATTATCATGTCTCCTTTTAGAACTTCTGCTTCAAAAATATACTGCATAATCAGTTTGATTATGTGACAAGCTGTTTCATCCTTTTCATTTTTTTTCCTCATGCAATTTTCTAGGTCGTTTGCACTAGGTCTTCCTTTAAAGAAAAAAAAAAAAAAAAGAGTGATTTTCTGTGGAATTTCTTTCATCAAGCAATTACAGTTATTGTTCGGAGAGCTAATTTTGATTATATATCTAAATAATTAGTTTATTTTTTCTTTGGAAAATCAGAAATCCATTTAGGCAGTGGAAATGTAAGCCATTCATGGAATACTTAAAATACAGCCGTCAAGAAAAATGGAAATAGCCGTACTTAAGATTTATTCAGTTCAACTGCTCTCACCAGCTTCATTCAAGTTTCAGTCTTCAGTGAGATGAATTAGAGAAATTGTCTCTAAAAACTTATTCTAAACATGTTAAATTAAATCTATTAAAGTGACAAAGTTTGCCTTTTTTTTTTTTTTATCTTGAGAAATGTATTTTAAAAGAACGCCACAGGCTTACAGTATGCTCAAGATATACTGGAAATCCTTTTATTGAACACAGGACCAACAATTCCAGAATCAATCACTGGTAGCACTGAAACACCTTCCAAAGCGGATCCCACAGCTGACAAAAAGGAAGAGGCTGGATTTGTACTCCAGACGTCACAAACAATGGAGTTGTTCCTACCTGTTGTGCGGCATAACCCCTGCGAAGCCGGCAAGTAATTTAAACTCATCTTTACGTTTTTGGTCGCTATTGTTTGTTATTTAATTTCACAGTGCTCCATCCCCGACCCTTCAGGTGAAATCCTGACCCTGGAGAAGCCACCAGAAGCGTCCCAGCGCTGGAATCCGATTTCCAAGATTTGAATGCTCACAATCCCAGCCAGAGGCAACAGGTGCTGCGGGTGGTCAGCCCCTCTCCCGAATGCTGTTCTGCATTTGCCATTTGGGGCACTTCATCACTGAAAAACTATGGTGCTTTTGTTCTGACTTCTGGTCTAGGAAGAAACTGTCACCTAGAAAACGAATATAATAATACCCCCCTGCCCAACAGAGATATTATAGAGAAAAATATAATTCACACATTTTTCTGAGACATTCGGGCACTGTGGTAGTGGAAGTCACACACAAAAAAAGAGTCCATTAGGAAAAGGATAATTCTGTGCTAAGAATACTGTACAGCAAATTAGGCCTAGGGCTACGATATGACTAATGAGGAGAAACTAAAATACTGAATAGCTGTCTCATTCACGAGGCACTATTCATCAAGGTTGCTATTAGAGGCAAGCAACCTGCAGTAAAAACAGCAGGCAGTAATTTGAATGTGAGGCAACTTCATTAATGATTACTTCATAAGGCATGTATACAATGGAGACAAATAAAGATAGGCAAAGTTCAACAATTTACAAGAATAAGGCCCCCGACCTTTCAGTACTCGGCTTTGCTAGTTTAACAACTTTTAAACATTCTTCTATAGAATTAAACAGCATATAATTGAACTTTAAACGTAACATATGATTGCTGCTTTTCATTATATCACACAGAATGACTCATGTCTATTAATACATAATCCTTTAGACCAACAAGATCCCACCCAAAAAAGGAAAGCATAAAAGTTTGATTTAATCTATCAAAGACCAGATTTCTTCTCAACATGTATTCAATTAACAATGCATGCCATATATATCCAACACTGCCTTTTTCTTATAAAACAAGAAAAGAAAGATGAGGCTAAACATACTGTGTAAGATGTTGGAAACAATCTGTAGGAAGTGAAAACATATTTTCCACTTTATTATATTTTCATGTCATTGTTTAGACAGATAAATATATTAAATACTATATATCATTTTTTACTACTGCTGTATTTTCTTGGTCTCTATCTAAAAGCTTGCAGGCATAGCTGAGTTGGGTAGAGAGCACATGACGATCACTAGGCCACCTCTGCCTGCAAAATCTGACTTGTAGACATGAGTTCACCATCAATATGACTGTTTTCCTACTATTTTGTTATTGGAATAACAGAAGCCAATACCTAACTGGTGAATTTATTTTAAGCTCAAGAAACCTTTTGACAGTATAAGCAGCATCTCCCTTGTTGGAATTTGTTGATCTAACTCCATTGGCAGAATCAAATTTGGACACATGAAGAAGGCTACGGAGTGGCTTCTGAAGTCTGCTACACATATTGTATTTCTGAAAAGTGAAGAAGTTATTTGCTGGGAATATGAAGAAAACCAGCAAAGGCAGATTTGAAGTCAAGACATTAGCTACGAATGAAGACTGGCAGTTGGTGACCAGCCCAGAATATGTCCTTTTCCATCCTTGTAACATCAGTGACCGCTGTCATTACTTCCTTATAAGGCATGTGTTCCTAAAAGCCATATTGGTTCTAATTATCCAATATTCTCAATCTCTCATACACTATTCTCCAGATATTTCAGTTTTCAGACATAAGAGTAGATCCTATAATGTCTGAACTCACAGAAAAAAACCTTTATTGGGTTAGAGCAAAGGCCCAGCATCCCATATGACTGAGGACTTGGTCAGATGTAATACTGATGAAAAGAAACTAGGCTCATCCAGGTTGATCTGTCTGGATACAGACCCAGCTTCCTGATCTTTTTGGCCACACATCTGTGGCCCTGTTACAGCATTCCCCACAGCACTGTCAAGTCCATAATCCCTGTTGATTTATCCCACTTCTCTTGATGCTACGAGGTGTCAGGATGGCATAGGGGTGACAGTGTCAAACCTTTGTGGCAGGAGGGTGGCAATCACTTGGCAATACCTGATTGCCTCCTGCAATGTCCTCCCTCAGGTTGCCTGGGAAAGCACCAGCCCTGAGGTGGTGGCCCAAGGCTGCAAGGGCCAGCCCCAAAAACACAGCAGCACAGGCTACAGTGCCCTCACCCCCTCAGGCATGATGGGCACCTCCAAATCTCTCTGACACAAGCAGCACACAGGGCCCTCTTTGGGGGGGTTATCTACCAGATGAGTAAACTTCTTGTGCCCCAGAGGAACCCCCCACGCAAATTGGTCCAGGAAAAGCCCACACTTTGCCCACAACGACAGTCAGAGCCAGCTTCGTTCCCACAGCAACAAATGCAACTCTTGCAACGTGCTGCAGCTTTTTGGCAGTGCCCGACCTTTTCCTGCCAGAGCCCTGACTCCGACCCTGGCAGGGAACACTGAGAAGGGGGTTGCTGTGCAACCTGACTGCGGCGTAGCATCTCCCAGGACAGCACTCCTCGGTTAAAGCATGCTTTGATGACTGGACCCGTGCATTTTTCTGCAAGGAGTCATTTGTTCCCTTAGCAGCTAACGTTTCTGGCTGCATCTTGTATGCGATCAGGCACAGCTTCCTTCCTCTCATACCCGCTGGAAAAAGCTGTGCCCAGCTGCAACATTTTTGTCAGGTTACAGAGCTGCCGACAACCAGTATTAATGAATCTGCAGGCACATGGGGAAATAAAGGCCAGGCAGGAATGGTTTAGGGTCCACGGTGTTCCCTGTGCTACACAGAGTGCTTCCCCTGGATGCCTGCTTGCTTTCTGCTGCTTCTCTGCCTGATCCCTGTTACTTGCACAGCCATGTAGAGCTGTCTTCTCCCTCCACCACAGACTTTCCAGCTTTTCAGTTCATATTTGATATCCCAAGTGCAATCTCAGGGCAGGAAGCACAGGACAGCTGTAGGTACTCACACCTGTTTCCTCTCCCTTTCCATGCTTTCTGTCCCGGGGCAGTCCATTTATACTTCAGCCTGGCTTCTGCTCCAGGGCCTTCTGTGTGTGTGGGATAAAGCATTTGGAAGCAGAGTGGATGTCTTGAAGGTCCTGCTGAGACTCCTATGCAGCCTGTGGGACAGCAGGTGGCATCTGCAGCGACTGGTAAGCAGCAAAATTCTTGAGCCTGTGAGGCCAAATGGCTGCAACAGTTCATAGCACATCCGTATATTGTAATTCATAATATTCATTCATTTTTCAGGCCGGTGACCATGCAAATAAAACCAGACTACTATTGCAGTGTTTATCTTTCTTGATTTGGTTTCAATTTCTTGGGTAGTGAGGGCAATAAATAGATCAATAAATAAATAAATTAAAAAATAAGAGATGAAATCTCTAATCTGCTATGATCTCATATTTTGTCTTGACAAACAGAGGAACTCACATATATTCAGATCACCCCATTGGGGCCCTGGCCATTGCTCGGTTGCAAATTCTCATGATTTCTGTGACAGTTATTCCAGGACATCATAATAAACTCTAATATTAAACACAGCCTGAGCTCAGTGAGTTAAGAGTGATTATCAGAGGGCTTTACAGTGACAGAAACAGATCAGAAATGCGTAACAACACCACAACCCCTGATACGCAGTTCCGCTCTTTCCTAGTTCATGTGGAATCAACTTCTACACACACAAAAAACACCAAAACAAATAAACAAAACCAACCAAAACCCTGAGAAGTTTTGAACGTTTTATACCTCTGTTTGAAAAAAAGGTACAACAAAGATTAAACTCCCACCCCTGCAAAAACCCCTAGAACAACACTAATTCCCATCCCACTGATTTCCGTGCTCCTTTTTAAGCCCCTCGGCCAGCACGGGGCTGCTGTGCCCCTGAGGCCCGGGCGCTCCTTACAGGGGTAAAGCACCGCGGAGCTCCACGACTCCAGACCCAGCAGAGGAAGCCGAGAACCGGGCTCTCCCCACAGCCACTCAGGCTCACGCCGAGTCTCTCTAACCCCACAGTCACGGAGCCAGGGACCGACCAGACCGGGAGCGGAGCATCTCCCGTATGAGGAAAGGCTGAGGGAGCTGGGTCTCTTTAGTTTGGAGGAGACTGAGGGGTGACCTCATTAGTGTTTATAAATATGTAAAGAGTGAGTGTCACGAGGATGGAGCCAGGCTGTTCTCGGTGACAACCAATGATAGGACAAGGGGCAATGGGTTCAAGCTGGAACACAGGAGGTTCCATTTAAATTTGAGAAGAAACTTCTTCTCAGTGAGGGTGCCAGAGCACTGGAACAGGCTGCCCAGGGNTCCCAGCCCCGCCCCCTCGGAGAGCGCGCGGGGTCGTTGCTACGGGAGCCGCGCGAGGTCGCGCACGCGGCGGTTGGGAAGATGGCGGCGCCCGTGGAGATCTGTCATGTCGCTTGCTGCGCCAACCGGGCGGGCGGCGGGGCCGTGTCCTGGGGCCGGGGGGCGCTCCTCGCCTTCGGCAGCTGCCGGGACGTCGTACTCTACGAGCCGGCAGTGAGCTGGGGCGCTGTGGGGCGGGCCGGGCCGGGCCGGGCCGGGCCGGGCCCGGGCCAGGGCCGGGATCGGCAGCGTGGCCTGACGCTCGGTGCTCTCTGATAGAATCGTAGAATGTCTTGAGTTGTGAGGGAGCAACAAGGATCACGGAGTCCAACTCCTGTCCCTGCATGTGACAACCCCACAGTTCACACCATGTGTCTGAGGGCCTTGTCCAGTCTCTTCTTGAACACTGTCAGGCTTGGGGCCGTGACACCTCCCTGGGGAGCCTGTTCCAGTGTCCACCACCCTCTGGGGGAAGAACCTTTTCCTCATGTCCAACCTGAACCTCCCCTGGCACATCTCCCTGACATTACCTCGGGTTCTGTCACTGGTCACTAAAGAGAAGAGTTCGGCGCCTGCTCCTCCTCCTCCGTTTGTGAGGAAGCTGTAGCCGCCATGAGGTCTCCCCTCAGTCTACTCCACGTTGAACGAAGTGTTTCTCTTTCCCGCAGGCCAGGCGGGTGGTCGCCGCTCTCCGCGGCCACGCCGGCCGGGTGAACTGCGTGCGGTGGGTCCGCCGGCGGGACGGCGGTGAGTAGCGCCGCTTTTCTTCTCCCCCTCCCCGTCCCCTTGGGCCGGGGAGCCGCAGGCGGGGGATGGGGGAGGTTCGCTGCGGTGGGGGCCTGGGCCGCTTCCCTGCGCTGCTGCTCTGCCCCTCGCTGGGGAAGGTGAAGCGAGAGGGTCGGCAGCAGAGGGGCTGCAATTTATACAACTGAAGGAAAGTTGGAGCTGCAGCAGCGCTTCCAGCGCATCCTCTTCCTGGTGAGGATTTTACCAGGTGGGTCCGCAGGAATCTGACCCGCCACACTCCGGTGAGCGAGGAGATCCGGTCGGGCCGTCCGCTCCGGGCCCCGCAGCCAGCGCCAGCCCGGGAGGCGGTTTTGCCTGGGGCTGCGGTGGCTCTGGCAGATCGGCAGCTGCGGGGCTTGTGCTGCTACCAGGCTCTTTAGTAAGAGCTTGGAGTTCGGCACGATTTGACGTTGTAAACTGCTTTGCAATGCCTCTTAAGAACTCTCTGACTGTAGAGCTGTAAGTTGCTTAGAAGTCATGTCCACGAAAACATAATCTTTCAAGATGGAAATGCTTTGAGACCTCTATGAGGCTTTTGGTAGTAATTCAAGAATTTAAAGTTGCTTAGTGCAGACTTTTCAAAGGCACATATTCTTGCCCTTAGGCATTTATGGAAACTTATCGACAAATAGAAATGGGGCTGTTGATTAGACTTGTTGCTTTTTTGTGAGGAAGTACTGAAATGAAAAGATTCCTTCTTAATAATGTTATTACCTGCCAGCCTTTCAACTGATTGCACTAAAATATTTTCTTCTTAAAATTGATTAGAAGTAATTATTTGTAGGGAACTTGGGAATTAAATTTTCATGTGAAAAGCTTTGAATTCTGCTTGGTTGGATTTTTCTTGCTCTATTTTCCTATCTTCCAGAAAGACCAAACAAAAAAAAAAAAGAAAATATTTATTTATACTGTTGGATTTGAGAACATTTTCTGAAAGATATATTTATCACAATCATACGAAGGTTCAAATATTCCTGTGACTTTTCTTTTTATGTTGTCTTAGAGAATACCTTTGTTCTTAAGATGTCTTGCACAGTGCAACTCGTATTAGCCATAGTTTCTTTTGATGAAAACTCTGCTTACAGTTGATACATAATATTTTGAGAGTAGTAGCCAATGTAACTGCTTATGTTGTTGGCTGCTGTAACAAAGTAAGTGTTTGAAAAACTTACCAAAATATACTTTTTAGCTTCTGAAACAGAGTTAATTTCTGGTGGATCTGATAAACAACTCATTCTTTGGGAACTGAATGGAGCAGGAAAGTGGAATAATCAGGTAAGCAGGAAAAACCTCTTTTAAAATCTTTCCCCTCCCTGGTTTCTCCCATACCACAAATCATGGGTTTTTTTTGCATTTATTATTCATACCTATGTGTTTTAATTTAACTGTTGAACCCTGTGTGCATCTCCTTCAAGTTGTTGGTAAACTGTCATGCTACATTTTACTTTAAATGTTGTTTCTTCTTTTCTGTAGTTTATATTTTTCAAATCAGCCTTCATTAAGAAATTAGCTAACCAGTCATCAGGTGGATTTTTCTAGCATGTCTAAAAGATCCCGTTTGTCTGTTCTTGAGTCACCAGCTTTCTGATCTCGTGTAACACTTCCCTTTAAACTGCCTTAAAATCTTCAAATAATGAGTTGACATTTCCTGTACCCTTCTCCCTTGTTTCTTTATATCAATTTCTAATGATCTCTGGTCAATCTGTGTGACAGCATAGTGTTTGTATATAGGTGGTCTTACCAGGATGTTATACAAGTTGGAGGTGTTTGAAAAATAAAGAAATCTGTGCAACAATTTAATTTGTCAGAGAAACTGAGAAAAGGAGACATGGTAATTTACTATTCATACTGTAAAATGTAAGGCAAAAGATGGAGTATGGTGTAAAAGAACTTTCAGAATGAACTGAGATGTAGGTGAAAATATACTTTATTATCAAACTTTAAAAATCTTTTTTATTAGGCATTGGTTTGTGAATGGCTGTGTAGGTAACCCATTTCATAGGCTATCTCTAACGAGATTAGATTTGGTGTTTTAAAATGCATGACCCACCATGCCACGTGTTGGAATGAGATGTCAGGTGTGTTTATGACAAAATTTGGATAAATACTGGACAACTTCTGGTTGCAGAATTAAAAGCCTCTCATTTTGCTCTTTGTGTTTATGAGGAACATATTACAAATTGAATCACCTGTTCATTAAGGAAGTCGGTACTAAAGTCTAAATTTAGAGTTTTTGTTTTTCATGTTGCTATTTTGAAGGACTAAAAAGCTGGTTTAACTTGTGAGAACACACTAAACATTGCTGCTACAGCTGCTGTAGCTGCTACTTATTCTGTTGTGTTCTCAACTCTCTCTCCTTCACTAAAGTTCTCTAAACTTTTATGAGATATTCCTTAGGGTGAGGGGCAAGAGAGGGAGAAAAAAGAAGGAAAGTGCTCTTCCTACCTTCTCTACGATTTCCAGATTTCCTCAAGGAATGGTGAGGTTTGTGTAGTGTACATAGGAACATTTAACTCTGTTCAGCTTTGAACAAAATCTTATCAAGTTAGTATTAATCATGGCTGTATCCCTTCTCAGTGTTTTCCTGGAATATGCTGTAGCTTAAGCATAGCTTGGCAGATTCTCTGCCATTGCAGGCATACAACTTGTTTTCAGTATTAAATTGTTTTATTTCTTCAAATGGCTTTAAAAATTCTATTGGATACGTTACTGGAATTTAATGTTGTTTATTTGTATAACTTTGTAAAACTTTCTGATGTGTTCAGCTTGTGAAAAGCATTCTTCTCAAAGGCCATGCTGAAGCTGTTTGTGCTGTGGATGCTGTCTATCAGTCAGATGAGCCCAATTCAAAACTGCTAGTAGCTTCTGCAGCTTCTGACTCTACTGTGAGAATTTGGTCTCGGCATGGTTCAGAAGGTAACTTTTTTTTAACATTAGGGACAATTTACTGGCTTAAAAAAATGATGAATGCTTGTCCATTGAAGTACTTGCCTAAATACTAACATCTTTTAATACAACTATATTGATTTCTCTTCAAACTGTGCAACGTGTTGGCTGAATTTGCTTGTTTCTTTTTAATATATGTTCAGAATCTGATAATCTGAACCATCATTTTTCCTTGTAATTTGGGGGCAAACTAGCTGCATGTGTGCGTGAAGTAAAATTACTTAGTAAAAGGATGAATGCTGGCATTAGAAAGGTGAGGTTAAACTAGTAACTTTTTTTGTTACTATTGACTTGAGTCCAATGAACTGTGGGGTAATAGGATCTTGACCTTCTGGTGAACTAGGCCCTTGGATGGACACATGGGAGAACAGCTCTTTGAAATACTTGGGAGATAAATAGGGCGGATAATCTAGATTTAAAGTGTTATTTGCTAGTTGAGTTGTACTGTCTGCATCTCTCAAGCTACTTTCTTCCTTATCTGGTGCACTCGAAGATTTCACATTGCCCTGCCTACAGGAGAGAAGAGAGTTGCCAGTCTTCAGTTTCATGTTCTGGAAGGCATTTCTCATGCTCCCAGAGAACACCATGAAGTCCCATCCTTTCTTTTTGTCTTCTGTTTGTGGGTTCCAGTGGTGGAAGTACCAGTTCTGCTTCTGTAGAGAGGTTTTTGTGCAATCCTGTTGGTTACTTTGATCTTGATGACTTATCAGTTTAGCCATTTCCAGGATTTCAGGGGTGTTTGCATGAAGGTTGGTTTTTACTCCTCTCTCTCTCCACTCTTGTAGAAAATGGATTCACTTTTAGCTTCCTGTGTAGTGAATGTTGTTGCCACAGGATATAATTTGCAATATTTATCGCTTCTGATGTGTTAACACAGTGAAGCTTTTATACAACTTTAATAGTCAGTGGAGAACAGCAATTTATCTTCTAACTCAGCTAACTCTAGATGAATTTCTGTGGCCCCAGAGAAGATAACATTATTATTTAGGCTTCTGAAAAATGTAGAAGTTTTTCAGCTTCTTAAAATAAAACTGAATGGGAAAAATTTAACTACATAATGTAGTAGGAAATGACAGTGTAACTGTAATACTTATGATTAATGAGATCAATGCTGTCCTTGTTTTCCAGCTAAATGCATTGAAATTCTGCAGTTTGGAAATGGATTTGTTATGGATGTCTGCTTATCCTTCTTGCCTGGCAGCAATGGTAAGTACAGCTGCACATCTTGAATATCAGTGCAGGAAATGTAAAATCTGAGAAATCCCCCAAATAGATTTTCGTTTGACCAACTCCAGACCCTTGTGCCATATTTTTTGTTTTCTACAGAATCAGCCTAAACTGATTGTCACTGAACTCTTCTTAGTAATTATCATAGAAAATTACTGGCTGATTACAGTGTCTTCAAAATGATGCTCAAGTTGAGTTTTTTAGTTGAACTCTTGAGACAGAGAACTTAAAACCAGAGTAACAGGGCTATAAGTAAATGGGTTAGGATGATGCTTAGTTTCACCCGGTCGTTGTGGTGCTGCTGTGTATGTTTGTTCTTGTCATCTGGATTGAAGGGCAACATCTAGAAAAAGAGTCTGCAAGCCTGCATCAAAAATTGCAGATGAATGAGCAGTCTTTATCACCTGTTCAGTCTTAAATGTGAAAAAAAATGAGATGCTGAACAAGTTTAACCTGACTATTCAGTATGGTTTATATAGTTTTCTATTAACAAAAAATGTCCATGTTTTGGAGCCTGCCACAGAAACATTCTTTTGTTGCAAATCTGTAGAAGTTTTTTTTTTTAAACAAACAAACAAACCAACCACCTAAATGTATCCTCAAGCCAGATACGTACATTGAATTAGGTTTGTGTTTAACCATCGTTGTAGCCTTTCACCTGGATGGAGGAGTGCCAGGCTCCCAAGACAAAAAGTACTGAAGTTTCTCACTGTATCTGGAGTTTTCAACTGTTTGTTGCGTGTGTTCCACACTGATGTGTTATTTGATTGTATGCCTCCAGAGCAATTATACAGAAGCTTATTTTCTTCTTTGACTTGTGTTAATTCTGGGAGATATGAAAGCTCCATCAGGATGCATTGTCCCATTTGGAAGTGTTGATGTCCATTTCCAGAGTGTGTCTGATAACAAAAGCAGCATCTGTACCACTAAAGAACTTTAAACCTCTCTCTCTCTCTTTTTCCTGTAAAGGTACTAACAGGTGGTTGTTGAGATGAAGTTAAAAGGCTTTAGGGTAAATTAAGATCGTTACTTCCAGTGTCAATTTTCATTAGAAGTGAAGTTTCTGTGGTGCCAGTTTAATGAGTATAAAATTCATATTGCAAAGCAATAAATTATTTCTTCATGTATGATAGTGTACAGGTAAGAAATTTTCACTGTAACACTTTAGTGCATCTTTTTAATATTGAAATCACATTGTATATAAGATAAGTGACCATTCATTTTGGAAAAAAATGAAGATTATCGTATTAATTTGTAAAACTAAATGCTTCTGAAAGCAAAATTGCAGGGAGTACTTGAAGCTTCTTTAAATGGTGGTATAGCAAGCATTTTGTTTTGCTGTGAAAATTTCTCAGAGTCCCCAAAACCTGGTGTTACTTGAAGTTGCATTCAGAGCAGAACAATCCATTATTATGGCTTCTTTCCATCTCAATTCAAATTAGTTATCCAAAACGAACACAGAGCTCATAACCTGAAAAAGAGTAGTTTTCTGAAGAACTGAAATTATTTTCAAAAGAGAATTTATTTGCATAGGTTGTGTGCAGAAATTTTTTTAAAAGCCCTTTACCTTTATGTTTTTGATGGCAGTTCCAATATGTATGATCTGTACTGCTAAAATTGTCAAGGAACAGCTTAGATTTTGAGACATAAATATATGGTTAGAAGCGTTTCCCCTAGAAATCTATGAAGGGGTTTTTAATATAGCATTGCCATATTCTGTGTTTTCTGCCTAAACCTGTTATAGTAGTCTATTCAACTGAACTGTTTTTGTTCAGAGGGGTATGTTAATTCTGAAATCTAAATAAAGTACCTTAAACTATATTTTAAAAAATTTCACTGCTGATCTTTTTGTCAGAAACATTAATCTGTAATGGCAAATTGAATTTTAATGAGCTTCATGGCAAAATGATCTGTGATAATTTTAGGAGTTGCTCTGAAATCTTTATGAAGGCTCTGTTGGCAGCTGTATTAAGATTTAAAGAATCTTCTCTCTTCAGGGCAATCTGCAGTCACGAATTAAAATACAGAATTACTTTTCTGAAAGTCGTAAACTACTCTCCTGAAATAGAAGCATTTACAGTAACCTCTGATTTCACCAAGCAAAGAAATTTAAAGCTTGCATTGAAAATAGATTAGTATGTAATGGATGGATTATGGATGCTTTAACTTTCAAAAGACATTGAAGTTCATGATGCCTAACGCTTTTAACTGATTGTCTTTGAAAACAAATTATTAAAAAAAAAGTTAAGAACCATTTTTGTGAAGAAGTCAAATGGGGAAGGCCAATAGACTACGCATAAAAACCTGAACAATCATTTACAGCTGAAGTAGAGTGTCAGCACTTTACTGGCAGCATCTTAGTGAAAGAGTTTCTTTATGATTGTTTTCTGGGTCTGGAAGAAAAGCTTCATAATGTTGTGTTTGGTTTGTTGCTTTTTGCCTTGCATTGTCTATAGAAACCCTGGTTCTAAAATGCTGGGAATAGGATTTACTATTTTACAGATCTTGGTCAGCTCTACTCTGATTCTTCCTGCTACCCGGAAAATTGTGGTGCCATAGCTTGGTCTCTAACAAATAAGAATTGTCTTCTCAGAACTGAATTGCAACAGGTGGAAAAAAGTGAACAAACTTGAAAAAGCTTTGCTGATCACACTGTCCCCATTGCAACTGGACCACAGCTTCCCACTAATTTTTTCAATTTCCTTTGCAGGACTTTATCTCCATTAGATTGAAATTCTAATACATTTATGTGAAAAACGATATAGTAGTCTGGTTTTGCCAGTTATATACTTCTTGATAGAACTTTTTGATTGAAAGCTTTTGCATTTGTCTGTTACAGCAACTAGATAATAATTTTCTTATTGTTTTTATTAGTCAAACTTCTATTCCACTGAATAAGTGTGCAGTTACTGTAGTGCTCCATAAAATGTATTTCTCAGGAAAGGATGATACAGGCTACAAGAATATACGTTGTATCTCATTTTCTGGAAAAAGCCCTAATTCTTTCCCCTTTTCTGTGGGCCTGAAGACCAGATCTTCTTTCAAAACATCTCATTACCTTCAGCCCAAAGGAGTCTTTTTTGGCCCCGTGTAAGGCAAGGAGGAGACTGAGGTGAAATGTGACTTAGAGTTTGGAGGGAAGCAGCAAGTGATAGAGGTGTAAGTGTGAGAGGAGCAGCAGGTAACTAACTAGGCACAGATTCTGTACGAGCTGAAAGAGAAAATTAGCATAGTGTACACTTACTGTGAATGTTCAAGTTGATTTTTTTGGTCTGTCCCTAATAAAGATAATTTTAGCTCTTTAAAGCGATGACATACAGGTTTTTTAAATGAGGTAGCTGATTTTAGTGAAATTTAGTATTTTTTTTTCTACCCGGGTTTGAGAAATGTGAATGTCTAGCCCTTATAACTTATTTCTTCATAATTTTCTAATTCATTTTCTTTTGCTATTTCAGCCCCTAGCAGTACTACTTCACCCTTATGACTCAAAAAGAGTGGAGTAAGGGTTAACTATTTTTCTCCATCTTCTTCTGTGGGAGAGATGAACTAATACACTGCCTGATTTCTCTTATTTTCCCTTTAAACAAAACTTTGTCTGGTTTGCTTCAATAGACTTATGTTTTTAGTGCACTTTCGTAGAAGTAAACTACTACTCAAGACTTGAGGAGGTATATAATAATGTTCATTGCTTTCATATCCTTATGTACAGTTGTTGGTGGTCTGTCTTCCTTTTTTGGTCTTTTTATTTGCTGTGTGATAATTATGCTACCTCCATCTATATACTTATTTCAGTTAATTTAGGACTTGAACTGTATTAGTTCTGAGTAATTTTGTTTTGCTGCTTGCTCCTTTTGTATTTAGAGCAAATGCCTGTTGATATAAATAAAATAAAAGATGAATTAAAAATCTCTGATACTTGAGCTTCCTACAGATACATGAGCTCAAAGGAAACTACTCTTTAGCATCTTAAGAATTTGTAGATATTATACACATGCCAAAATAACTTGTGAGTTTTGTGTTCTTCAAAGCCTAGTTTATTTCAAACAATATTAGGTGTCTAATTTAGAAAACAAAAAAGTGGTATCATCCTTGCCTGCCTGTTTGTATTAATATATTTATTCATAATATGTTGATTTTTTAATGTTATTTATATAATTTGTCATGTTCTAGGATATTAGATTTTGTAACTTGAGCAATGAAGACTTTCTTTTTTTTAAAATTTCCTTTCTAGTACCAATACTGGCTTGTGGTGGTGATGACTGCAAAATACATTTGTTTATACAGCAGAATGACCAGGTAATTATCATTTTTGTCTCTTGCTTGGAACATTACTCAGTTCTTCTTTCCAGAAGTGCTGATGATGTTTTGAGGTTCTTCCATAACTAGTATCTGTCTTCAGATAGCCATCACATGCAACTACCTCTGTTCGAATAGTTCATCTATTTTTCTAGGTAATGATGAAGTGTACATACAGAACGAAGTTGGATTCAGTGCATAAAAGTGTTAGTTTTTCTTATTGTTGTCCTGTGTGAAGATAGCCTGTGTTTTTGTTTTCAGTTACATAATAGGCACAACTGACCTTCTTTACTGAGTATCCATGTATTGAATGGTTCATATGGAAATGATGTTCCTTTCAGTCTACAAATTCCTATAATAAAACGGATATTATTTCTATCTGTAGAATTGTATTTTTTTTGCTAAGTATGGCCTTTGTACTCAATGTTTCTGAATACTGAAAGAAATATTTGAAGGAGTGTCTGATCTTCTAAAACATGCACATTTTTCATGTATTATTTGAAAGCTGTCTCTATTTTTTCATACAGTTAAATGTTCCTTTGGAGCACTACAAAGAAATTCTGTCCTCTGTTGAATTGGTTCAGAAGTTTTATTAGACTCTAAAGCGTATTTTGAATGACATTCTTCCAAAACAAAAGTAAATGTCTTTTTTCTCTCTATTGTTCCCTTAAAAATACCTCAAACCACAAACACTGCCCCACAATGTACCAATGAATCTGAACATTCAGAACCCCTGTTGAAACTAACGTATGTAGGAACCATGTTTCTGGATTTGTTCAGGTACAGTCCCTTTAGAGATTGAAAAACAGATTTTCTTTTTGGTTTTTGAGATAAAAGCTACTTTATTGATAATTTTGCCTGTTCATGCTCCAACATACGATATTAGGGTTTCTTTTTTGTTGTTTTTGTTGTCCATAAAATAAATACTACATCCTTTGTCTGCTATGTTCAGTGTTTTCTCGACCACTAAGCAGGAAAGAAGGGTCACTTTCTTAGCTTTTTTTTCTTTCCTTATGTAGTTCATGAGTTAAATCAGTTTAATGATGTTCTCTGGGAATTAGCCCTGGCAGAATGCCACTCATGATTCTCAGTGTGCTAAAGAAAGACTTTTTTGTCAGAGGTTGTACAGTTGATTTTCCTCATTCAAAATCTGGAACTTGTTTTATGCATGGTTCAGATTAACAAATAATATGCAGTTTCACTGCCAAAAGTGTTTCAGAAATCCATAACTTATTTTGCCAGTTGTTGACTAAACTTTTGAGTGTAACAGCAGTCTTAGCCATTCTTAAATGCAGTCAGTCTGTGGAGAATGAAGGAAGATAATTGGAATAAACAAGCTCCATTTTCATCTTCATAAGCAAGTTTATTCTGCTGTCTTTTTTTGAAGGTAGCAAACTTTAATCATACAAGAGATGAATAATTTTCTCCTATTTTACATGTGTTATTTTTCACATATTTTTCTTCAATTTTAGGAAGTATTTTCACCAGCTGTCTTGGCAGAGTTTGGGTTCAGAGTCTCTCTTTTTAAATAAGATGGGACTTCTGTTTGGTGTCTGTTGACTTTCCAGAACATCTCTTTTAACTAAGTAGACTGTACAGATCTCAAAGAGAAGAGCCCAAATTTGATTCCCTGTGGAGTAAAAGTGCCTGCATAGTGTATTACAGCTGTTAACAGAATGAAAACATTCTTTTGAGCCTTCTGACATAAATTCCTTCCTAGCTGCAAAAGAAGTTCTCTTTAGTCGGCTTCTCTCAGATCTGCTGACACTTTTTTATGGCTCATGTAGTTCTACTTTTAGAGGTATTTGAAGGAAATATTAGTGTCATCCTGTCATTTTTTCATGAGAACTTTGTGTAGAAGAGAGTGATTAGAATCTAAACTTTTGCATCCTTCTCTAACTTGTAAGAACCTGTAGCTTTGTCCTGTAATTGTGACTCTCGGAAACCTGAAAAAGATGGTATGAACCCCAAGGTGGAATATAAGTTCATAATGGGACATTCTAATGAAACTTGGAGCACACTGTTATGCTCTGAGGGAAGGTGAGGCATCTTCAGTTAGCTGGAAAAAGCTGCCTTTTGGTAAGCTTATGAATTTGAAATATATTTATTCATAAAAACTACTTAATTTTTGAAATTGAGTGGGCAGGCTTGAAATCCTTTAAGACTCTACCCAGAGATCGCTTACTGTGTTAAGTAGTAGAGGGAAAATGATCTCTTTACTTTTGTGAGCTCTTGAAAGAGGGTATTGATTTATAAATGTACCCAGGGAATATCTTTCAGAAACCATTACTTGTCTTCCTGCTTGAAATATTACAGGCTTATGGAAGGGAAGTAAGTAAACCAGAAGATTAAAATAGCACTTTAGAACAAAACATCTCTATGTTGAGCTTTGTTTCTGTGAGAAAATTTGCTGTTGCATGTTTGGGTATGTTTCCCCCAAATAATTTGGCCTAATTGAAAAGTGGAATAAGAAACTCAACGATAATTTGGGCTCTTTCTAATTCTACAAGACTAACAGCTGGATAGAGGAGAGATATCACATTTAGTGTTCACTGGAGAGAAACTGAGAAGATCTCAACATCTGTTACCTTATGTGAAAGTTGCCAAATTTGCTAAATAGCCTGATCCTGAAGGACATGTACCCCAAGTGTGGGCAGAGTTAGTTGTGCAGAGTGTGCTGGGCATGGCCACAGACAACCAGGCTTCGATAGTTCTGCCACCTGCAGAACAGTTTTATTCTTTGCCTAAAAGAATAGAGACCAGATTGCTGCTACATAAAAGTGTTGAGAGATTAGTTAAGAGGCATGGGAAAGCCTACGAAGTAGGTGACTCAGACCATGAGTTTTTGTTAGATTCAGCTGTTGGTACTGTAACTTCCAATAATCTTATGTATCCTGTAAGGACCAAGGGGAAAACTGAAATAAAGAAGGAGAAAACTGAGACTATAGAAACAAAATCTGTAAAAACGAGAAGAATGGCAGCTCAAAATACTTGCGGATATAACTTAGGCCATAATAAAAACTTTGACTGAATAATTTAAAAATAATGGCCATGTGCATCTGCAAGAATCTATAAATTGATGCAGTTTTAAATTGAATACATCTGAAGAAACTGAGTGCACAATACCAAGAGAGACAGACTTCAAAGTAAACAGCAAAAACAATACAAAAATCTCAAGCTGAGGGCAGTTTCAGGGCACCATTTTTATTTTTATGGGAAACCATATCTGGAAAACGTTGCGTGCTTTTTCTATAGCACAAAAGAACTGCATGCTTGACTTAAGGCTCAGTAGTGCCTAGAAGCCTATTTGGGAAGTGAATTAGAAACCTCGAAGTAATCAGTTTTACTCTCTTAAAGAGAAAACAAATATCTGCTTTTCTTAATGGTTCTCTTTGATGTGAGAAGATAATGGTAATTAAAAAAAACCCAACACCTTGAAATTAAAAATTATTAGATGTGTGTTTAGATTAATATTAGAGTCAAGTTTCACAAAATACGAACACTGTTCAACGTAAAAGGAACAAGCACGTTAGCAATAGTTCAACCTGAACCAGTCTTTCAGTTGGGAATAATTTTACCAAGTAGCCATGACGAATGTAAAATACAGAGCATGATGACAAAGATCACATAACTGAATGAATAAATAGATGTTTTTTATCTATTATCCAAAATGTGAAGTGCTAAAAAGATTATTATTATTTTTTTTTGTTAAATGTATTGCAAGAAACACATAGTGTTAAGAAGAACTTTTAGGTCACTGTTTGATCTTGTTTCGTGCACTGTTCCTGCCCTTATTTACACATAACCAGTTGGGTGTTTAACACAAACATCTGTCACACATACAGAAGCGCCAGTGAGTGTGGAAGTGCCAAGCCAAATGAGACTTACATGACTATGGGAACACGTTCTTCATCAAGATCAAAACTTTCTGATTTGGAAGTTTCTGTTAAACTTTTCCGGTCGTGTATCTCGTATACAGGTCGTTCTGTAACATTAAGAAGGCAAATGTAGAACAAGGAGAAGCTGAGTAACATTTTTTCATGGGGAAGGTGATTTTGGGGAATACCCAGGAAAGTATGAACCAAAGAGAAATTGTAAAATTGTTTGGATGAATTACTGTTGCTGACTGTCTTCTCTGGAGCTGAAAACAGATTTTGAGACAACCTTTCTTATTGTGCTGCCTTTTTTAAAAAAAAAAAAAATATTTTTTATTACAGATAGGGAAAGAGAACTCATTTGCAGTCTTGTGCTGAGAGCAAAGACTGTCATTACTTACAAGATTACTTAACTATTAGTAGGCCTAGGTAAGGGATTTAGCACAACAGAATGCAAACACTAATGTTACAGTTACTCATTTGTACTAAACTACACTAGCATTTGAACTGTAATGGTTATTTTGGACATTTAAGTCATCCTGGAATTAAAAAAAATGTCGTGGAAGTAGAGCTTTTTCTGGGCAAAGAAAAACGAAAATGCTTTAAATGCTGATTAAGCAGTAAACACTTCTGCCGTACTTGAATCAAAACAAGACAGTAATAAATGTTATGAAGGAAAATATACTACTAATGGAAGCTCTCACAAGGAAGTCTGGACTGTGTTTGCGTTCCTGTGTTCTTGAGCCTGTGTTCACGTGTAGGTTTCCATCAGCAGATACAGTTCTTGATGTTTGCCTTCCTTAGAAACTTAGTTAATGAACTTAAGAAACACAGGGAATATTTCTGGCCCCGTAAGTAATTCTTAGTAATAGTATTACATTACAAATTAATTATTGAAATAATTTGAAAACATCTACCCTTCTTTTTACACTTGGTTTTACCTCTTAATTTTTCACATCGTCTGCAGTTGCATGTACTTCACACACGTAATAAAAATTATTTACCATTTCATAACCTGCATTACTTTGTTTTTGTGTACCCCTATCAGCCTGATAAACTTAAAAAAAATTTCATCTGTTACATAGACTGTAGCCTCTTGGAGGTGATTACCTTAAATTCGTATTTTTTCCTGCTCATGTGTTGGAAGTGCCATGATGTGATGCATGTTTACCCAATGGTGGCAAAACCAAAAGGACCTATTTAAAGTCTGTCAGTAAATTACAATCCTTATAGCAGCTCGTTTTTCCAATTTCAAATAATAGAAGCTGTAAACATGAAAGACTTGAAAATCTAAAGCTAGTTGCTCATATGTGTGTGGTAATTGCTTGTGTTTCTATGATATAACAGGAATTTTTATTCAGTTTCAGAAAACTTTAATACTCCCTGGCCATGAGGATTGGATAAGAGGCGTTGAATGGGCAGCCTGTGGTCAGTATCAAAGATGAATGAGGTGGAATACTGGTTTAATGACAGTACTGCTATTTTACCCCTCCAACAGATGGGTTTGATTCACTGTAGTGCCTAACCTCTTGTAGTTGTGATTTTTTTTCTGAGATGGTGGTAAAAATATTAAAGATCAAGATAGAACTTTGTCTTATTAAAACATAAGAATTGTTGAATTGTTGAATACTACAGTTATATTTTAGTTATCATAATTATGGATACAGTAGGATTGATGCAGAACTCTTACACCTTATGTTTGCATCCCTCATTTTGTATTGCTTGCTTCAAGTATGTTTACCTGACTGGTAGCTAAATGCAAACAAATAGGAGTTTTAGCAGCTTGTCCTTTTCAATATGCAAATATCTGTATCTGAGTGAGGAAGAGCTGGCTCCTTTTTCAAAGTGGGGAATGTAGGGGAAAATAGTACTTTTCTTCCCCCCACCCCTATTTATTATTATTATTATTGTTGTTGTTATTGTTGTTATTGTTATTAATATTAATATTATCATCCCCACCCCTATTTATTTATTTATTTATTTATTTAGAATGGGAGATTAAGAGGAGAATCTATTCAGATGTTAACTAGTCAAATAGTTCATGCAACGGCAAAACTAAAATAGGATGAATTAGAGAGTGCTACAATCCTGAAAAAAGAAAAGAAGGAAAGGAGTTATTGTGGCTGTCAGTTTTGAGAGTGGAGGCCATAGGTAGTAAGGAAGCATATGTACAGTATGTACAGCACTTACCATGTCTTCCATATCTTGTAAGTATAAAAGTGTCCATAGTCAGTGTATTCTAAACCAGTGGAGATTTTGAAATGAGAGAGTAAATTGATGTTGAAATAAAAACAACCAGTTTATGATATTGCGTAAAATAAGGAAAATTAGGATAAAGCTGTAGGACATTTGGAAAGGTGGTGGGTTAGTCATGGCAGTGATTGCAATTAAACATGGCCCTAATTTTTTTTTTTTTTTAATCTAATAGGTGAAGACCTTTTCTTAGCAAGTTGTGCTCAGGATTGTTTGATAAGAATTTGGAAAGTGTGTGCAAAATCAAAGGAACTTCCAGAAACTGAAGATGATTCCATAAGACTGAAAGAGAATGTTTTTACTGTCAAAGGTAGGTAACAGGTATAAAATTATCTTTCACAACTTCTCACTTGTGTATCTGTTTGTGGTTTTGGGGTGGCTAACAGGGTGGTTACCATTTAATTTGTTTTGTTTCTTATATTAAAAGAATCTTAGAGCAGTTTGACTGCATTATTTTTTATTCAGCTATTAGAAAAAGTGGAGTTATTGTTTTAAAGCTGTGACTGTGAAGTTAACGATGTGTTAAAAATGGTAAAGTGGTGAGAGAGCTTAATGTCAACATGTCTTGTTACACTTACTCCAAATGCAGACCGTACTCAGGAGATAGATTTGTCTGTGGGAGGTAAGCTGTTGTGCAGTTCTCCTTCAGTTTGATAACGCACCTTTAGTTTTCTTTTGAATTCAATGCATTAGGAGTTGCTACTATTACTTAAACCATTAAGTATGTGCAGGCTTGCTTTTTGGTTATTTAACATACTGTTTGAGCACTGTAACATCAGAGGCTTGCAATGCTGCCATTGTGGGCAACTTGGGCAACGTAGGTAATATATAGAAATTTGTATGATATATGTAAAAAGTGCTCATGCTACTTGCGGCAAATCCTGATTTGTTGTTTGAAGTATCTTAATGCTTGTATTCACAGTCATTTGTAAATGTAAATACGCTTAAGTTAAGAGTACGGGTAGAACCGGTGTCAGAGAGTTTATTTCGAAATTGCTTGAGGGTTCTCCAGGAATCCTGTGATACCCCTCTGAGGCAATAGGCTGACCTGGTGTCAACCTGGTACTCGGGGCTTGTGGCAAAGTGGGTGTTCAAGGAGCTGTTCAGTGTCAATAGACTATTGAGATATTGGTCAATAACGAAAGCCGTTGATTTTTTTCACTGAAGATATCAGAAATGACCTGGTCTGTCTTGGCTTTTAGAAAGAAATGTGCTTTTCTCTGTTTTGTGGTAGATCCTGTTACAACATATGCAATTACTTTGGAGTCTGTGTTGGCTGGTCACGAGAACTGGGTGTACGCAGTTCACTGGCAACCCTCCTTTTCCAAAGGTAAAAAGGTACCAAACACTTGGCTGTTAAGTTTTGTATACGCAGAGTACAGTCAAATGTCTTTGAATTGTGTTTGCATGCTCACTTGTGACTGTGGACTATGAACATATTTAAATTCTGCAGATCATGTTTTGTAAGTAAACTAATGTTTTGGCTGAATGTGCCACAAAAGCACATCTTACAGCACTCTGTCTGTCATTGTGTATTGCATGATGCTTTCTCTTACTCAGGTTTTGATTAATGAATGAAATGAAATAACTGAGATGTACTGGCTTTGTTGCAATTGATTTGCTGTTAGTGGAATAAAAATCACTTCAATCAGTATGAATTAATAGTGCTAATATTTTACCTTGATACATGTATTTGAAATGTTTGTTCTTTGGAACATCAGCATTAACTCAAGAGCACTCCTTTCTTGGACTAGAAAAGAACAAATAGCAACATTCAGAAGATCAATCTTCAGTCATCCATGCATCACTGTAACATGCCGGGGATTCCTTGAGTGTCAGTTTTCTCTAGCTAGCATATAGCTTTAAGGCATTAATGCAGACTCTCACTGAAAAAATAATGTTCTTCACAGTTTAATTTTGTGTCTTGCCTTAGTCTTTATCTTCCTTTTTAAATCCTTAAATTCTGACAGCCTTGTTTGTGGTACGGATTTGCTTTTGCATGTCTGCCTGGAGTGTAAGGGACGGACATTCTTGATTTGACATGCTTGTACCATCAGAATGCCCTTGGGTACTTTATTGAAAATGGATTTCTATTGACCTTTTTTTTTCCTGAGATGTTTTAGAGTTACTGATGGCATGTGAGTTCACCAGTACAAAGCACAGCTTTTTTTCCAGTGTATATACAATACTTGAACAGTAGAATGCAATTAAAATGTCCAAAAACCTATAGTGAAAGCCACAGGACTTGCTTTAGAAATATTGGTTTAGTTATCTGTTCCTTCTTCTTTTTTTTTTAATGCTGATAAAAGGTTTTTCCTGTTAACACAAGGTTTGGGCAAAATAATCATGCAAGTCTTGCACTGCAATCTGAAAAACTGTCCTGTTAGGCCATGAAGTATTCCAGGTGTCTTACACTGCACTTCTGCATACTTGCAGCTGCTTGCATTCTGTGGCCTGCCCAATCTTGGGTTCCCCAAAATAGATTTTCTTCTTCGTTAGGGGCAGACAGCTCTGAGAGAGACATTCTCAATGCAGAAGGTAGAAGGTTTGGTGTGACATAAGATACTGCCTCAGGAGGTGCCCACCCATGTCTCTATTCTCAATAGAGGTTTCCCAGCAGTTCTAGAGGTTTCCCAACTGGGTGATGAACCAGTTCCCTCTTTCCAGTTCTGGCTGTGTTGGGCAGTTGTCTCGAGTGTTTCACTGCATTTTGGGGAGCAGTCCTTCCCGCTCCTAGATGCTAGAGTCTGTTGAAGTCTGTAGTGAATCTAGCACTTAATTTGGAAAAAATAACAGTGAATACTGGCATGGAAATTATTTTGTTTTAAACTGGAAATCTCTCTGTAAAAACTAATTTGAGGAATAGAGCTGCCAACTGCTGTGCAATCTCTCTGTGAAGCTCTAGTTTTTCCTACAAATTACATTTGTTTCAGTGTCAATTTGGAGTGAATAAACAGTAGAGGATGGTTGTTCTCATTTACGTGTTTCACGTTTCCTTTGAGGGATGATGGATGATGAAGAATACAATACCTCCTAATGAATGCATAGTAAGAACGTAGAGCCTGTTAAGTCTGGCATTTAGGTACAGCATTGCACATCTCTGCTAAACAATATACTTAGTGTGTTTGGATTTCAGTATGACCAAATTATTGTAGAAAATATTCTCATAGGTTGTAATTGTTTTCCTTGTACTCTAGATGGCAGCATGCAACAACCAATGAGGATATTGTCTGCCTCAATGGACAAAACTGTGATCATCTGGGAACCTGATAAGGAATCTGGAGTTTGGCTGGAACAGGCAAGTGTCAGTCTTTCTCACAGGACATACTGTATTCTGGTTGCGTTTCTACCATTGTGTAGTGCTGGAGGAAACAAAAACCCTAGAAAATTCTGAGAGAGAAAGGCAAAAGCATTTTCTTGCAAAAATACTCATTCTGATGCTGTGCGGCAAGTAAAACTGTATTTTTCAAAAATCATGTGATGCATTATGATTTTTATTGCGTGTTTGCTTCCTTATTAACATATTGGGGAGTTTCTAAGGGGAGTTTGTGCACCCATCCTGAATTATTTGTAGTTAATCCTTGTGGGAATGTGCACCCAAACAGTTACTACAGAGCAGCTGACAGGCAATTCACAAGCCTGTTTTTACTCACAGTAACTTGTTCATGGGCTTTGTTGTTAGGTTTTAATTCCATTTGAGCTGGATACTCATGTTTCGCTGTGATATTTTGAATACTGTTCTAATGTGGATCATCCTAAATAAACAAGTAGTACAACCAGATTTATCTAGTGCTTTGGTAGATGTCTTTGTTTTCAGTTGACCTGCTTTTCCAAATTGCAGTAGTTCAGCCGAAATTATTTGTGTTGGGTTATGCCAACCATTGTTTATGATCTTTCCTGTCACAAAGAAAGTTCTAATCCTCTCTTGGGAAAAAAAAAGATAATTACAGTAAGTGAATTTAATTTTTACCCTGTTACATTGAAAAGTTTGTGTGCCCTTCTACTTGAAATAGAAATTAAATCATAATAGGGTGATCACAGAGAGATGCTATTTGTCACTAATTGTAATGCTTAGCTGTGGCAAAATATACAAGCTTCTAAAAATGGGTTGTGCAATAAAGCTTGTTGCAAGTTGTTACTCTTTCTTTTATGTTCTGTTTGCATTGGTTAGACCGCAAATGTGCAGCTTGCAGTTCAGATCAGGCATTTTAACTGCAACAATCCTTTTTGCATTGAGGGAGGGAAACCTGAGCTGGAAGCCTGCAGCGAGGAAGGGCACAGGGGGAACATCCTGTTTTCTTTCTCTCCCATTTTGAGATGATGAACAACAAGTCTTCACAAAATCATTCCCCTGCTCAGAGGTGAGACTAGAATTCTGCCTCTAGCATGGCGTATCAAAGTTACTTCCATATGAGTAGTATTTTTCAGAATAAGATGGACTTACTAGTCCACACTGCCATTTCAAATGAGGTGTAGATTTATTTCATTGTGATCTTAAAAGTAGCTGTGTAATAGTGGAAGAATTGTTAAGAGTTCAGCTTGTAAGGAATTATGTTCTTATCTCCTGAATAAAACTTGAAAATGTAACTTTAGTAATCCTTTAATGTAATTAAAAACTTGGAAGAGCACTAAAGCAACTATAAGGCATGTGTGTATTCATGCATATGTATGTGCACAGTCACAATGGTGGCATAAAACAGAGGCCAATATATCCCACAGAAGGAATGTGTAGCAAGTTGCAGGGATTCGTGGAGAAAGAGCAAAGTGGAAATATGGTAGTGAATCTTGGAAATTAAGGAAAAAAAAAAGTAACTGGGTACCACTGTTCCTGTGGACCTTTTTTCCATTTTGTGCAAGAGAGCAATAGCAAGGCAACAGATGACAAATAGACCATTACATCTAGCTGGACCAAAACACAGGAAGATTAGGCTCTTGTCTCGTGTAATGTAGTGTTTTCTTTCCCCTGGGTGATTGAGCAAGATTCCATCCTTCTATGCTTATGAGGGAGGCTCTATTAAAGTGGCATGCAGCTTTAATTCCCATAATATTTTAGTGCTTAACTTCACAATTAAAATACCCTTTAAATGTATTTTTATGTGTAATACGAACTCTTGCCTATAGCTAAATTTTGATCTCATGAGATTAGGATGAGTTTAAATGAATGGAAGGCCATTTTCATGCATATTTCTCTTCTGATCGTTAATTCAGGTGCGGGTAGGTGAAGTGGGTGGTAATACCCTTGGATTCTTTGACTGCCAGTTTAGTCCAGATGGTTCGATGATCATTGCTCATGCTTTTCATGGAGCACTACACCTTTGGAAACAGGCTCCAGATAGTAAGGTACGTTGTTGTGGTGTTGGCTGGTGGTTGTTGTTGTTGTTGTTATTATTATTATTATTATTATTATTACTTAAAATAATTGGACTTCTATGTAACTTGAATTAAGTTATGTTGTTAATAGAAATTTGTAACAGTACAATTTAAAATGAATGACTGAAATTCTCTCAATATAGTATTCTGTAGGAGTCTCACTCGTGCACAGAAGGGAGGTTACAATCTCCCAGGCTCTAAAACCTGATGTTTCCCTGTGGCAACCAAGAAGTCAGTGGAATAGACTGAACTCCTTTGTGGTTGTGCTTTGTTCAGAAGTGGCGGCTGAACTAATAGCACAAGTTTATTTTAGACTGGATCAGTAAATCAGTATTTCTGTCTCTTTAGCCACTCTGAATTCTAATAATTTGCTGTTTTCAAATGCCTTTTTCTTTTTTTTCCTTTTTCTTTCTTTTTTAATTTTTTAATTTCTTAGTAAGGATGTTGATACTTCTGTTTTGGTTAGAATATGTTGATTGGTCAGTTGAAAACTTATTGCTTCTTTGGTGACTTTTTTTAATAGAAAGAATGGACTCCAGAAGTTGTGATTTCAGGACATTTTAACGGTGTAGAGGATGTAAAGTGGGATCCAGAAGGAGAGTTCATCATCAGTGTCGGTTCTGATCAAACTACTAGACTCTTTGCTCCATGGAAAAGAAAAGAAGACACAGAGGTACAATCTTCAAAAATTTTGTGAGCTTGATGGAGAGGGCTTGTCTGTCTTGAGTTTGGAACTAGTCACCTGAATAGAACTGAAAACTTAAGTTTCCCCAAGCTATGATTTGTTCAAAACTGCTTGTGTAAATACTTGGTTTGGTCATTCAGTATGTGCTATTTTAACTTCAAAAATACTAATGTCAGCGTTTTAGCAATTACATAGTGTGACTGCTGTTTAATCCTGAGTTTACCTCTGGGTTACCTTCAGGTAGTGTTATCCCAGGGTTTTAAAACCAGGCTCTGCAGTAATGCGCAAGGGGGAATACATGGCTGATCCTAATAACCATCTATTGCCCTTATTTAACACTTGGCTAAGTGCTGCTGCAGGTGATCATAAAGAAACTCAACTTTGGTTGTAGTGTTGGTTTTTTTGGGGTTTTTTTTGTTGTTTTTTTTTTTTTTCACACAAGCTTAGTCTAAGCAGAGTTCTCACTGTATTTTTTGTGCTATTTTGTTTAGGACTGTGACCATTTTACCAGAATGATTATCTGAACCGCATGAGTACAGTTGGTACCTGCACAAGCAACTTTTTGGGAAGAGTTATTCCTGAATAACTTTGCGTATTCCAAAATAAGTCTACATTTTGGTCTGGGAAACCCTGTGTAGGAATGCAAAAATTCTGTTTCTAGTTGCATGTGCGTTTTCCTCATCTACAAATACAGCTTTTTTCTGACAGAACAGTGCTAATGTTCCATTCAGGAAACTGGCAGAAATGACTGATGGAAGTCACATAAGGCCCTGCGCAAGCTATGCTATTTGTTGTGGGGGGCAAAGCGTGGCCATTACAACTGTCTCATCAAAGCTGCTGTAGTGTAGGCCAGCACAGGATGTCTGATGTTTTTGGGAGAGTGAATTTAGCATCAATTCCTTGATTTCCTTCTTCCAGGCCACACAAAAGTGGTGGCCGTCCCAGCTCAAGTGCTAAGCTTTGCCTGGTCTTATAGGAAGAGCATCTCCAGTTTCCTTCCCTGCCTCTTCCCCTGATCTCCAGTCTGGAGGGTACAGCAGCTCTGTGGAAAAGATAGTATGTTGGATTTGACATATGGAAACAAAGTCCATAACTAGCACATGATATAAGTTGGCAGCATTCAAAAGGGTTGTTGCTATGTTCTCTGTGACCTACTGAAGCACCACTCTTCATTAGATCTGAAGCTGTATGATTGACCTGCACAGCTGTTCCTCTGTCCCGGAGACTTCTGAATGAATTGATTTAGCAGAGTGCTGGCAGTCTTCGCTTCTAACTTTGGTGTGAATTGACTCACTGTACTCGCTGTTCTGACAAAGAGCAGCCACCCGACTGGTTTGACCAGGTGTCGATCCAAGTAGCACCAATACTTGTTGCTGCGTGGGGTGCGGGAGAAAGCTCCAGTATCCTGTCGGTGGGGTGAGGTGGAGAGTTGAGATAGAAATGGGTCATTTGAAAGCCCGTGTTCAGGACTTCTGAACCCTGAAAACCTTAGGTGTCTAGTTCTGCTGCTCATGAACTTAGAGAACACAGGTCTTAAAATGCCTTATTTTTCTCTACCATACTGAGTTTAACATCTGAAAAATTACAACAGGTGATGTGATGTAATGATTTCAAAGACTTCAGATATCTATGAAAAGCTAGCATTACAGCTCAATATTCAGATTTTTCTCTATAAAAACAGAACTGTTAAATGCAAATAATTATCCCTGCTTAAAATCTGAATTCTGATTCTGTACTGGGTTCAAATATCAGCAATAAGGGGTAACAATCAGCTTCAATTTGTCATGCAGATTTGCACCCTGATTTTTCTGGAAGGAGCTTATTGCATGACTTATACAGCCCTCTCTTTTGTTTTGGGCTCTTAGGTTTTTTTCATTCCTGTTAAGTGCTATGTTCTAAAGTATGCAAAGATGCACCTAGTAAAGGGTAAGGAGGGTTTATTGCACTGTTTGCTTGCTTGTTTGTTTGGGTGTGGGGTGTTTTTTTTTCTTTTCTTTGGTTTTAGAATTAGTATTTTTTTTCTCATCGGAAAATAAGCAAGCTCTTGTGAAAACATGAGGTTTTGTAGGATCTCTCAAGTATCCCCTTCAGATTCTATTGCAAGCTTTAATATTCAAATTTCAATTGAATTTTTAGTGTGACGTGTGCAGTTTACAGTCAACATAATGCCTTTCCTTATGTTTGTATGATGCCTAATACAATATAAATTCTGCCTTGGTTGCAGTTTTCCAGGCATTGTAGTACTGAAGAAGTCTAAATTAATTCTAATTGATGAAATGAATTCTAATTCTGCCAGCTGTTAACTCAGAAGTGCACATCGTATTTCTGTAATCGAAGTATCATGTAGGAGTAGCAGCAAATGACACTTACTAAAAATCTTTTCATGAAAGTGTAGTTGCTAGAAAAAGATTTTTTTTGAAGAATCACTTTTTTCCATGTGTAGAATGAACGAGACTTTTAAGAAAGCAATTTATAATGTTTTTTTGCTAATATTCTTGCTTAGTGTGACTATAAAACTATCTTGTCTATCTAATTTCCTGTCAGCTGTTAATTGTGACTTTCTTGGATTAATACTTGAAGTGTGGATATGAATCTTTCAGGAAACTGGAAAAACAAATACATCAAATGAAAAACACTTCTAAAATCTGCAGGGTTTTCCAGATGTTTTTCCTATAAGAAGCTATTTTGGTTTTGTCAGGTTTTTGCACAGCTTCTGTTAAATGGTCTCACTAAAATGAAGAAAGGGAGGAAGTAGGAACCTGCAGCCTGCTGACAGCGGTGCTGCTGCTGTGCTTTGTGAAAGACAGATGGAGGAAACAAGGTGATTATCACTACCTGTCTTACGTCTTTCAGAGCTACAGTTTTGAAAGTAGTAAGTAGCACGCAATCCTCCGTTTGCATTAGCAAATTCTGCCCTATTCCTGACTGTCTAACATAAAGAAGTCACAGTAAGTGCCGTGTGCCCTTAGTAACAAAGGTAAGCAAATGTATTAAGCATACTTGTGCAGGGACACACTAGTTTGCAGGAATTGTTTGGTGGAAAACCAGGATTTAACTGACATATGTGGGCATATATCAGTTTTATGACTGTCAGTAGAAGTTACTATTAACATTCTGTTATTTTACTACAGTCCGCAAGGAAAGTATTAGTGCTGTTTCGAAACTCAAAATCTTGCTGCTTCTCTGGTTAAGAGTTGTGTTTTAACTGTGTGTCTGTTTGTTTAGGTAACCTGGCATGAAATTGCAAGGCCTCAAGTACATGGGTACGACATGCGCTGCCTGGCAATGATCGGCCGGTTTCAGTTTGTGTCGGGAGCAGATGAAAAAGTGCTTCGAGTTTTTCGTGCACCCAAGAATTTTATAGAAAATTTCAGTAACATCACTGGTATTCCAATGGAGAAGCTGTGCACCCACGTAAGTGTGCTAAAGCAACGCTAAGTGCAGACAGTCCCCTGTCATGTAAATAAAATTAACGCTTTAGAAAGTGTCAAATTGCACTAAACTCCATGAAAATTCTTTTGATAGCTCTGAAACCTCAACATTGTTTTTCCTTGCCCTTCTGTTTACTAGCATGTGTGTTGTTTCATACGTATTTCCACTAGATTGTCTTATAAAACAGGTTGTGCTTGAAACTAAGCAAGACCTAATGTCTGAAGATTGCAAAGAGTATGAGCAAATTCTAAATAAGTCAGACCAAGTAAACTAATGTACACACTTGGTGATTAGAAAGCAAATAATAAAGCCCGTGAATGTGCTTCTCCTTAATTTGAGGGTGTAGTAGTCTTGTCTAGATGTAATTATTGTTGTGTGCTTATGTGTTGTTTTTTTTAATTGTATGCTTGGAAATAGCGTAAAGCTTTCGGCACTGTTGTTAGTTATTGCATATAAATATTTATAAAGATGTAGTTGCTCATGCTTTAGATCTTCTTGGCACTGGAAATTTTATTGTGAGGCCTTTACATTCCAGTTCTTAGTTGACAATAAGTATATTTTCCTACACTGAGGAGAGATAAGACAGCAGAGTTGCTGTCCATTGCTCCCCATTCGCTTTAAGATCTAATTCTGTTTTTCTCTGCGTTTTGTAGAGCAGACCTCATTCAGGACAGTTGCCTCTGTGCAGTGCCTTGCATGCTCTTTGCATTTCTGGCTCAAAAGCGGTGTTTTCTGTGCGGTTTCTCAGAAACAGATTAGCTTTTCCATTTCATTTAACAATTGAAATATCTGAGAAAAATCTGCTCATTCTGGATACCAAGAAGTTACATAAGTAGCTATTTAGCGCTTTAATTCCGTAAGACTTTGTGAGCATTTCTGTTAATGATGTACAAATAGCATTATGTTTTTATAATGCTGGCAGATGTTATTATTTTACTTTTATGTAGACCTTCCTTATCAGTTCTTCCACTGAGTGCTGTTTTTTGATCCATGATATCACAAAGTGTTTCACACAGGCATTGTTTAAAGGGGAAGGCTTTATGAGCTTTGATGATACAGCTACTCTTAAATAGCTTTATTAAAATTGTTTTCTTTGAATGCTTTTTTTCATTGAAGTGGCTCAGCTTTTTCTTTATTTAACTCAAATGCCTTCCCCAAAAAAGTACTTAAAACCAAAAAAGCCAGCTTCGTATTCAAAAAGGGTTGAATAGAATTATATTCAGTTCAAATCCATGGGATTGTCTTATACTTTGGGTTATAGAATCACAGAATGATTTAGGTTGGAAAAGATCTTCTTAGATCATCAAGTCCAACCTTTACCTTTGCACAGCCAAGTCCGCCACTAAACCATGTCCCTAAGTGCCACATCTACATGTCTTTTAAACACCTCCAGGGATGGTGACTCCACCACTTCCCTGGGCAGCCTGTTCCAATGCCTGACAACCCTTTCTGTGAAGAAGTTTTTCCTAATACCCAATCTGAACCTCCTCTGGCACAGCTTGAGGCCATTTCCCCTCGTCCCATCACTTGCTACTTGGGAGAAGAGACCAATCCCCTCCGTGCTACAACCTCCTTTCAGGCAGTTGCAGACAGCGGTCAGGTCTCCCCTCAGCCTCCTTTTCTCCAGGCTGAACAGCCCGAGTTCCCTCAGCCGCTCCTCATCAGACTTGTGCTCCAGACCCCTCACCAGCTTCGTTGCCCTTCTCTGAACTCTCTTCAGCACTTCAATGTCTTTCTTGCAGTGAGGGGCCCAAAACTGAACACAGGGTTTGAGGTGGGACCTCACCAGTGCTGAGTGCAGGAGAACGATCCCTTCCCTAGTCCTGCTGGCCACACTAGTTCTGATACAATTGATAGTAATGAAGAACCATTTTTGGTTTAGAGGCCTTAGACTTGTGTGTGTCCCTCATACATTTTCTCAGCAAATTATATGAAGTGTAAGGAAGAGGTTTTACAGCTATTCAATCTAATCTTTTTCCATCTCTGCACAAAGGGCCTGAAGTTCACTTACACTTTCTAAATTATGGCTTCTTCTCCCATACCTTTGTGGAAGTGTTTTCCATCTGTTGATTTGTCTTTCCTCTGTGCTGCTTTAAACAGCCCGGTACTCCAATCACATATCTGTGCTCTGTACTGGGTTACGTTTGATGTTGTGGGCACAGGCATTCCCTCTCTGTCCCCGTTCCCAAAGTGCCGCTTTGTTATTTTGCCTCAGAACAGACTATTTCCATGTCCTGTTGTGTTAAAAACTGCAGTGCTCTCAGTTGATTAATTATCATGTATATCCTCGAATAAATAAGATTGTGGAATAAAGCCTGCAATTAGTGAAGATGCATGCTTTAGAGCAAAACCCTTGAGCTGAAGCCTTAGAAAAGCTGGTTTTTTTTCTGGCAGAATACTGGTCTTTGTTTTGTCCAGTGTATATTCTGGATGAGTTGGTAGTTTTTCAAAGTGCCCCTTCTCTTCTCTAGAAAAGTCTCTTTTTATCACAGGGATTCCTTAAGCTGTGGCCTTTGAAATCTGAACCTACGTGGCAATCTGTGTGTAACCTTTCATGTTTTTTTTTTTTAATTCAGCAATCATCTGATCTTCCAGAAGGTGCAACTGTGCCAGCTTTGGGATTATCCAATAAAGCTGTTTTTGAAGGTATGGCTAATGAGAAATAATGGTGATGCAGCTTCATGTGGAAACTTTTTTTTAAATGATTGTTCTAGTGTGTGTGGGTTTTTTTTGGTTAGGACTGTCCATTGTAAGCTTGACTGCAAGTTTAGAATCTAGAAATAAAATTGTCTGAAGTGTTTGTTTCTCTGGCAGCACCTAAACATGGTGGTTAAAAGAAAAAGCACTAGTGAGGATCTTTCCTCTGTTTCTCTGCATTTGGTTTCTCTCCTAAACATCCCTAATGTGTTGTGCAAACCCAAAATGCTCTTTCCTTGCCTCCCATACTTTGTCCCACAAGCCCATAGGAAAGTGACCCCACTCAGTCTGCAGAGTGCTCTTGCTGGGTTTCATGTGCATGCTGGTGCTCATTGCTCTCCTGTGCTGGGTCTGGGAATAGCCAGGGCAGGATATTATCCAAATTCCTCCAGCTGCCTTTATTGCTCTGTTTTCTCCATGTCCACTACCTGCGTCCCTGAGAAGACCAGCGACTTTTAGCCAAAGAAAAAAATAGTATTGAGTAGTGTACTGTGAAATCTAAGTTCAGAGTTGTTAAAGCAAGAATACCTGTTGCTGCTTGTGGTTGCTCTGTAAAATACCTTGACCTCTGAAGCTACATTCTGGAGTCCTTTTCATGCTCCTGAAATGTTAGCACCCTTGTAGAGGCTTAGAGAAGTAATGCTGCTTTGAGAGGGATCAGTCACATTTTCTGTTCCAGTGAAAATAGCCAAAAACCTTCTCCAGGTAAATGATGCTTTGTGGAAGTATTTAAGAAGGAAGGATTAGTTAGCCAACAGTAACTACTGTTCTTCCATAAAGGCTGGTAAAGCACCAGATGAACTTCTTGGAGAGGTGGTGAGGATTGCATTGTGGGGGAACAGAGAAGGAGGGACAAGGATCTGTCTAGAAAGATAAAAATAACTGAGTAATGTCACGGTATTGGTAATCTGGTGTTTAATGAAGTCTGGTAAAAATGCACTTACACTGCAATCTGCAAATTAGGTCAGACCTGTTTTTTCTCTGCTTAAGGCTTTATCACAAGGTGCAAATTAAAAAAAACCAAAAAAGCAGCATTTTAATAAGCTTTGTCTCCAGGGTCTTCAGTGGCAATAAAGCTAAATTTTCCTTAATCATCTGTGAGAGAAAAGTAAATTAGTTGTTTGAAGTAACCAGTAAAATGTATTTTGGCAAAAACCTCTTTTTTCTACTTTCTTGTGGGTCCTTCTGCTAAGAGAGAGAAGGAAACTTCCTTTTCCTAGAGTATCATCACACAGAATAACTAATTTTCATTGATTTCATGTGGCACACCCAGGAGTGGCGCTATGAGTAGAAAAGCGATCAGATTTTCCAGTGTTGTCCAGCATTGCCCACCCAGTGCCATCAGCACTGATGGCTTAGGTTAAAGCCCCACAGACCCCTCTTCTTGCTTACTCTGCTTCGTGGTGAGTGATGGTCAGATAGAGGTCTCAAGTTAGCTGAATGTTGCTAATTGCTCTTTCAAGGGGAGAGAAGACAGGATGAATGAGAAGACAGTCTTTCTGTTCTGCTTTTTCTGTATCTGCTTTTTTAAACTGCTGTATTTGAAATGTACATTTGGCAAGAAGTTAAATTCTGTCTGAGAGCAACTGTTCCCCAGCTCTGTACCTTTTTCTTAAGTAATACCTTCAAAGTGAAGGCCAGAGTTGAATTTTAACTTAAAATTAATGGACTCATTTCAGTTACTTCTGGTACTTTCGCCTGAAGCTAAGGACTGAGCCCTCAGCAGTTTTGCTGAAGTTTGCAAATTGTAGATACACTTCTGCAAGTATGGCTTTTCATTTAGGGGTCTACATTAAATTTGTGGATTCATCACTTGTATTTGACATTTTTGCCTTAGACATTTTCAAATACAAAGGGAAAGGCTTAACGTCAGGGAGGCACAAGTTCAGCTCGTGATTCTTTCAGATAAATCAAAGACTCTTTAGGAATCTCTAGAAGAGACTATGCTGATGGAAAGGTCAGTCTCAGAATGGAATTAGTCCAAAAGTTAGATTTTTTGTTTTTTTTTTTTTAATCCTCTTAATTCCCATGTGTAGTAGAATAAATAGATTCTAATATTCATATTATTGTAATTCTGGAATATATTGTAAAAACAATATATGTTTTTCACTTGTATAATAAGTGCTCATATTTTCTCTCCTATCAAGTATGTTCTCTCTAGCTAATGAAGTCCTTGCTTTGAATAGGAGATATGGCTGTTCAACCAGCTGAGGATGAAGAAACATTTAATTCCATTTCAAATCAGTACCCTGAGATTTATTTTCAACCCTTGATCCTTACAGGTATGAGATTAATTCCTCTTGTAGGAAATAGAGAAAGAGGTTCATTGAATATAAACTTGAAGCATTATTTAGCTGAGGTTTAGATTATTTAGTTCTAAATTTGAATATGTTGTACAAATGTCTTTTAGCACCTCCTCCAGAGGATCACTTACTACAGAATACCTTGTGGCCTGAAATTCAGAAGTTGTAAGTTTTGTTTTTCTTTTTTATTTGATTTACAAAACTTCCAGAAAGGTATTGCCACATGTTGATGTAGTCTGGTCTTGTTAGTCTTCCTGTTTTACTACCTGATTTGACTTTGTGTACAGTGTCAAATAAATAATGTGTATATAAAAATTAAGAAACAATGCAGAAAATGGCAGTTAGGACTGATGTGTCACAAAACGTTATTTCCCTAGTTGTTTCTGTACCAGTGAAATATGTATGTGTTTTAGCACAAAGCTCTTAGTCTGTTGAGTTTGTAATCATCAGACTCTCATTGTCCCTTTGGATGTTTGTCTTTTGAAGGTCTGTTTAGGGCACCGATCCCCGGGGGGTTTTTTGCCTCTTCGTTCCAAGAGAATAGTGAGGTTTCTGGTCTGCTGTAAGGAACTCTGGCACATTTTCATGGTCTTCTCTGTGCTGTGGAATGTGCTGGGCCTCTCTTTCCATGCTGCAGCTTTTGTTTATGTCTGCTCAGCACATCTGCTTAAAACCTTGCCTATGCTGAAGCTCTCTCTGCATACGGAGTTTTCTGCCTCTTTCCAGTTCGTGCCACAGACTTGCAGATCAGGTTTGTCTTTCTGGTCTGGAAGTAAAGGCTGAGGCATCAAAAAGGAGCTTCCCCCTAAATCCTCACAGAGTTGTAAGATGCAATAAATGGAAGCAGCAGCCAAAATAGGATGTGTCTAGAGGTAGAGCAAGGTGAAGAATGTTGATGAAGGCGGTTCCAAACCCAGTTTGGGTATTGAATGCTGACAAAGTGGGTTGTGGATTGCAAAGTTAATAGGGTCACATGGTCATGACAATAATTGTTTTGAGGTTGCAGGGTTTTAGAATTCTTCAGCTGTGTTTTGTACCCTCTTTTCCGAGTTTCACAACAACTTACAACTTAAGGTTGTCACTTTATTTGTTCTCTAAGGATCCCTGTAACATTAGGCTACACTTTCACAATTTTCAAAGTTTTAGTATCAATCTTCAAAGCATAGGACCAAGAAACTGATAGTCTCAAGCTCTTTTGGGTTTATTTATCCGAATCTCCTGAAGGAGTGGTCTGAGGCAGGAACAAGAAGAATGTATAACTGCCATTATACATTGCCAGTTCTGTGACTTTAGGTCGGGGGGTGGGAAATAAAAAAAGTTAGGGAAAATAGTTTGCAGGTTGCTTTCATTTGGCCAAATGGGAGATTTTGTGGGAGCTCATCTTCACCTTTAACTAGGCAGTTAATCTTCTTTGTATGCTTTTAAGCTCTTTTACTGTGTTTGTACTCAAAAGTGCTTCTAAGGGTGAAGCTGGGGGCTATTAGACCATATCTGCATGTTTAGTAATTTCTAACTCTCACATTAACTGCGTCTCCCGCGTTTGCTATGGCCGCTAATGCACCCACTCACATAAGTAGTTTGATGAGGGATCCTTAAGTAGTGAAAAGGAACCAAGACCAAAATTTTCCTTCATTTGCCTTTGACATTTCTCCAAGTCTAGTGAGATGTTAACCTTTGATATTCTCCTATGGGCGTACTGCCTATCTGCTGTCATATCCTGCGTTCATTAAAATAACTGCGTTTTATGATGGTCTTCAGGTGGCTTATCTGAGCAATTTTCCTGGTTTTAGAGACACTGCTAATGACAGGGGTTCTTTTATGCAAGAGCAACAAGATAGAAGGCATTCATACTTTCAGTTTTTTTGCTCAGGATAATCTTGAAAGAAAAAACATGAAATTGCATAATGTAGATTTAAAGTTGCCATAGCAGCAGAAAAATGGTATGAGGAACTGACTTGCTAAAAATAGCTTGTTTGTCATTGACATTTGTGTATTCCTAGCTAAAACGCGACACCAAATTTTGGAGGATTAGTGTTGGGTTTTGAAAACTGTTTGCCTTTAGTAGGTTTTATTATGAAGAACTTGCTAAATTTTTAACATGATCTAATAACTTTCAAATAAAAATATGATAAATCCTGCAAGAGTATGCTAATCTTTATCCTTTTGGAAAATTACTGTAGAGAGTTTCTAAGCAGCAGGCTGCGATTAAAGACTGAGTCTTGACGTATATGTTTGTGTTTATATGTATGCACATTTCATGTAATACGCTTGGAAGTCTTGATAGATTCTTTTTGACACTAGAAAATTACTGTAATCATTTGTCTGGACACTTTGGGAGTCCAGTCAGTTTGCCTGTGGATAAAAAATTGCTATGGATTGCACATTGCTAAGGCAAAATTGCTTGTGGTTGTGTGGTGGGTTGACCTTGGCTGGGCACCAGGTGCCCAGCGAAGCTGCTCTGTCACTCCCCTCCTCGGCTGGACAGGGGAGAGAAACTATGACAAAAGGCTCATGGGTCGAGATGAGGACAGGGAGAGACCACCCACCAGTTACCACCACGGGTAAAACAGACTTGACTTGGGGAAATTAATTTATTACAAATCAAATCAGAGTAGGTTAATGAGAAATAAAACCGAATCTTAAAAACACCTTTCCCCCATTCCTCCCTTGTTTGCAATGCTGCTGAGCAAAGGAGTTTATTAACAGAAGTGCCCATCTCTTCAGAGCTAGGAATCAAAGGACCGACCGCCCGCCCCCCCAGCTTGTTATTTAGCTAATATTTGTCTACTGTTTATAAATTTAATCTCCAATTTTATTTCCAGTCTGTTTTGTGACTGATTTTGTGTTTGTCTGGTGGCATCTCCACTTATTAGTTAAATCCCAGTCGGGATATGCGAGCTTGAATTCCAGCAGAATCAGCAAAGACTGATTAGAAATGTATTTCTGGAGAAAGCTAGAAGTTTGTGTGTATTTGGGTTTTTCTTCAGTTTTGTTTTCCTTTTCCAACATGGTTCTTGTCCTCTAGTTCGGGATCTGTCAGTATTTCCCAGAACAAACATCTTTAGACTGGGTGTTTGTGGCGTGTTTCTTTGGTGATCTTTAAATATGTGGTTCTGATTTTTTGTTGGTACTGTTAAAATTGCTTTACAAGCAAATGAGAGTACATTCAGTGCTGCTTTAGTCTCTTTGTTAATCATTAGTGTAGCTTCTGCAGTACTGATGCTTTAGAACTATGGCATGGGCTGGAGAGGTTGTTCTGTAGACCATTACTAAGTGTGAAAGAAATTATGCAAATATTTAAATTAAATGCTAAACGTTAGGAGTTATTTGGGATGTAATACTGAAACAATGGTGAGAAGTTCCTGGCAGGCACTTTTCATTCTTGCAAAAGGATTTAAATGAACATCAGAACCTTGATATATACCGCAAAAATGACTGTGATGTGTTAAATATCTTCTCACATTTATTTCAGGTATGGACACGGATATGAAATTTTTTGTGTTGCTTGCAATAATTCAAACACCGTAATTGCCTCAGCATGTAAGGTAAGAAAAGGTTCTAGCACCATCTAGTGAAAAGTGCCACCAGATTTCTAGGGCTGACAGAGCAGGAGTCAGAATTCAGTTTGGGCTGAATTCTGTTCTTTCACTTAAAAGTGAAAGATCTTGTATAGATGACAGTTGTTTTCCAAAGGTGAGAGTGAAGGCAGATAAACTATTACTTGAAAATTAGATATGATTCATTTGAAGATACTAGTATGGTAAATTCTAACAAATACAGGTATAAAACTGTTTCTTACTGATATGTCATCAGCATTAGTAGAAAGTAGTGAAACAATCTTGAAACTTCCCAGAGGAAAGCTGATTCTAACTTGATTGCAAACCTTAGGACAAGCCTCCTAACATCTTAGGATTTTGAAACGTGTGACTTTTATATTTGCTTTCATTAATTCTCACTGATATTTTCTCTGTTGATATAGGCTTCCAAAAAAGAGCATGCAGCAATTATTTTGTGGAGCACTAGTTCCTGGAAGAAACTGCAGAGTTTGTCATTTCACAATCTGACTGTTACTCAACTCGCGTTTTCTCCTAATGACAAATTTTTATTAGCGGTTTCTAGAGACAGGAATTGGTCACTGTGGAGGAAACAAGACTCATCAGAGTCAGGTAAGATATGTGAAGTCGATATATGCATTTGAAGACGTCGTGGTTTGTTCATTATTTTTGGCTTCAAAATATTTGAAAGAGAATCGGTAAATTATTTTAATGGACGTTTTCCTTACAACTTTAAAGAATTAATAGTGTTGTAAACTCCTCTGGCTTTAAGAAGTGCAATTAATAGTGTATAGGAAAGCTAGAAAGGGAATTAAAATATAGAGAAGAATATAGTCAGCCCTTACATGCTGTTTAATTTATGATTGTAATGAAGTCTGCTATTCTTCTTCCTGCCTTCTGCTTGTGATTTTATGTTTCAGATTTATTGAAATCAAGCATACGTGCTGCACTATAGTGCTTGAACATCAAACTGGTGTTCTGTGAAGGAAAACCTTCATCTCAGTGTTCCGTGCAGGCAAGGCTGGAAGGTTCATTGCTATACCCGTGTCCTGCATAGAGCTGCCTTGTACCTGTTTGCAGGGCATGACACTTTGAGACTCTTGAGAGGATTAATCTCTGTCTTTGGTGTGGCTTTCTGATAATCCTGCACAATTAATTAATTTGGCTAGGGCTGGATCTGTCTGGAAAAAGAGCTGGTAGTGAAGATTCGGTTGACTTTCTCATTAAGACTTTGAGCCTTGCAAAATCATGAGGAGATTGCTATTGAACACTAATGGATTCCTAGAACAGATGCTTGTGCTGAAAGCAATTATCATTGTACTGTTGGCTTAATAGCACATAAACACTACTGGGCTTTACAGAGTTTTCCTAGAGACTTGGCAGCGAGTTTTGGCCCCTTCAGACAGTGTCCGGTTGTATCCTGGCTTGAGATTTCTGTTCTATTCAGGCTTCTATTCGAAGGCTTGGCATCTTGTCCGCAGAAGTTACACAATGTTTCAGGCTAAGGAGTGTGAGTTCTCATAGGATGCAGAGGAAATCCTCTTTTCATCTGCTCATCAACAACTTTTCTGTCTACAAAGAACACCATTATCAGTGTAAAGCGAAACTGCTGGTATTGGCATCCCAAGAAGTGGTTATTTAAAGTCTGTGCTCCAAACTGGCAGCCTCTTTTACTTAGGAAAACCATTCCCGTTTGCTGATCTGCTGATCAGATTGATTGCCTGATGGTATGCCTCTTGAAATGGCAGCCTGTCTCTTTGGGAACCTTTAGAATTAGATCATTATGATTTGAGTTCTTGGGGCTTTACTGATAAATAGGAATGGTATTTTGGGGGATATGTGTGTACACATGGTAAATATTGCACTATGCTAAAAATTTTGAAGTCAGTGTTCTTATGAAAAACTTGTAGAGGAAGAACCTGAAGGTCTTATACTTGGACTTAAGTTCTTCTGAAACAGATAGCTGTGTAAGAGATCAAACTATTACTACTGTGGTAGTGCTATAAGGGTGACTGATATGGTCTTGAACAGGTGCTAGTTATCGTTGTGATAACTGTTGGAAAAAAATATTTATGTGGTGCTAAGTATTCGCAATTGCTTTAAAGATGAGTGGAATCATGTCCAAGTATTCCTGCAGTTCTTAGATAGTTAAGTAAGAGTAACAATTACTTTTAATATGTAAAGTAGTTGAAGCAAGGGTTTTCCTTTATATGTTTTATTCCAGGACCAGTCTTCAGTTGCTGTGCATACACAGACAAAAATACAGCTGTTCACAGTCGAATCATTTGGTCTTGTGATTGGACACCAGATAGCAAGTATTTTGTTACTGGCAGTCGAGACAAAAAGGTAATTAATATAAAAGGAATTTTAAAAGCCCAGAATTATTTAAAATGTATTTTAGATTAGCAAGTGCTGTGCTCTAATGGGCCCATATTCTATAAATACAGAGAAAGCTCATTGTGTGTATTACCACACAAATCAGTGGTCTTTAATATGGGAAATAAAATGCTTGAATATGTGTGTACAAGACTGTAGTCTGACAGCGGGAATACCTCCTTTCATTTCTCAAACAGTAAGACGAGCATATGTCATAGAACTCTTATGGATCTCCAACTTAATCTTTCATAACAGAGTCTATTTTATTTGTCAGTATCTTTAATGTAATCAGACAGACTCTCTAAAGAGTTGAATCTCTGTAGATAGACATTTTTTACTATTTCTGGGGTGTTACACTTTGTTCAGTGCCCTGTAAATATTTTAACTAAGTTATTCCTTATGTTTTTGTAAATGCATTTACAAAAAAAAGATTAAAGTGAAAATTCCTGGATGATTCTCTTTCTTGCAGGTCATTATCTGGGGCCAGTGTGACTTACCTGTGACTACTGAAGGGAATGTGTTGGACTCCATCAAGCCTTGTTCAACAGTACTGGATGCTGGGGATTCTGTTACTGCTGTCAGTATCAGCCATGTGCTTACTCCTGATGGAAGGTACTGCTGTTTCTCTGTAATGCCATTTGGTGTTTAGTTAAAAGTTAGGATTTTTCCCCTTTAGTCAGTTTTCTGTGGCTAAAGAGCTCCTAAAATCTACCTGTCAAATATTTTGACCGTTCTTTGAATGGATGAACTCTACCTTTTTTTCTTTCCTAGCCTTCTTTTCAGGTGTATGGTGACTTCTGCAAACACTGTAACAAGAAAAAAAAAAGTGGCAGAGGGGGGCATGAACACACCTGAAATGCATTAGTTCTTCCAATAATATTGTCATAAAAAAGAATCATAGAATGATTTAGGTTGGAATGGTCCTTTAAAGACCATCTAGTCCAATGCCCTGCAATGAGCAGGGACATCTTCAACTAGATCAGGTTGCTCAGAGCCCCGTCCAGCCTGGCCTTGAATGTCTCCAGGGATGGGGCATCTACCACCTCTGTGGGCAACCTGGGCCAGTGTTTCACCACCCTCATTGTAAACAATTTCTTCCTTGTGTCTAGCCTGAATCTCCCCTCATATTGCCTGATCTGATGTTGCAATAACCTTCTTATTTTTTTCCTAAACAAATATGTTTTACAGGTTTCTCCTTTGCTCCTTTTTTATTGAAGAAGCTTTGATTTAAATTGTGATTTTGTTTGTTTGTCATGGAAAAGTAAATATTGATTCAAAGGGCAAGGTGCGACTCGGCGTTTGAGTGCTAGTTCTTTCTAGCTTGCATTAGAGCCAGCTTCACTGAGCTGCCCACTGTAATCTCTTCAGAACTAATGCAGTTATTCTCTTGATAGATATATTGTTGCAGTAGGTTTAGAGAGTGGGAAGATCATGTTGTACACATGGAAGCTGAGTGGGCAAGAACCATCACTAGCGGATTGGAACCTCTGTGTTGAGGTGGATGACAGGTACGCCTTTTGAAATAAGTTGGGAGCAAACAAGTATTATTCTTGAGACTAATAGTGTGTGAGTTCTGTTTGTGTAGTAGAAAATGATACAAACCTAGTTTATTTGTATATCAGAAATTGTTGTCCTTTTGGGAACAGGGTGATCCCTGAAAGTCTAAAGATGTCTTTAAGCAAAACCTGGAAATAAAAGTATTGCTTATTTAGATTTATTAAAAACCCACCACCACCACACACATGAACAAAAACCAACAACAAAAACCAACAAAACCAAACCCCGACAGAAACTGAGGGGGAGGGCCGTTAAACCCCTAAATACTTCATGCTATGCAAATGCTTTGAGGAGTATTTGATGTGCCTGCTTAACGAAAAACAGCCAAACAAAAAAACCTCCAACCTTTATTGCCTGTAGTCGTAAAATAAGATGATAAAAAACACTGAAGAAGGGGGCAAAGAATCACTGCTGATATACATCAGCAAAACCTTTTGGAGTAGATGACAGCAAGTTTTCAAGAGCGGTTTCTAGCAGAAACCAAAGGAATGACAAGCTGTATGCGGTGCTGCTGCGGTGACAGCTCGAGAAGCTCTCTGTAGAGAGACACTGACTCTTTCACTTGGAGCACTCTGCTGGATTCTTCCTTCACATACTGGCATTGGTAGTACCAGAAATGGAAGTCAATGGTGATTTTGGCCCGTGTGTGCTTGAAGCGGATTGGAAAGAGACACCAGATAACAGGAAATCACAGGCTAAAAGCCAGAAATCTGTCATATCTCAATATCTGAGATGCTAGACCTGCAGCTTAATGGGGTAAAACTTGAAATCAATAGCTGTTTAAATTATTGATGAGTGAGAGGATAAAATGTCATTAGTGTTAATGGCCCTACTTATTTTAAGAACTTAATACCTGCTGGTTGTCACAAGTCAGTTTTTCCTCAGTTGGTAGTGTTAAAAGAAGAGTACTAATTATATAAATGTTGATGTTTACACTCACATGCCCAGCTGTGTTTGACATTTTGCAGTTATGTATGGATTTTTTTGTTGTTGTTGCAGCCGAAGTCACGCTCTTGCTGTGAAACGTTTATGTTGGAGACACCATGCAGGCAGAGCCGGACATAATGATCAGAACAGCAGTGAGTGGTTGCAGCTCGCAAGTTGTGGAGCTGATCAGTGTGTTAAGATATTCAATGTCAAGAGATTTGCTCTTTAGCAAAGGCAGCAGGCCTTTGAATCTGCACAAAACAGATTCACAACATTTTGTTTCTGCCTTTAGTCATTTTGATCATTGGATTTTCTGTTTTCTGCTGTGGAAAGCAAAACATTTTACATGTAACTTATTAAAGCAACTTTTGTGCTAGTTTGAAATGTCAAATATTTTCCTAATTTTGCAGTTCCAGGAATATGAAGTACTTATACATTTTGGTTGGTGAATATCCTAGGGGGGTAGGGTGTGGGAGAAGGATAATGAGGTGGCTTTGTTCACTGTGACTCCAAGGGTAGGTGGGAAGCTGCTGGTACTTGGGTACTGCTTGCGATTACCAATGGAGTACTGAATTGTTTTGAGCTCCTTATTCCTGTTAAACTCAACTAGAGCTGACCTGCCAGTGCTGACACTGTGTGTCTAAGCATGTGCAGTTAACCAGAGGTCAGAGTTAAATATACAGCTTTCTCTGATCGCCTTCTGAACGTGTGTTACAGCCCTGATCCAAGTCTTAGACCAGCTTACTTAAGAAGGAGTCGTTTGTGTCTGCATGCTTGGGCAGGCCTGCTTGTTTGTTTTTCCTGCCCATATTCCCCATTCTTCTGCTGTTCAGAGTGCTGGGCTCATGTTCCTTGGTTGTGTGGGGCTTAGCACCCAACTCACAGACCACTTAAATCTTGTGGGGTCTCCCCTGTGAGCCATCGCTGAGCAGAGTGCTATAGAAGAGTCACCTCTCACTCAGCTGGAGGGGTGTCCTCTGGTTTGGACTGGAAGAGGAGCTCACAAATATCAGCAGGTGGGAGCTGAAAGGTGGCAGCCATTCCTCAATCTGCCTTTGGACTCTTTCTGACTTTTGAGTGCTGCTTATCTATTCTGGTGACAAGTTGAACCAGTTAACTTATTTGTCTGATTCTTGTAATTCAAATAGGCTGATGATAGACCTCAGCAGGTCTGTCTCCAATTCCAAAATCTAATTGGAAATCAGTTAAACTTTGGGATTGAAATTATTTTTGTTCCAGAACGAATAGCTATCCAAACTGGTAGCGCAGAAATAACTGGAATTGTGCTTAGCTTTTTACTGTGTTACATCTTGAGCTAGAGAATATGGTTCATTCAGAATGGGCCAAATTATTTTCAGAATAATTATAGATTATATTTGAAAGGTTTTTCTATTTTAGCTTTTTATCTTCAGTTCTGTTTTTCAGCATTAAAAAAAACAACATTCTTTAAAACATAGTAGGGGTATAAAGCCCCAGCTTCTTAATAAAGATGCTTTGCTACGTTTTACTTGTACTTTACTTACGTGTGTGTTAAGCATTTGATTAGTGTATTATACTTGTTCAAGAATTTTTAAACAACCATCGACTGAATCCTGGCAAAAGCGAGACATAACTTGTCACTCACGAGGCATCAAAGAGTTGTCAAAAGTGGAACTTTATTCTCTGTCACAACTGTAATTTGGTATCTTACCTACAATTTGATGATAATATTGGAGGATACTTTCCAATACTAGTGTGTCTTGCCATGCAGTCACTCTTGCCAATAGGCAAAAGTGAAATGTCATATTGTTCCTCTCTTTTTATTTTGTGACATACTGTCATTAAACAAGCGTCAGCTATTACATGATTTAGTAATCCATTCCATTACTCCTGGGATTTTTGTGACTCAATCGCATTGAAGAATATACCACATTGTTCTACCTTTGAATACATCAGATTAGTCTGTTGATCTCCCAAGTCTAAATGTTTGTAATAGACACTTTATTTTCAATTAAGTTAGAGGTTGTCAAGAGACACCTCAATACATGACTAATATATTTTTATGTGTGATGTTATCTTTGTTCACATATCACTTTACTATGCATTTAGTGGGCGTGACTTTTACATATGCCTTTATCTCCTCAGTAAATCCACTAAAGTTTTTTTCAAACCAGCATGTAAATCAGCATCAGGGTGACAAGTCAGATACTGATTTAATTGTCTTAGCTAATACTAATATCAGAAACTTATTTGGATCAATGTAAGTGTGATACCAAGGAAAACTGAGTGTAATTATAGTGATCATTTTGGGGGTAGCATTGGCTGCCTAATGAAGAACAGAGTTCTTTAAACAACAAAGTAGTACCCTTTAAGATTATTTTTTTTCTTTTTTGTTTCGTTTCTTTTTTTAAAAAAAATGGGGAAAATCAAGCATTTGCCAGACATTTACTATCTTCTTTCTACTTCATTATTCTTGTTTTATTGGTTTGATAAATACTGCTGGAGTCAAGTGCCTTCTTGCTATATTTCCTTTTTTTATTTTTTTTTCCCCCCAAAACTGTCTTAATTATTTTTTTAATTGAAAGAATCTACTGTTTTTTATGCGCACTGAATGGCTACTACTTTTGTTTTCTTCCATGTGCTTTTCTTTTGTATATAGTTACTCAGAGAGACTCTGTTTAATTAGTTATAGTGCATATGTTCATGTACTATTTCATACGTTAAAATAAAAAACTATGGCTTCAGTCATATTTACCTGACTGACTTGACCATAGTCCTGTTTACCTACCAAGATGTCTAACTGCTCTATGTGCCCATTTTTATTTCTACATTTTCTTTTCCTGGTGCTCTGTTATTGCTGTTCTCCTTTTTGGAGCACCATGCCTCTTTCTATTCCTACCTATTACGTTTTTCTAAAAATGTGATGATTTTTCATGGCCTCCCTTAAGTGAAATCTCTAGTTGCGCTCAAGAATGTTTGGGAAGATGGACTTAACCTCCATACTTTGCAAGTTTCTTGTACCACCCACTTTATAGAAGATAGTTCAATGTCACGCAATGAAAACCGAAGTCGAGGTAGGTGCAATCTTATTTGTTTCTTCCTCTTCAAGGCTATCAAATAAACCCTGCCAACTCCAGTCTTGGGAAGCCTCAACTTTTCATGACACAGCCTCCAATATTGCATTTCTTTTCCTTTAACAATGTGAGGCAACATCCCGTCCAGTGGTCGGAGGTAAAAACTCACTCCTTGGAATCATAATGGTCCCAGCTTTGCGCTGCCCTTTCCTGCCAGTCTTAGGGTCAGGCCTAAGGGCACAATTCCAGTGATGAAAGCCCGGAGGCAAATGGTACACGTCAAAATACACCCGTCTATAGCAGCCTAATCCTCTGCATGAATTTCTAACTCTAGTAGCATTACGTATTTCTAAGTTTCTGGCTTCATTTCTCTTATCAGGTTGGCCAAGGGCAGTAGGTTTATTTTAAAACTCTGAGATCTAGCAAAATGCAAAGCTGATGCAGCATCCCCTGTAAACTGATGCTCCTCTTAGTCTTATTTACATTTTACTCTCAGGGTTTTAACCAACCTTTACATCTAAAATGTGCAGAACTGGGTCTGTGCAGGTTTAGAGAGTTAAGCTGCTTAGCACCTCTGTAGCCCTCAAGTGCTACTTTCTGAAGTACCGTGGACTGGTTGACATACACGCTCATGTACCTTGCCCCTAAAGAATAGCATACATTTAATTAAATGTTGCCTTTAGTACTGGTGCTGATGAGGCCTTGTTTCCCACAGACTTGGGTGCTTTGATGATTGTGAGTTTTCATTAGTTTTCCTGTGAGTAGTTACTTTTTACTACTTTCAGGTGTGGATTTTCATCTCCAGAGTGTGAGCTCAAGGTGCAGCTTCTTGTCTAGACACCGATGGAATTTTTTTCTTTTATCTCGAACCTGTAAAATCTGTGGATTTTTATCTTTGAACACTCTGCCTTTCAGACAGACCTGGGTTGAAATGATTCAGTTGGTTAAAATAATGCATAAGGGTGTGTGCCCATGTATGTAACCTGAGAAAAACAAGATTGGTGTTACTCTCGAGACCGGGGTAAAAATCTAAACAAAAATTACAAATATTACAAAAATAAACTAAAGTTCTGACAAAATGCCAACACTCGCCTCATATTTTGCCTTTCTGCAATTAATGCTTTCATTGTCTTTTTTAAATGATGGTCTTTACCAAGAGATGTAAAGCTTGCATGGTTCCAAAAGAAAAACGCCACAGAGCATCTCTTTAAAACCAGTTTTATTGTTTTGTCCATATGGTTGCTATAGGAAAATATCACAATAATGGTATCAGCTTTTATCCCAAGATCTCAATTCCAGGAAGCAAATTGCTTCCTACACTGCAGTTGGTGGGTAAGTTTCCAAATTTTTTTTTCCACTTTAAAATTATGAGCTGTTGCATCTTTCTGCATCAACTATCCCCATAAATATATTTCAAAAGCCTGTAATCATCACAGTCTGAATCTCAGTGGCATCTGCTTTCAAATACTACACACCATAGTGTTTACTCCCACTCAGATTTTCATTGTAAAGTTATATTGCTGCTTTATCTCCCCTGCCTGATGCAAAGGCAATGTATTATAAATAAGCTGGTGCCAGTAGCATTTCCAAGGCATCCCATTAAAGACCACCTGGCAAGAGCACCATTAGAGTGTTGTGTTCTGCAGGGAGAAATCTCAATTCTGGCATCTTTATGTGGACAAAATAGTTCTTTTATCATAGCAAAGATGTTTAAAGACTTCTTTAAACTCACAAATTAAAGAGCTAATATATAGGAAACACAAAAGGAGAAAGGATTTTGTAGTTTCTCTGAGGCTTTTTCTTTTGTTTTAGTGGACACGTAAGAGCCTTTATGCATCTTCTGCTACTGGAAGCGAAGTTCTAGAGTTATTTAAAGGTCAGACTTAAAATACTTGACACGAGTCAAGTAAATAACTGAAAATTACTGATGATAAAACATTGTGCAGTAGGAGAAAGTGTAATAACTGTAGTGCTTTGGACTAGTCTGAAATACTGCTTTAAGAAATTAACTGGTGGCAGTGTACGCACCACTCTGAAATTTCTCTGCTTGTTGAGAATGGAGTTGAAAAAATTGATGGAATAAACGAAAGTTTCGCAAAAAAATATTCTATTACCTTTTGATATATTTGAGGTAAAGCCATCCCATCAATATTTTGGATGCACACTATCGAAAGTATTTTACTGGCTTTATGCTTGTTCTGAGGAGGCTTCATGGCTGAGGATATGAACAAGCTGGTTGATGTAGTCAGACTGAAAGGAGGTAGGATTGTCTTGTCCTACAGTAGAGGCATCTGTGAAAAAGAAAGCAAGAAAGGGTGTGGTTACGGTGGTTTGTAATCTGAGATCTATAACCAAAGTCAAATGTTCATTGAAATTATCCAAAGCCATCTTAAATCTGTCAGGCCAAAATGTAGGCACCCTCAAGCCTGCGTTGGACCGAAAAGGTGTGCTGAGACTGACTCGAGGAGTGAGGGTGCTGTGGAGCGCACTGGGACCTGGAGGACAAAAAAAGAGCTGCTTGTGTAAACTGGGAAGATGACGGATGCCGACATTCAGCCCCAGGAACACCTGCTCGGGCTCCATGTGGCAGGCGCTCTAAACACCGCTACCAGCAGCGAGCTGTCGATTGTGCCTGGTTTCCAATTATGAAACGGGAAAGAAGGAACAGGGTCCACATCGTCCTAAGTCTTAACAAAAAAAAGAAGTATATTCTTCGGCTGTCATCTGTCTTGTTCTGTCTTGTGGGCTGGGACTCCAGAAGCAACTAGAAGCTGGTGAAAATTTCAAGGAAGTCAATTACTGAGCTCTCAGCTATTGAAAACATCACTTTGGTAACTCTGAGTAATCTCTGTTTTCCCAAATATTTAACGGGAAGAAATGAGGATGCTCTGAGGCTCACTGCCGATTGCTGCTATTGCGGAGATGAGGGAAGAGGAGGAAACAGCTGTGTCCTCATTTAGACTCGAATTTCGCTTTAAAGAAGAAGTGGCTTTTGCAAATAAGAAAACTTTAAAATAACTGAAACGGGCAGCAAAAATATTGCTTGCTCTGTTCTAAGGAGCATCTGGAGCTGTACAAAGCCTGAGACAAAATCTCTGACGGTACAAAAATCAGAATTTGCCTTTAGTGCATTAGGAAGCTGTTGAAGGGGGGAGTTGTTGAGCAGTTTAGCAGTGCTCTACCACTGCTCTTTTACCGGCAGTACTGTATCAGGATCTACACTGGTAATTTGGAGGTGGCAGGTCAGCTGTTCACCCCATGACTTTCGCGGCCCTTGGCCCTCCAACCATTCCCATTTTTGCCCTGGATAGCAGCACATCCTCATACGGTTGTGAGACTTTTCTTCAGACACTCCTGTTCCCCAGCCAGGGGCTGCGTCTGTGCCCGTACAACCACCAGATTCCCCTTATCGTGCTTCTGCCTTTTTCTGGCAGAAAGCCTGGAGGGCCATGGGCTCCCTTTGCAAGTCCCCAATAGTTGTGCTCAAGCACAGCTCTGGCTCTTACCTTGTGTGACCAGCTCTGGTGGCTGTATTTGTGTAGTCTGTGTTCAATGGCATTTTCAAACTTTGCTAGCTTCATCATTTTATTTTCTCCAGTAACTTATCTGTGCTGTAATGCAGTGATAAAGCTTAAAATGATCTCTCACTTTTTCTGGAAGGAGTTTAGGGTAGACCGCATGACAAAGCCCGATGCCGTTCCATGATAGGGGGGCTCGCTCTGGTACCCCAGGGTAGCTGTACCAACCAGCCATGCCCTGGGCGTGAAGTCCTCCAGAGGAGCTGCTCCATGTAAATTGGTGCTTGCGTGATTCAGCCAACATTACTGCTGTGCAGATGAGAGGAGAGGAGCTGTTATGCTTGAGGTAATTGCCACGTTGTGGCAGTGTCACCCTTATATAGACTCTAGCTGACCCCAACTGAAATAACAAGGGATGCAGCAACCAGAATCTTTACTGCAAAGGAGCTATTTCTCCTTGAATCAAGAGCTTGTGCAAACAAGGATGCCTGATCTTTTGTTTTTTCCTAAGCCTTTTCTCTGTTTACTCACCCATTATTCTTCTAAGAAGGCATTTTGCCTTCTTAGTCCCTTCTCCATTCTTGCAGGCCTCCAAATCCTCATATAATCAATCCTTATTTTCTCAACATCCTCTTCTCTCTTGCTATTGTTCTAGTGAGATAATCCTACGCTTTTTAATACGCGGTCCTATAGGAGTTTATACGTATCAAGCAGAACATCCTCTTGGTATTATTTTCCCTTCTGCCTCCTGGGTCTCCGATTCCTCCATTGCTGGGTTTTGGGCATTTGAAATTTACACGGGCTGTCCAGTCTCATTACCTCCTTTTTCCCTGACAGCAAATTACTGGTGTATGTGTGAGCAGCATACCCTTCCTACCTTGTTAGAGCGTAAGTTGTCTGCCTGTCACTGGGGGGAATTTTTCTCCTCTATAGAAATGAATTGACTGCAGTCTCCCCAAGGGAAGCTCTCCTAGTGCTTTTCAAGATAAAGCAATCGTTATGTTTGCCTGTCCATTTCATAATCTCGGAGAACCTTCCATCCTAGGAGTTTTCATACAAAGGTGTACCTCTCTGAGAGAATATCTGTAATGCACATACAGTCTTTTTAGAGCATAGGAGTTTTTGCTGTTTAAGGTCTTTGCTTTGACGTGGCAGGCAGTCTTATACGGGGCATGCTACAAGTCTTCAGCATTGTCTGCAGAGGGCACCGAGCTGTGCCACACGTTGTCTCTGCACAAGAGGCTCAGCCAGGGAGGCTGAAAAAGCTGCATGGCAGGGCAGTGCATGAGATGCCTGTGGGGTGCTCAGCGTGGGTCTTCAGAGTGGGTCTGTCTGACCTACGCAGGCGCTAAACGTGGGAGGTAGGAGCCTTCCATGGGTGCTGTGGTCTAACTTCTGCTGCTTCGGTGTGCGCCTACAGCCTCTCTGTACCACGAGTGTTGCTGCACCTTCAGTGTGAGTTCCAGCTCACTGAGCCCGCTGGGATTAGTCAGGGTGGGAGCCCCTCTACGGCTGGTGAGCATCGATTCAGGCGGGTAGACGGCCACTACAGTTATAGCTGCACAAAATGTAGTCTGGTAAAGCCAATGAAAAAGTGTAAAGGCTGTTTTTGGTTAGCCGCTACTAGGCAAAGGATAGCTGCAACTTTTTCTACCCATCTAAAAGAATTTGGGTGTGTTTTATCATGTAAAAAGTACTATCGTATCTCCAAACAGGATTTATGTCTGGGATGTGAGATTCTGCAATTCGAATTAATTGCTCAAGAGTGCATTTCCATAGGTTGGCAGTACTGAAAATTGTTAGCACAGAGCTTTTCCTAAGTGACGTAAAAATAGATTGTAGTTCACAGAGCAAGAGGACATGGGATTATTAAAATTGGAAGGGAGCTCAGGAAGCCCCCGGTCCAAACTTCTGCTCCAGGCAGGGTCAGCTATGAGATCAGACCAGGCTGCTCAGAGCTTCCTCCAGTCTGGTCTCAAAAATCTCAAAGGATGGAGACTTTGCAGCCCTTCTGAGCAACCTTTTTCATTGCTGCCTTCATGGTGAAAAAGTTTCTTCTTTTATCAGCTCTGAACCTCTCTTGTTTCAGCTTATGCCCTCTCTCTCATCTTCCTGCAACTCAACGCTGTGAAGAGCTGGGTTCCATCTTCTTCAGTCTTCTCCTAGGTATCAGAAGTCTGCTACCAGGTGCCCCCAAAGCCCTCTCTCACAGGACTGCTCCTCCAGCTCCTTCACCACCTTGGTGGCCCTCTGCTGTGCTTGCTCCAGTTTAACATCATCTTTCCTGTATTGGGGAACCAAAAGCTGGACCAGTACATATGGTCTTGTTACAGTAGACCAGTCTAAAGTCTATTATACAGTTTCCACCCCCGTGAAGTCCAAGCCTATAGTGCCTTCTTCTTTAAACTAGCTGCAGATTTTAACACCTTCCCTGTACCCGCTGTGCAATGTACTCTGACATCTGTGTGAGGTGTGAACTCAAACGTCCCTCTGACCATGTGGCGACGCTGCTTCTGGGAACTAAAGACCCCCTTTCACACTAGTTAAATAGCATTGCGCTCTGTTTCCACCGCGGGGGAGGTGGAAAGGGCAGAAGAACGAGATGGTGGTTTGGCTCTGGTTGGAGGTTCTGCTCTCCTCATGCCCTGAACCCGAGCGTGGGGCAGCTGCCCATGGGGAGCACGGCACCCAGGACAACTGGGTGTCCAGAGCCCACAGCAGAGCTGCAACCCACATTAACCAGTTCCCTGTGACCCGCGGTGGCTACTGCAGCCGTTTCGTTAGATAATCGAGAGCTGACTGCACTACACACAGGAACTATCATATCGATGGTAAAACCAAAACAGCCCCTCGCCCCTACGAATTCTGTATTTTAAAAATACCCATCTTCTGTCTCAGAAGAAAAGAAATGGATGGTATTTTAAATGCTTAAACTGAGGTCATTTTACTGAAAACAATCAGTGAATTTGTTGCTTCCATATGCCTAGGACCACCAGGTGGCAATATAAGAAAAGGATAAATGAATGTCTCCAGCACCTGCCATGTATACCCCCAAAAATCAAAATAAATTACAAATATATTCAAAGACAGGTATTTGGTCTCCTCTGAGTTGTTTAAATGCAATGTTTCGGTGACAAGCATTTCTCATCAGGAAATGTTGATTTTGAAAGCATTCTTTCTTCTATTTTGGTCCTGCAGTTAGGAAACTGTACAACTTCAAAAAATGATGAGTCCCTCCTAATCACAGAGAGTCTTATTGTCTGTTATATACATTCTCCCTCACCCCTACATCTCCATCAGAAGATTTAAAAAAAAAAGTTATTTTCTTACTTCACATTCTTGAAGTATAAAACAGAACTTATTTTTCTGTCTCTGTGTTACTGCCTCATGACAGAACTAATTGGTTTTTTTTCACTTTCTCATTGTCATTCCTGATTTTATATGCCTTTTGCATATTCCCCACTCATGGGTTTCTTTTTCAGTCTGAAGAGTCCCTTTTATGGCATCTGTACCTTTCCTTTCATAGAACCACAGAATGTCCTGAGTTGGAAGGGGCCCACAAGGATCATGGAGTCCAACTGCATGTGACAACCCCACAGTTCACACCATGTGTCTGAGGGCCTTGTCCAGTCTCTTCTTGAACACTGTCAGGCTTGGGGCTGTGGCACCTCCCTGGGGAGCCTGTTCCAGTGTCCACCACCCTCTGGGGGAAGAACCTTTTCCTCATGTCCAACCTAAACCTCCCCTGGCACATCTTCCTGACATTCCCTTGGGTTCTGTAACTGGTCACTAAAGAGAAGAGATCAGCACCTGCCCCTCCTCCTCCCCTTGTGAGGAAGCTGTAGCCCCATGAGGTCTCCCCTCAGTCTCCTCCAAGCTGAACAAACCAAGTGACTTTAGCTGCTCCCCATATGGCTTCCTCTCCAAACCCTTCACCACTTTGTAGCCCTCTTCTGGACACTCTCCAGTAGCTTTATATCATTTTATCCTGTGTTGCCCAGAACTGCACACAGAGCTCCAGGTGAGGCCGCACCAGTGCAGAGCAGAGCAGGACAATCACCTCCCTCGCCTGGCTGGCCATGCTGTGCTTGATGCACCCCAGGACACGGTTGGCCCTCTTGGCTGCCAGGGACATTGTTGGCTCACGTTCAACTTGCCATCGACCAGAACCCCCAGATCCCTCTCTGCAGAGCTGCTCTCCAGCATCTCATCCCCAGTCTGTATGTACAGCCAGGGTTGCCATGTGCCAGGTGCAAAATCCAGCACCTGTCCTTGCTGAACTTCATGTGGTTGGTGATCGCCCAGTTCTCCTGGAGAAAAAGAGGCAGTAGGTTCTCTTTCATCTCTTTCATCGAACTTACTGCCTCTTCCCCAGCACTACAATATTTCTATCAAGAAATAAGCATGTATTACTCTTTTTACACTTTTAAATTTATTAATATTTATCTAGGAGTGACTAGTAAACCAAACTGCTTATTTAAAGTGCTGGCGTTTTTTTGTTTATTTGTTTTGAAACTAGTTAAAATTCACTTGTTTGAAGCATTTAAGGCATGCAATGTGAATTTAGAACTGCCTTTTGAGTATTTGTGACAGAGTGCAGCTTCTTGCCATTGGACTGGTTTTTTCTTTCCTCATTTAAGTCATGAATTGATTTTCCTAATATCATTCTGGTCTGCAGTGTCAGAGGCCTTAGAATCGCTGCATGGTGCTGAATGAGTAACATTTGCTGTTAAAAAATGAATCGAATACTAAAATAACAGGGTGGCTGCAACCCAAAACTGAAGGTACTGGCAGCATGTTTGGGAAGTCTGCGCAGCAGCTGACATTGTGCCTCCTGCATCTTTGCAACTCCAGCAAAGGATCGGTCAGTCACGGTGGTGAGAATTTCCTGTATTGACTCAGTAAAAATGGAGGAGGCTGGTGAGTGACTTCTCTGGTTCAGTGAGAGCCTTTCCAGCCATGTCAGGGATGGGTTTTCACACTATGTGGAGGGCCTCCCAGCAGACGTGGCAGATGCCAGAAACCTTTCCCAGCTGACCTTGCCAACAAAATTAGCAGAGAGGAGAAAGCCTCTGTAGGATTTTACAGGTTTAAAAACAAACAAATCATTGATTTTTTTAAGTCCAGTGGAAATTGCTGTAGATGTTCAGCTTGTTCTTTTGCATAACATAGGAGGGAATTATTGCACCCTGCTGAGTTACTGAGCAGTGCAGTGACTTGTGGGCTTGTGTTTTGTTTTGTTTTTTTTTTTCCCATGGCAGCCATTTGTTATCCAGGAAGATTGAAGTTTGAAACATCTCCTTGTTCCTCCACAACTCACTCGCTATAATGTGGGTGAAAGAGGTTCTCCAAAAGCAAGGAAGGGCTTGCGAGAATGTGCTGTTGGTCTTAGAGACTTGTTCTGTTACAGTGGTGGTGGGGTTGACTGGTCATATATATGACACCAAAACGTGGTCTACTGACCATCAAGAGAAGTCATGTGTAAAGGTACTACCTGCTTGTCTTCACACGTCTTGAGGAAGCAGGAGAAAGTTTGGGTTTGATAGGCCTCTAAGAAGAAACAAACATTAGCAAAACGTTGCCCCTGTCTTTTCCTCCCCCAATGGCTGTTTGGTTGAGGGTGAGAACTGGTATCCCAGGCCAGGGGGATTGGACTAGATGATCTTTTGAGGTCCCTTCCAATCCCTAGCATACTGCGATACTGTGACACAGGCAAAGGGCCAACCCAAGCCTGGCAAAAATGGCTGATTTCAGCCCAAGCACAGCTTCAGTGCCTCAGAACCACAACAAAAGAACATACCACAGAGTTTTGAGACGTGCCTAAGAGCTCAGTGGTTGCGAAACCCCAGCCCCACCTGGGAGCAGACCGTGGCGATGACGAGTGCGTGGAGCCTGTTCTGCACCTTGTGCTTCTGTGTAGGTGTGGGAGAAAGGTGAACATATGCTTTTGAAGAAGCTCTCATATCCCTGTTTTCTTCTGAAGGTGCCATATGTGCTCTCTGAGTCACTGGGACATAGCTTAACCCTGTGAGAGGAGTAGCTCTTGACGGTGCCACTGGTGCAGCAGGCACAGAGGTCAGTATGGAGGCTGATGTGCTTTGGGATCCGAGATTTATATTCTGCACCGTCCCCTCAGCTAGTGCTGGTGACCAGCCTATTCTAATGGCTGGGCAGCAGGGGCTTGGAGTCGTTCTTCGAGGTCTTTTTCTTACAGACATGTTCCCACCTTGTACCTTGGCTGCTCACTCGCTATTCTGGCTGATGGAAACCCTTTTTTTAGGTATGCACAATACTTTGTCAACAGGATGACATCTGAAACTACAAATCATAACGTGGCCAGTGTGACACCATTCCCATGTTTGAATCTTAAAGCAGTTTGACGTGTCTCATGGCAGTGTGTCTGCAGACAGCCAATTCACCTCAGCTCCAGAAAGCACGCTGTGTCCCAGGCAGACATTCTCTTTTTATATCATCAGCTGTTGGATAATATAAACAATATTCACTTCCCGAGTGGCACAGATATGCAAATGAACCTTTCATAGGATAATGGGCATACGAAGCTTTGCTAGCAGGCATTCACAACATGTGGAGGCATGCTGGTGCCAGATGCTGGCAGGGTTTTGGCTGTGCTATTCTCTTCTCCCGTAGGATAGTCAGTACCAGGCTATTTTGGGAGATCTACTGCAGGCCCAGATCAATGATAGGTGCTTCTTTAAAAGCATCAGGCAATAACACTTTCCAGGTTGCCACACAGTGTCATTCTGTTTGCTAAAGCCCCTGGCTTGTCTAGCTGCTATGAAATCTTTCTCATAACACCAAACCAATGTCATGTTGCAATGTCTCTGAGGATGTGGCAGTCTTTCACGACACAAACAGAATAATGCATCATTCTTAGTGAAACCTTCTGGAGAAATGTGATGGGATGAGCAAAACCGTAGAAAATCATCAGATTATTTTGTCTTTTCAAACTAAGACAAAAACTTGTATCACTGTAAGTAGTCTTTTACAAGGAGGTAAAAGCCAGTCATACTGGTATACATGCAACTGTCCAATTTTGCTTCTTTATTTGTCAGTTTAAAAGGCTGCCTGATATATTGAGGTCTGTTGCCTTATCAGATATTGGGGGAGACCAGTCTCCTTCCCCTTTTTCTTCTTTGAGGCTTAAAGCTCACCTAAAGTAGCTGAATTCAGTTTGCAGCTTGGCCAGTGGCAGCTGTACAAACGAGATGGTTCTTTGCTTCCATTCAAGTCACTTCAGAAAGTGAGAAGGTCGCACCCTAATTGTGGAAACCCAGCACTTCCACTTCCATCCCACTCACTAAACGCTGCAAGGCAGCTGTGGCAGGACGAGACAGCTCATTGCTCTGGGAGTCCAGAAACTGGAACTGAATCCAAATGCCCACTGCACAGAAGATCTTCCCTTAATGCCCGGTATTGTGTACGGGGAGGGGAAAAGCAGTGCGGTGTGGTCCATACAGGCTTCCTTGGGTGGGGGATGCCCCCAAAGATGTCTCTGACTTCTAGCAAGTTTGTCATCAGGAGGACAGGTACAGCTCTCCTCATGAAGTGTCTTCTTGTTCGGCTGGCCACAAATGAGTTGTCCTGAGTTTCACCTTTTGCTCTGAGCAAAATGGAATCAACACAGACAGTGAGGACAACAGGGGAGCCGAAACGTGTCATGATGGCACAGTGGTTTTCAGCATCCAAAGCTCTCTGGAACTTTGGACTCTTATCAGTTCTGCTCACTGCAGAGCTAAGGCTTGCAGGCTGAGGCTGTCAGAATTTTTTCATACATAGGAAAGGGATCTGTGCTACATCACCGTCTCACTGGAAAGATTCCTGTCCTAATATCTCTGCCCATGGAGCTGGAAGACCAGTGTTTTGCTTCTTTTTATGTGGGACTGTTGAGGGAAAGCAGAGTCCTGAGTGGTCTCTCCACTCCCCACTCAACCTGCATGTCCTGCTGTCAGGCACAGAATCATAGAATCATTTTGGTTGGAAGAGACCCTCAACATCACAGAATCCAAACATTAACCTAACACTGTCACTAAACCATGTCCCTAAGTGCCACATCTGCTCATCTTTTAAACACGTCCAGGGATGGTGGATCCACCACTTCCCTGGGCAGCCTATTGCAATGCCTGACAACCCTTTCCATGAAGAAATTTTTACTAATATGCAATCTAAACCTCCCCTGGTGCCTGCTACTTCTTGTCCGACAGTCGGGTCCTTCACAAGAGCACTGCTAACACCAGATTTTTTGTGGTTACTGTTACCCATTCATGCCTCACAGAGCTGCTTTTCACTAGAATGTGTTTGCTCCATAGACATCTGTTTTAAATAGACTGGAGTTGACTTCAAGTAGACAGAATGTTTGAAGGGCCTTTACTTGTGTTTCTGGCAGTGCCCGCAATTAATCCAGCGCCAGCACGACTGTTTTGTTTGCCAAATGCTGATCTGATTTATCTCTACATTAGCCTGAAAAGCAGTATAGCTAATGACATTCAGCTCCAACATCTTTTCATGATTGTCTATTATTGTCCTGAACCAGATTAATATTATATTTTCTTTGTTAAAAATGTAGAAGGGGAAGAAGAGGTTGTTTTACTGATCAATATTGGACTACTGAGAATAGCCAGAATTCAATCTGCCGTCAGGATAGCAGAACTACAGCTTTGCTTTTTGGTAGTGACTCACTACATAAATTAAGCAGGATAGTCCCCAAGGCTTAGACTTTTCATGCACTCTGCATCATGTTAGAAACATTAAAATATTAACAAACTTTGATCCCAGTGCAGCTGGATGTTCGCTCAGCTCTGTTTTCAAGCTAGAATGCACTCCATCTTTGGAATCTGTAGTAAACTTCAAAAAACTTAGCCTGAGAGCCAGAGCATCACCATTCAGCAGCATCTAAACTCCCTCTTCAATTTTTTAAAAGCCATTCTGAGAGCCTCTTTAAAGTTGTGTTACAGATATTTGTTGATACTACATTTTTTAATTAAAAGACACATCTCTCTGGCCATCACCAGTTCTTGTGAGTGAGATTGTTACCATTTCTACGTAGCAATCCCACCATCTCCGTCTCCTTAACACCTTGAAACTATCAGTATCCTTCATGTGTTTATGTCACAAGGATGAAACATTAATTATCTTAGAGGCATTACTAGGTAGCTAGTGGTTCTCACACGTGAAAACCACTGAGATCAAGTTTCGGGAAGTGGAAGAGAAGAGGCGGTTGAAGCAATATACCTTTTTCTTTCCCTGGATATTTCAACGGGAGCATTGGGTACTGGCCAGCTTGCAAAACCTTCCTCTTCCTCACATGCGCTTCCAGTGACCTCGATGGTGGCTGCAGCGAGGAAGGGCCTCTGCAAGGAGGACAAATTAAATCCCTTCCAGCTCTGCCTCCTGCACCCATCTGTCCATTCAGCACCGACAGTGGTTTCTTCACGGGCTCCTGCAGCTTCGCTGTGTAAGGGCCGTCATCCCAACCAGGCCGCGAGGGCCCAGCAAACATCGGCCGCTTGCGGTAGCAGCATTCTTAGCGTTGCTATTACCTGACAAGTGGGTAGTGACAGGCTAAAAAGCGAAGGGAGGGGTAAAGGCCTGTGTTCCGCTTTTTTTTTTTTTTCTTTTTTAGTCTCCTCCTTCTCATCTCCCCACTCAAGGCTGATTGAGCCGTTCCTAAGGAATTTTAGAGTATTTCTGAAACTCATTTCATTTTGAAAAGGTCTTCTGAAAATTTTCCTCCAGCTACGGCCGTGTGAAATCACACATCAGAAAGAGCTCTGGTGTTGCAAAATGTCATGCCCATCATCTTTACATTTTTCTCTCTGAATGTCTTCCAGCACTTTGGCAACACCCTCACCCAGTTTTAATTGTTGCTTCTCTTTGATCTTTGCATAGCAAATATTTTTTTCAGAGGGCTTAACCAGAAGAAGCTGAAGTATCAGCTAAGGGTGATGGAGAAGGGGTTGAGGAATAAGTGCATGTCTGGGACAGGAACTTAGGACGAAATATCTCCCACTGGTGTTTGGGGATCCTCAAGCGACCACTAGCTCTGGACTTGTACTGCCTTCTGAGGGGCAGCTATTTTCACTCACTGGTGTGAATTTCCAGATCATCAGATAGGCATTGAGAAGCCCTTGTCACTATGAACCGGCTGTGAGTTGAATGAAAATTAAACAGTAATCAAAATAGGCAATTCTGAGTCTTTTGTTGTCGTTGGCAATCAGGTTACTAGCAAGTGTCTTTGAAGACCCTGGGCTGAGAGCCGCTAAAGCTGGTGAGACAATTAAGGAGGGAAGGAGAAATAGAGGACAACAGCTGCAGACCTCCTGTGGGCTGAGTTGAATGCAGATCACAAGTTTCCCTTATTTGTATTTTTTTCCATCAGAAATCTTCAGTATGCCACTAAACCTCTGTTCCTCAGTTTCCTGCAGACAATGCCTCTGTTCATCCGATGAATTTCCACTTCACTAGAGGGACTAGCTGATTGCGATTTCAAAACACTTTATATATTTATTTTCCAAGTGATTACAAGATACCTTATTTAAAAATTATGACTTCCTTACTGTCGGTCTCGCAAAAAGGCTTGATTGTGTTCACAGAGGACATCTCTTACATGCAGAGGGATGAACAAGCAAGTTAAAGTTGCCTGAACAAACCGAGTGACATTAATTAAAATGTAAGACAGACCTTAGCAATTAGGCTAAGGAAGAAGCACCTGAAAGAATAAAATTGCTTTCTTGCTGGTTAAGCGGCTAGTCTCCATTCAGTTCCTAGCCATGTGAAAAGGTGTATTTTCCAGCCTGGCTTGTTTTTATTAGTAAATAAAATCTAAGACTGATCACAAGGTAGGCGACAATGTCACATTCTTGTCACAGGCAGAGTAATGCCAATGGCAGAAGCTGAATGTAAGCAAAGGACAGCAGTTCATCTGGCCCAGGCTGGCAGCATGACTGCTGACAAGGGGCCTTGGCATGTGGGTAACCCCAAAAAGGGCCAGGTGTATGTCTCCAATGGATGAGCAGTATGTGGAGCGTGTCAGACATTGAAATGCAGAAGCAGGGTGATCAGAAAAGGTATTGCAGAATCATAGACTGTCCTGAGTTGGAAGGGACCCACAGGGACCATCGAGTCCAACTCCTGTCCCTGCATGTGACAACCCCACAGTTCACGCCATGTGTCTGAGGGCCTTGTCCAGTCTCTTCTTGAACACTGTCAGGCTTGGGGCCGTGACTGCCTGAGAAAGCTGCAAGGCAGAATGTGCACAAGGGAAGATGTGGTGGGTCTGTCTCGCTGTGAGGATGCCAGCTACTACTTGTCCATGTTTGACCAGCAAGATGCCTGCCTGCTACCCACATAGGTGAAGAAAACCTGAGGATGATTCAGGTACTGAGCTGAAATCAGCAGGTCTGAGGAACCCTGGCTATGGGGAGAGGCAAACCGCAGAGGAAAGAGAACAGATGTAGCTGCGACAAAATGTGTGGCTTAAACATCTTCTCCAGGCTCAGCTTTTCACAGGGCTTTCCCCACAGGGCCTCTCTCTCTCTGGTGAAGTTGAGTTGCCTCTGCTCCCCATGAGACAGCAAATGTCTGTGGGTTAATGAGTTGCACCTGCTACTGAAATGAAGCTGTAATTATCCTGCATTTCTATGCAGAGTTGGGTTATCTGGCTGCAGGGTGGCTCCGGAGGTGTTGCTTTCCTGGAGAGGCTTTGGAGGTTGCTATGGGTTTTGAAAGAAGAAAAGTCTTGTTTATCCACTGAGTTAAGCTACCAGAAGGCAGGTGAAAATCTATGTGTTTATTAGGAGTACAGAACACATGTAGGGTGTTCTTGCTAGATGGCTTTCTCTGTGTAAGTGTTGGCTGGAAAGTCTCTTGTGCATCTGAGAAACCAAATGGAAACTGTGAAATGGGATTTTGACAAGAGCTGGATTTGAAAAGCAATGTATTTGGATGATTCAGTGGTTTTGAGAATGGCAGAAGTGGACCGAAGGAATACATCGTTGTACTTCTGTCTTATTGGTTCTGGAATTAGCATAGTTGTTTAAAGTCCATCTATAGAGGGTCAGACAGCGAAGATAACAGAAATTGGTGTGCATTAGCAAATAATTCGAAAACCAACATAGTGAACCTTTCTGAAACAAATTTTATACAAACAGCGGCCCAAAGTGTTTTAAAAAAAAAAATCAATATAACTGCAAAATTAAATGACAAAGTTTACCACTAGGAGAGTGTCCTACTTGTGGCTTAGAAGTTGAGGCACCTTCATTGCCACTGCTGTGTGTTAAAGTTGTCCTTTGGAAACAGCAGATGAATGAGTTTTTCTGCAAATAATGTTAACTGTTTCATAACCTCAATATTCAGCTTCTTTCCTCAATTACTGCTCTTGTCAGAAAGTACAAAAATGTTTCCATTTGGAGGATGAAACCAGTACATGTATTTTATTTGACTTAAACAGATGTATTGGGTGTGCACTTTTAAGTTCCTAGTAGCCTGTGTTAGACGTGAAGCTGAAGTCCCGTGCACGTGGAGTGAAAAGCATTGGCTGTATTTCCACACTGCTCAGAAGAGGCTGTCTTTGCTTCTTCCCTTGTGTTTAGAGAGGGGAGAAAATGTCCCGGATCCCAGCCAGGGAGGGAAGCATGAGGAAAGGGAAAGAAACCTGCCCATTGCGGGGACAGCTGGTGACAAGAGACGGCAGTGGCAGGAGCATCATGGCACAGGCGTTTCTGAGGGAAGGTGAGGTGGAGGCAGAGGCGAATGGCTGGTGGGGCACTGGCTGCTTGTGGTCAGCTCAAGGTGAGGCTTTAAAATCCCTGAGTGTGGCCACAGGAGGCTGGCATGAAGCTGAACAAAGGCTCCCTATCCAGCAGGTGGGGAGAGCAGAACCAACTTGGTGAGGGATCAGGCCCAGGACTGGTAAACGCAGCCCTTTTACTTTTCAAAACAAGGCTTTCTTGACAAAAATCTTGTTCTATGTAATTAAAATCCTTCACCTGAGGTTGGGCACTGGTGGCTATTGTGCATGTACTGAGTTTAACCATCAGCTGATCTTGGGGACATGGGCAGTATCTCTATGCTTTGCTGCCCACACTGTTGGCCAAGCACATGGACATGCAGAAGTATGGATGCTATGTGGAAATGCTGTGCCTTTATCCATTCCCACCCTCAGCTGTGCTTCCTGACAATGAAATTGTCTTTCTCTTCAACAAAAAAATCAATCAGCAGGCTCCTCTGGGATCTCATGACCACTGTGACACTTACACTACATAAACCAATTTTTAATATTCTTGCTTCTTCATTCTGCATTATATGTAACAATTCTCGTTAATATTAAGAATGAAGAAGGAAATAAAATGCTTTTACAGGCCACCTAGGCAGCTACAGAATCACCTGTGATCCCATTTCTCCTCTGGTCAGCTGTGCCACAGCAAAAGTCCTTGATGATTGGTATGAAATCACATCAGGATTTTCACCCAGGTGTCAAACCTATGTCCATTTAGCTGGAAACAAGTGTTTTCCTGAAAGACTGTAGAAGTGCAGATTAGAATCCTGTATCTACACCAAATTAATTGCCTTGTTTTTCTTTAAAAATATATAAACAGATGGAGTACACCGGGAATCTTGCTTCTGTAATCTGCAGTCAGGGATCAGAGCTGGCGATGGCTGTACCTTTGGTACGAATGAATGAGAAACATAGTGGTTAAATTTTATTTGGGTCACTTGTAACATTTCATTTTCACAGCCAGTTTGGTTGACATAATATTCGATTATCTATTTTTTGCATAATGAAGCAATGGAAATCCACAGCAGTTCTCCTTGATAAAAGGCAGTGGGATGATACATATTCTAAAACTCTGCATGGGCTTTCCTGTAAGTGTGAGGCTTGGGAAGAGAGGTTTTTTCTTCTGTCAAAGCCAGTGGAATGGAGCTAGGCCTTTTCAAAGCTGTAGTAGCTCTCCAAGGAAGAAGTATAAGTTACAGAGATGTGACAGAGGCAGAAAAAAAACAATAATCCACCTTAAAATGCAGGTGTGTAAAGACATATGAGAGCCGATTCACTGAAACAGACACCAGGCAGTATCCACCTTCCTTTGCCACTGGAATAAGAATAGATTTAAATCTCATTTGTGCCATCCTCCAGGGCAGGAATCTGAGCTAAACGAAGGCGTCTTCTGCGCTATCGATGAAGTCACAAGTGTTTTCCTTAGCAGCTAAGTTTCGCCCCTAGGTAGACCCGCAGTGCAGAGGACTTGACTGCATGGTGCCACCAGCCTGCGGCCTGCTCGGTCCGGGATGCGCGGCACCGGGGGGTGCAGCACCCGGCACCGGCGTGCCCCAGCTCCTGGGGTCAGCTGCCAAAAGCACCTCGCTTGGCTCCTCGGAGTCTTCAGGGTGGGGGAAGCAGAAAGCAAGCAGGTTGCATAAATTCACAGCAAAATGAGTATACTGAAATCCCAGCACTTCTATTTCTTCCTTCTGAGTGTGGGCATAAAAAAATATATACTTTTTCAGTAGGCAGGGGGTGGGTGTGTGAGAGAGCGGAGTGTTTGCTCCCCATTTCCACCATCTGGAAAGGGGTGGACGTTTTGGGGGAAAGGATCCTAACAGCAGAGTTCAACTTTGATTGGCACATCATAGAAAAGTCACCCATTCAGTTGTCCAGTGTTAAGAGGCTGCAGCAGAGTTTGTGGAAGGCATAGACTGAAAGAATATTACCAGATCACCAGGACTGGAAGATACTCGAGTCTCCTACAGAAACAGAATCAGAGAATCACAGAATGTAAACATAAGGCTTCAAGAACTGATCTGCATGTAGTGGTGTGCAACCTCTTGTTTAAAACCGGTTTGCTGTTATAAGGCCTAGAGGTTATAACCGTGATGCCAGTTTTTTAAGAAGGCTTCCAGGGGAGAAAGGGGAAACTGTAGGCTGATAAACCTGACACCTGTGCTGGGAAAATTAATAGCAATTGTAAAAGTAAGTGAATTAGTGGGCAGGCAGTAAAACAACAAACAGAAACGTTACTGTGACTTTGTGCCGTAGTCCTATCTCTCAAACATGTTGGAGGTCCCTGAAGGGGCCCAAAAAAAGATGTGTAAGGGTGGGCTTATGAGTATAATACCCTTGGATTTCCTGAAGACTTATAAGGAAACTAGGTTGCCTGGGAATAAGGAAAACTTCACGTCAGGTTGCCCAGAGCAGTGGTAAGAGATGATGGGGCTGATGAGAGGGTGCATCTAGTTCAGGAGGAGAGACTGTGCAGAGGGGTGAGCAGTAGGTGTGGGGAGGAAGGCGTCACAGAGAGGGGACAGGTGCTGAGTGGGAATAATCCAGGCAAAAGGACAAGGAAGGAAACCAGGGAAAGGAAAAACAGAAGTGGGGAGACAGTTGCATGCTGGCTTTTTTCTTTCTAATTAAGAGAAGTTGAAAGTGCAGGGGAGTGGTAGGAGCGGCGCTGAGAGAGGCGGCCAGCAGAGTCTGCTGGGGGCTGTGTGCAGGTGTCACTCCGCAGGACATGGTCCCCCGCAGTGACTCAAGCAAGTACCCTCGGCACAGCTGAGGCCTTGACTCAGTGTGATCTCCAGAGGGAGGATGCTGGTTCCTAGTGGAAGGATGAGAAGCAATAGGCATTAACTGAAATATGGGAAATTTTGTTTATACATCAGAAAAATCGTCTTTGTGGTAAGGGTGGGTCAAACACAGGTGGACCCAGGGAGGTTGTGGAGTCTCCCTCCTTGAAGATATTAAAAAACCATCTGGACACGGTCCTGGGCAACTGGCTCTAGGTGGCCCTGCTTGGGCAGGCAGGTTGGACTAGGTAACCTCCACTTCTGTGAGGAGGAGGATGGGGCTACCTTCTGCTGGTGGGGAGCAATGGGAAGAGAATAACAACGGTGAGGGTAGGACCTTCCTTCTTCTGCATCTGTTAAAGTCTTTTTTTTTTTTTTTTTCTCCTCAGGGGACAGGACAGAAATAAACAGTGACACTGTGTCCACTCTGCAGATGTGAGCAGCTTTCACTGTAGAAAGGTCCTTGGAGTCCTTTGGTTTACCATGTCTGTGGTTTAATGGCAGCTGAAAGAAGGGACAGGTGGTGGCAACGACTACTATGATGACAATGAAGGACAACGGGAAGTTGGCCACGGCTGCAATGGATATGGGATTACGTCCCTCTCAGTGCTGAGGGGATATGTGGGGAAGCGGATGCAGAAGCCTTATTGCTGCAGCGACAGCCCCCACCCACAGAAAGAGAGTGGGGTGCTGGCCCTGCCCCACTGAGGTACCAGGTCCTGGGAGAGACAGGAGGCAGGCTGACATCCTGAGGCCATTTTAAGTCCTTATTTCTGGGATGGACGTCTCAAAATCCTGATGTTCTTGTGAGAATTTTCACTTACGCAGCTACCCAATATGTACCTGTCCCTTCCGGTTTGGCCTTGGATTTGGAACTGGTGTCTAATCCAACAACCAGTCAAGAGTGGTAATGAAAGAAGAAGAAAATATCCTTCTCTGTTAGGCAAACCGAGATGAAGGAAGAGATAGAGAGAGACTGCAGAGGTCCTGGGTGGGGAAGATGGAAACCACACCTGGCCAGTCTGCACAGCTTCACCAGGTGTCAGCAGGAAGAGGGTGTGGGTCAGAAACTTGATAGGGCCAACCCTGGCAGTTTTCCTTTGTACATGTGTAGAAGAATATATCGGCATTACTAAGTGGTAAGTGGCCTCCTGTTTCCACATGCTAAGCTCTTCTGAGAGAAGCCACTTTGGTGGTGCCTCTTCTTGGTGAGGAAAGGAAACAGAATGCAGGTGGGTTGTCCTCCCACAGCTGGGCAGCCTAATGGGTGCAGGGGCGAAACTAAACACCAGTAATCCGGCCCTTTTCACTCTCCGCAGCGTCCTAACCCTTTCTGGATATCACCTCTCCCCTCTGTCCTGGTGTCTTTGCCTAGGAGGCTGGGGCTGTTTGGGCTTCATACTGCAGAGGTCTGTGTCCACTTCTTAGGCCCAGTGTGTCCCCGGAGCTGGGCTAGGGTCTAGTGCTGGTTTTGTCAGTGACAGCAACCTGCTTGCTTGAGAGAAGCAGCTGTAGGAAAATAAGTTCCTAAGAGGGATTTTTTTTTTTTTTTTTTTTTTTTTTTTTTTTTTTTTTTTTTTTTTTTTTTNTTGCACTCAGAGTCTCTGTGGCTTTCAAGAAGAGCATACTACAACCCGTCTAAGGAACTGGCTGGCACTGCTGTCAGTGGTGCTATCAGAGGCAGCAGAACTAATTCCCCAGGTTCCAGTGTAAGTTGGGGAATGACCTGTTAGAGAGCAGTGTGGGGGAAAAGGA
>VWYH01002074.1:965090-1019470 GCA_013399365.1 Pampusana beccarii
CAGAGCACTGGAACAGGCTGCCCAGGGAGGTTGTGGAGTCTCCTTCTCTGGAGACATTCAAAACCCGCCTGGACGCCTTCCTGTGTAACCTCATCTGGGTGTTCCTGCTCCGGCAGGGGGATTGGACCAGATGATCTTTTGAGGTCCCTTCCAATCCCTAACACTCTGTGATTCTGTGATTCTGTGATTCTGTGATTCTGTGATTGGAATGAAACTTTTGTGGCACATGTGATTCGTAATAGTAGCAGATAAGGCCAAAGTAAGCCTAGCTAGTGATGGACAGATGAGTCAGATCATCAAGATTACCAGCCTGGAGCAAACTCTGATAAGGCTTCCTTACCTGTCTAAGAAAGGAATTATTTCCTTTGGTCAACAGATTGATCTGTCCCTTATGTGGATTTCTTCATGCTTAGGCACCAAAGTGAGAGTATAGTACAACCAGGGCTGAAAGAGGACACAGTCAAGACTCTTACTGCTTCCCTCTAAGACGTGAATGCTCTGGGTTTTAGGGTTGATTCAGATTTTCCATACTGACGTGTTGTCTCCCCTGTTCTCCCTTTCTGATTGTTTAAAGTTCACCTATGTAACACCAATTCTGCATTCGGCTTGTTCTTGAGCCCCCAGAAAGTAAAATTTACTTCCAGATTTCTGGGTGGAAGCTTTTAATGAAGACCTCTCAGAATGGAATCAGACATTCTTCTGCCAGTCAGTAACCAACACAAGAGTTTTAGTCTTTCTAAAGTCATTAGTTAACTTGTTTTCCCAAATGCACTTCTTTCCTTGCGTGAACGAGCCCATCAGTTAAATTGCCATTAACCCTGTGTTCTGCATCACACTTTGACCTTGAGTTCATCTCTTGTTTCAAATTGAAGTAATCCAGAAAGCAGCTTAAGTTCTCAGATATCTTAAAGGCCAACTTTTTCTTGAGTCATTTGGTGACAACTACAATTGCTTGAAGCATTAAAGCTGACATCTTACAGTTTAACTGAAGGAAGCCAAGACACATGGTATTTTCAACAAAAGAGACCTTCACCTTGGAAATAGCTTTTAATGCTTGTCTTCCAGGGACTGTGCTTGTGCATCTGACGGTTTTGCTGCAAAATTTCCTGGGTGAGAAGAGTGGAATAGATCAGGAGAGCCTGATGGGTGAAATTTAGTGGCGTTCGTGAATGGTTGATGATGATGACATTGGCATATGTGTGGTTATTTTTGTGTTTTAATGTATTTTACCTTCGAGCTCAGAGGTCTGGATGACTTTTTAAACACCTATTTTATGTGTAGTTTAAAAGCAGACAGCTTTGTCAGTAAGCCATCTAGCTAGAAACTTTCTTTAGTTCCCTACTTATAGATACCATGTGTTGTCTTTTTAGCTTAGACAGAGTTGATAAGAGCTAGGCAGGGCTGACAAACATCTTTGTATGAAGAGAACTTATTTTCCTAAATTAGAAAACTATCTAGAGACAGCACATCCTCCCTTTCTTGAGAGGGAGACCTTAAGTTTTCAGAAATTATAGGTGATTTTTAGATACTTCTGTCTTGCACGTCCGATTTCAGACTACTCTAAGGGTCAAGTGGTTTTGAAAATTGAAATCCCTTAAATATGGTGTTTCTCTTGCCTTAGGTTCGCTGGCTGTTTCTCCTCATCCCCAACAAAGTAGCTGAAATCATTGTGCTTTTCACCAGCAACTGTTGAAGGAACTAAACATATACACTGTTATATCCATTGTGGTAAGAATTATTTTAAAATAATGACAGGAGAAGACATCTGGGCTCACACATACCACAGCAAACATGAATGGATGTCTAAGGGAAAACTACTTCAGTAATTCATTCAACTTCCGCTGTGCAGTCAGACTGTTTGCTGGGGTCTGCCATCATGTAGAGCCCTCCCATCTGGCTCATCCTTTTGGTGTAGGCTTCTGCTCTGTTCTCTGGATTTGGCTGCTCCAAGTATGTGTAGTGACAGAACCTAAAACTGGTGTTTTCATGTAATTTAGAAATCTTCCAGCTGTCTGACAGACTGTTACAGAGGTGAGGATATGTTATAGACCTGCAAATACACATGTCAGTTTCTCCAGCTGGTGGCATCACAAAAACATGGGCTCTGTGACTCGTGGCCCCCCACACCATGGTTGCTGGTACCTGGGCCTCAAAGCACACAGGGCGGAGAGACTCTCACCTGGGAAAATAGTTAGAAATTGAGTTTAATGAGAAGACAGGCCAGGCTGCAGCAATCAGGTACAGGGCATTGCCAGAGAAGCGTACTAGTCGGTAACCTGTTTACACACAGTCACTCACATTTATCCCCTTTCCTGTCTTCTTTTCCATGCTTGTTCCTCCCAAACCACCTTGATGCCCTGCTGTCCCTGCCTCTGGTCCTTCATCTCCTGTAGTAAGTCTTGCACCGTCCCCAAACGCTCTTCCCTTCAGGCAGTAAAGTCTGCAAGATGATCCAGAAAGCCTCTCCTGCCAAATCTCATCTCAATGGGTTTCTCACCACAATGGCGGGCTGAGCATCCTCCCATGATGGGCCTGGGAGCAGTCAGGTCAAGGTGCTCCTCTCTGTCTGATTAGGACGTTGGGGTTTGGCTGCCTGTCACCACTCCTCTGTGCTCCTTTGTGTTGGTGGAGATGGACCTTTACTGAGCTGACAGCTCCCCGGGGGTGCCTGGGCAGTGCCGATGTCAGAGCTCTGTTTCCCTCACCAGGTTGTCAGAGTTTCCCTGCCTGTCATTGTGGGGCCGATTCTTTAATTCCATAATCTAACCGAAATGACACAAATCTGGGCTCGCTTTTGGTAAATCAGTTGCAAAGCTGAGGTTTGATAGCAATAAAATGAAATCTAGATAACGTGCAGAACTCTACTTTTGTAGGAAGGCTGCACATCCACAGCTGTCCTTGCAGTTAAGGGGAGGTGAAACTAATTGAAATTGCTTGGAGTTATTGCCAGCAAAATTAAACAGAAACACTGTGTTCATTATTTAGTAAGCTTTGTACTCTAAACTTTACCACATAACCTCACCATTATAAATCGTAGTACATTCAAAGAGTAGCTAAAAGGGCTTGGGTTTTGCCATATGCTTGTTTCTCATTCGTTTATTTCTTGACTCATGCAACTATTTTTGTTCCACACTCCTAAATTAAAAATTAATTGGCCCAAGGATTTCAATTGGAAGTTAATGATTAAAAAAACCCAGCTACTACAGGGTAAGGCAAATGTATAAAGGCAGGCTAATGAAAGCTATTGATGAATTTAGCTCTTAATCTTGGCATGCTGTGTAGTAGCAATACAGGAACTCGTCACTACTTGCTGGCATTGTTCACCCCACATTTCTGCTGTACCAAAATAGCAACAATTTATAAAAAATGTATTAGCCCAGAGCATCCTGTCAAAAATTCCTTATGTGATAAATCAAAACAATATTTACGTAATATTTCTTATCAGCTCATGAATATGGGTTGTATTAACTCTGTGTATAGAACTTCAGTGTTCCAAATTTGACAGCAGGGAGGTTTAATTCTGCAGTATAAAATCAATGTGCTTGTACGCATGCAACTTGTCAATACATCCAGACAACAGTTTCTGACGTAAAGCTTTGACTGGAAAATGTGTGGAAACCTATTCTGTATTTCCTTATAATTTTCTGGAAGACTAACTGATATTCTAAAACTACTTTTAATACATGCATCCATGCATATGTTTTCCCCTCTTTCCAGACTCTGTTTTGTTTTGCAGTAAACCCTCACCCTGCTTTATGGTTTTCCATCTGGGAAACCATACGAAATAACTGTGGTTCAATATTGAATCGTCTTCTCCCTCTGCAAGTAACGTTTTCTACCCAGTGACTGGTTTGACCAGGATAACAGCTGGGACAGGAGGGGTAAACAAGTGGTGGAAAACTCACTGTTACCTTATTTTCTTGTAGTTTTTGTTTTGGTTTGGTTTTGCTGATTTTGAGACGTTACTCAGGTTGATCTAAAAACTGAGTGTAAAAATGTTTTCTCCCAAGGAGAAAGAAGGGGGAAAGCATTCTTCTTCATGTATTCCCTAGTTATATATAATTTTTTTCCCTTTGGTTTCTGGATACTTGCCCAAGTTTAAAGTGTTGATTAAAAAATGACCATAATAAGGCAACAGTCTGCTCTCCCTCATAGACAAAACGAACTCGTTTCACTAGAGTAAACCTAAGATGAATTTACAGTGGCATGAATACTAGAAATAATGGTGAGTGCTCAGGCAGAAGCAGGAAAGTACTTCTCATTGTTGTCAGCCTTTTTTTATGATGATTTCAGGAAGCATTGAATCATTCAGTTTATGTAACTCCGAGGATATAGACTTGTTTGTACAGAAAATACCTCGCATCTCACATGAGCTGGTGAAGTCCACGTTCTCTCACTCTCTGGTGCTGATGCTGGGGGATGAGAGAAGAGCAGCAGACACATGGGGTTTTTTTTCAGGTGATTGAACAACTCGAGATGAAAGAAATTTCACTTTTTGTTGGTGCTGTTGTTGTTGCGTTAGACCTCATGACGTTTTTGTGGGTTTTTGCACTCATCTTTCTGGTGCCCTTCTGGGCCCTACTCACCAGTGCCAGGTTTCCTTTAGAAGAAAGGGTTCATGGTTCCTCCAGTGGTGGGCTGGCTTAGGTGGGTTATCTTTGTATCTTTCTAAACAGTCTGTTTGGCCACTCTTTCTTGTTGGTGAACTAACGAGTTACACAATGGTCACTTTTAGGTTTTCTTAGACCTTTACCATGTATAATTAAACCATAACATTGCAGAATCACCTTTGTCTGAAAAAAAGAACAAGTTAAGCAGTTGTTCCCAACCCTTTAGCAGTCATAGCCAGAGTTCTCAGCTGCCTGATCTACTGGTTTACACCTTTGACAGAGGTTTTGTTGTTGGGATTCATGACGTTTCATCTGCAAAAGACAGGCTCAGTAAGTAGTTAGCAAACTGTTAGGTGGCCAGATATGCTTGGCAGTTGTAATGAGCAGTTTTGGCTACCAAAGTAATCCAAAGGGATGGAAGTGAATAGCCAGAGAAATGCAGAGAAGACCTCTTAGGGTTTGAAGTTTGGAGCCAGAAACTCTCAGCAACAGGAGGGAAGAAAACAGCGCAGGATGCTAGGTAGGGAAAGAAGGAATAATGTAATTTATGGGTAGCCAAATGACTGCCTGACAAGTGCAAAAGCAAGTTAGCAGATTGTGGGATGTTTTTATGCAGAAAGGTCTGTCTTTGGGGAAGTGCAGCTCTGCCCACAACGATTGCATGGGGAACAGTGCCAGGGTGAAGGTAGGACTGTCATCAGCAGAGAGGCACTAAACCAGTGATCTGTGTATTAAGCATAAAGAAAACTACAGTGCACAAAACAGTGTGTTGCTTGATGTACCACAAACGTCCAAATAAATCTTTGCCAATGAGGTAAATATGTCCCTGAGAAGGCACATGATAGGCTACTCTAACCTTTTCGTGAGATAACGCTACCTTACTGTGATGTGCAAGCTACCGATAGGAAATTTCTCTGTCACGGATCATAAAATCATAGAATAGTTTAAGTTGGAAGAGATTTTCAAAGGTCATCTAGTCCACCCCCCCTGCAATGAGCAGGGACATCGTGCAGGGACAGACACCTGTCTTAGACCACCACAGTTCACACAGTGCAGCTTATAGCACATGTAGGTCAGGAAATGTGCAGATGTATCTGAGAGAGCGGAGGACGTTCCATAACGAATAAAATCCCCCCAGCCAAGGATGATTGTGCATCCAGCATGTGGAGTCTGAGGGTAAAACCAACTGCAACATCGCACCGTGCCAGCTATGTCAGGGAAGAAGAGAGCAGTCTCATGTGGTGTAGCATCATGGGGGTCAAGTGAGGTGGTGGGGTCTGAGGGAAACACTTGCGAAATAAAAAGCTGTTGATTTAGATTAACAAAGCTAAAAGACGACCTAAAGCTTTGGCATGAGGATCGCTGGTGACTGCTTCATGTAATGAACTTCCTACTGCAGTGAGAGGGTGATGCTTTCCAAAGGGACACTTCAGGACTGGAATGGACTTTTGGAGGAAATAATGATCTCCATGAACTTCTCTCCCTTTGTTTTGATGTTAAACACATTTTTGAACTTTCATGATAAATGTGAAGTCTGTAGTGTAAGCAAAAAAAAAGCAGCTCCTTTCTTCGTTCCACCTTAGTTTTTCTTACACAAGTACAAACGGTATACTGTAAACACTGTTCCCCTGTAGGAATAGAGAAGCTGAAAAAGAAGATGAAGAGTCCTTATTTGCATCACTAGTGTGGTGCTAGTAGTTTAATGTCATCATGATAAAGGTAATATAACATCTATTTAGAACAGAGTAAAAGAACTGAATATCAGTAAAAGGAAAGCATTATTCCAAATGAGAGAGAAATTAATGAGAAACATCTTTTCATCATTTTAAATACACCCCATTCAATTAATTTGAACAAGGTTGTCTGAATTCTGAATATGTTCATAAATGTTTTTACGCATACCAAGCTGAACTAGGTCCTGAAAGAAAGAGAAGTGCCTTCCTAGGCTCTCTGTGTATACGCAGCCAGAGCAGCAGGGTATTCATCAAAGCTGTAAGCAAAGTGCATAACCAAATATTTAATTCCTGAAACTGCATTTGTCTACAAAACTTTCAAAGCCGCATGGAGAGGGCTTTTATGTAGAGTCTCTTACTGTAGCTTTAGAGTATGATGAACTAAATTAATTCAAGGAATTTGTTATTGCTTGCAGTTTGCCTGTGATGAGATTGGACTGCGTTTTGTTTTTGGAGCTTGGATTTTAATCTATGTTAATATTCGCATCAACAGGGTAAGTTAATGAGGCCCAAGCTCATTTTATTATCTTTTATCTGACTGAAGCTCTAAGCTTCTACCCACACAGCCTGAGATACGCATCCTGCATGCTGCATGAGGAAAGCAGCTTATACTCAAGCATTTGTACTGCACAGACGTGAGTGCTCTGTGGCTGGTGTTCTCCATATGGGAAAGTTCATTTTGTTTCTGTCTTGCTTGAAAACAAACAAGCAAGAAATCAGCAACATGACCATAAAAAAAAAAAAAAAAANAAAAAAAAAGGCAGAAAATGAGGGGTATGTAAGCATGCCTGCAAAGTCTGAAACAGAGCTGGGTGTGCACTTTGTAGAACACAATGAGTGGTTCGTGATTGCTGACGTACACTGGGAAAAAATAGAGAGCTTATTTAAAATAGGCACTTTTAAAATTCTTGAAACTATTTTTGTCACATTTAGGACTCCTGAAGTGAGTGTTTGCTCCTAACGATTTCTCAAGTAAGGGCTGACAGCCTTTTCAGAAGGATTTGGACATATCAGATGTGCCAGCATTGGTAACAACTACACAAAGAACAAAGGGAGTGGCACATGGAGCTAAGCTGGTGAAGAAGGGGGGAAAGAGAGGAAGGAAAGAGGGAAGGGAAGGGAAGGGAAGGGAAGGGAAGGGAAGGGAAGGGAAGGGAAAGAGAAACAATAAGGAGAGATGTGCAACAGTGCAGCCTTTCTGCATGTTGCATTGCAGGGAAATGTTGCTGGAGCGAGTCTCTCTGGCTGCTGAACATCCTGTCCCCTCTGCCCACCTGTGAGCGCACAGGATGCAGCAGCAGAGTTGAGCAGGTACAGGAGGATGAAGATGTTTCACCTTCTTGGTATATTTAGAATGACTCAGCCAGGATGGTTTGTTAAAGTTTGGAAGCAGAAAGGAAGGTAGGTAGTTCTGCTGTGCTGGGATCAGGTTAGAATAAAACACAAAGAAAACCTCTCTTGAGAGGAATCAATGGACATCTGATGTGACTGCTCCCGTCCCATGACAAACCAACCTAATGCTCGGCAGAGGGAGATACCTTTGGATTCATCAGTTTTCCATTCCTAATACTGGAATTCTCTGACACAGTTCAATCAAATAGATGTCTTTGTATGTCTTTCCACTCTCATTACAGTTTTACTTGTCCCTAATAGGAGTAATTTTACATCAAATGTCAGTATCCTAAAAAGCACAATGGGATGGGAGTACCGGCGGGCTAACACGAAGCAAGAAAGGCCTGTGGATAATTTATGTGTGCTAGTCTGAATTCACAGTAAATCCGTTCACCTTCAAAGATGTACAAGCCGTTTTTCTGTGGAGATGAGGGAGGGTTCAATAAGCAGTGAGCAAACAGGCGCCAGCAGGTGGAGAGTCAGGTTTGATCCCAGGTTGTGGCAACCTGAATCAGCTGCTCAAGGATAACTGAGAGCTGACTTTGTCCATGGTCAGTTAAACCTGGGATTCATTTACTTGACTTTGTTTTGAAATTACTGTCATTTGTCCCAGGGAAATAGCTCTGAAAGTTCTGAACTATAGCAACTGTTCTTCTTATTTGTTTATGTGGATTATACTGGAACAACTCATGTGTTTCCGCTTTGCTGGGCTTCACTCTTATCGTGACTTGCTTATTTAAGTTCAAACATCAGTTAATTCTTAGGCAAATAAATTATTGGGTTTTAAAACTAAAAAAAAGTAGTAAATATAGAATATTAGCTGGGTGGAGGGGGAGGGAAAAGACTGGAAGGTCCTCAAATAATGGGGGTACTTATTAGAGAAATATTCCTTATTATAACAGCAGTACAGCAGCTTTTCATCTGTACTTTTATCTTGAAGTTGTAGAGTCTATAATCTCAAAGACAAATTCTGTGGAGGCCTCTGAAAACAGTAAAATGTGTATACATACATAGGGAGAATAGTGAAATATTCCCTTTCTGCACACCCTAAGGCAGTCTAGTTCAAAACATGTTCCTGTGTGTGTATAAGAACCAGTTTCTGTAAAATTTTCCTAAGGATTGCTAATTTACAAACTTCACACTCTTGCAGCCCTCCAGTAATAATGAAAGCTTGGAAACAACATAGGCTACCGAAGTATTGAATTGAATTTCAAACTTTGAGCCTACTAGAAGTTGAGGTCAAAATCTGGAGGAAAGCTTCTCCCATTTTAGTTACTAGCAACACCAAGGCAGTCAGTGATGGCATTGGCTTTGGTTCTGACAATTTTAACAGCTTCATTTGCACAGCTAGCTTTGTGGGATGGCAGTGACTATCTTTTGCTGGGGTGCTTGTATCCGATCCTGACATTGAAATCTCTTCTTCAGAAGGCATTGCAGCTGAGTCCCTTGTTCATTTGCATCTTTATGACTCCCAAGCCATCTCCTAGTACGTGTGTGTTGGTTGTTTTGGTATTTTTTTCTCTTTTTCTCCGACTAGTTCCGTTACTTTGCTCAAATAGTGTCTTCCAGTGACCCAAGGATGGGTCAAGAGGATTTCTTTCAAGTTTTGAGAGCTGGGGTGAGTTGTGGGGCTTACGGAATTGCTAACTTAAAGCCTTTAACCTTTATCTCATCATCCTCCCTCTGCAGGTCCAGTGTGAAGATACTGTCCTTGCCCTCACTGTTGTCCTGTCCCATGTGCCCTCCCTCCACCTGCCACTCATCATGGTGAGAGTCAATCTCTTTGGAAATGTGACTGCCTTTAAGGTGAGCAACTAAGACTTTGCTTCCTTTTACCTTTCTCGAGGAAAACCTGATCTTTGGTCAGCAATTGGCAGCAGGTCTTTTAGAGGCACCTACACCTGCAGGTGCCCCTCAGGGCAGGATGGGCAGGTGGTCCTAGCACTGCTGCCTCACTTGGCTTTATCTCCTGAACTGCCTGAGAGATGACTTTCATCTCTGCTGTTTTGTCTGTGGCTCTTTGTTTCAGAGGCATCAGCTGTTGGGCAGAGCTCTAGTAGGGGATAAAGTGAAGGGTCTGTCAGGTTGGAGGAGCAGCGTTGCTCTCTGGGGTACCAAGAGTTGTGCTGGTGCTGTGTTGTACAGAGGTGTCCAAAGAAATAGGAAGACAACATTTCCCAGAGAGAGATGTTCATTTGCTGAAAGGGAAAGCTTTCTTCTTGCAAGGCTTGTGCTGGTTTGTATCACCGGTTGATAGCCTACTTAATAAATACAAACTAATTATTATGTCAGCTAGCTTATTTGGTGAGGTTTCCCCCTCCTGCAGAACAGATGTCTCTGTCCGCCTGTCTGCTGGGAGGAGTTTCTGGTGTTTAGGAGCACTGAAGTGCCCTTAGACAGGACAGACCAGGAGCCACTTGAGTAACAGCGCAGCAGAACACTTACTGTGTGAGTACAAAGCCATGCGCGTATTTCCTACCTTCTCTTTTCCAGTTTTTCATTTCTGCCTCGTGCTCCTTTTTCCTTAGGTCTGGACGAACAGGGGATGTTCAGCTCTGCAGTCCCAGGGTTTTGCACTGTGTAACGGAGCAGGCCAAGGAGAATTAATTCTGAGCTGGGAATGGCTTGTGTCCGTATATCCTTAGGATGGGTTTTGCTTTTAGATGCTTGACAAATTCCCAAAGCAGGAGGCACCACAGGTGTCTCTGCCTTGGTCCTTATGGTGTTTTCCAGGCCATTAATGCTAGGCTGCTTGCTCCTGCTCAGTGTCCCACCAGTGCTCTCTTCGACACAAACAGCATTTTCCAGTCAAACTGACTTGCCAGAATGGACAACTTAATGTTTGTGGGTTGTTTTGCTACCAGTGGCAGCTCCCCTGCTCAAGCAGGTATCCCACACATAGGGGAGTGATGTGATCACTAAAGCAGCTACAGCTGTAGGTCATAAATTCAGCTGATACTTTTACTCAGCTTAAGTTACACATAGTGCACGTGGGTACAGGGCTCCTGCTGCATAACCTTTTGTCAGGAGATAAAAATCCTCTCTTGTAGTCGAAGCCTGTGTTTGCTGGCTCATGAAGAAGTTTGTCCTTTCTCCTTAAGCTCAAGGTCATTTGAGCTCCTCTCTGCTCTGTTGCTGCTAGTGAGCCAGCCCAGAGGCTGCTTGCTGGTACCTACAGCTGGCACTCCCATGTCCTGCTCCTGCCCTCAGATCCATTTGACCTCTACTGAATTTAGCCTCTAAAATTCAGTGATTTGCTTAAATGCTTGTGTGATGCTTGGCTCTGATGATATCGGCAGCAGGCACTTTCTCGGGGGTGGCAAAGGACATGCTCAGTGATTGGAGATGCCCCTCGTTTCTCTTCCTGCCTGCCCTTCACCCTTTCCCTCCATTTGGCCCACATCAGCACCTCATCACCAGGGGAAGGGGCTTAAACCAGTTGCAGTTTGCAAAGCCGGTGGCTCGAAATGTCTGCAGGTACGAGAGGTCTGTGGCAATGCCGACGCGATGGTATTGCCACCCAGGGGTTGCCCTTGCCAGGAGCCAAATGTGGGCTCTGTCCGTCTCCTCCTCACCTCTTCCAGTGCAGCCCTAGATCTGCTAGTGCTCCTCTGCAATGTCATTACAGTGCGTAGTGAGAAGCGCTGTAGAGCACTGGCAGAATCCCGATGGGCTGGAGAGGCAGAGCGCTCTTGGAAGTGTGCTCGTGAATAATGTTCATGCATATTAAAGTAATGGCCAGGTGATCTTTCCAAAGAAAGAGAAAACTGAAAAAGTGCCTCTCCTGCTCTTCTTGCCACCCTTGATTTTTGTTAACTGTTTCAAAGAAGTGCTGCAACATTAGTAATTTTCCATTAATTCAATAGCAAGGTTATGATTTTATAGGAAGCGTATTTGCTGTGACTGTGGAAACTCAACAGGTCAAGAAAGCTTGCTCCCCTGACATCTCCCTCTTTTTTTTTTTTTTTCTTGACCTCTTGAAGCAATGTTTTGCTTTGTTCTGGTTTCCTCTTATTCTTGAGCAACTCTAAGTTGCTCACATTCTACCACAATTTCTGGTTGAATACAGGTTTCACAATAAAGTAGTTTTAGACTTTTTTTTCCTTTCTTGAATGAGCTTTGATGTATCCGAGTTTCTCCTGCCATCTGGTATTCTGCATCGAGATCCACAAGCCATGCTGCTAACTCCTCACTAGTATTTTCTCTTTTGCATATGTTTGGTGGGACTCCTGAGCTGCATCAGAAATCTACAGAAAACACATTTGTCATGTTAGTTCTGAGTTCCCTTATCTTGGGCTTTATGTAATTTTGTGCTGGCTTGAGGATGCTCCTGTTGAAAAGCAAACAACTAAAAACGTTCTTTCTTCTTGCTGGCTCATTGCACTACATTCCCACCCTCCTCCTGTTCTGCCATCCAGAAGAACCTGGTTTAGAACACAAGAACTAGAAGCTAGATGGAGAGGTTTAGTGTCAGCCTTCACGAAACAATTGGTGATTATTCCCAGAAACTTCTCATTCGCTGAAGCAGAGATTTTACTACAGAGCTAGAAGATGGGCTCAACTTCAATAATTTATGTGAAATAGTAAAGTCTTTCTTTTCCTCCTCTTCCACTCACTGTGGTGCAAGAGAGAATGGTGCATGTATTAAGTGTGGTTTGGAAGTAAATGTTCAGCACAGGTTTTTTATTTTCCCATTTGAAAAAGGGCTGAAACTTCACTTACGAGTATTGTAGTAATTGCAGTAATTATATCTCAGGGCAGAAACTTTTCTGTCTCTTTTCTCTAGATGTGAACCCTCCAACTACTAGATGTGTATTTTGACTTTTTGTTACAATGTGGTGTTGTAATAGGACTCTTCCTTCTCCAGGGAGACTTTTATATTTATGTTTATATACACACACACACACAGGGACACACACGCACACATATTAAAAATGGTTTTGCTATGGGATGAGGGCACTGAGTCCAAAAAGCTAGGTTTTATATATTTTATTCATAAAAACAGATTTGCAACAATTTATTAAAAATTGATCTCATGCAGTATAAGGTTATACAAGAAATTCTTCATTTACATTTTATTCTGGCAGTTCCAGTCTAGTTTAAAGCATTTGTGCACTAACATCATTGGAAAATGCCATTGGGGCACAGCCTCTTCATAAATTTACAGTACATTTTTGCTGCAGTATAAAAGAACAGAAACATTAAATAGCTATATTCACTTGGTTGGTCTTGTTATCTGCAGTAAAGTAAAAAAAAAATGTTATGGGAGAAACTACAGTATCATTGAGACAAAGAATGTACTGCATGGTTTAAACCTAATAAACGTCACACAGTCAGTATTCACAAAGTTACAGACACACACACACACTCACCTCCAATGGTCCGATACTTCTGATTTTTTTTTTTTCCTGCTAAATTGGAATAATATTTCTACAGAGATCTTTGTGTATACATTATATACAATATTGTAATTTTCTCTTTTTAAAAATTAACATTCCTTTTAAAATAAACCAGGCCCTGATGATATTAATAAAGCAAGAGAATACTGTCAACACACATTGAGTGACAAAGTCAGTGTTTAGTGCTTAAACAGAGTAATGAGTTCTATTTTATCTGTGTTTATACTTACATATTTTTGTTCTAAAAGCTACAGATATTTCCATAACCTCTCTTACTGTATGTGCCAAGTGAAATATTTTGTGATGCTCCTGATTGTAAGATTCAGATACATATCCACGTTGATTTTGGCCACTATGAGGTGTCTTTTATTTTTAATGGAGATTTATGCTAGCTTGTCAAAGCTGCAGTTGAGTTCCTCAGCTAATGAATCTCTTCAGCTGTGCTTCAGTCATGGCTGATTTGTAAACCTTCGTAGAAACATCATTCCAAAGGTTTGGTCTGAGGTGCACAGGTGTTGGTCAAAGAAAACTGAGAGCCCAGCGGGTGCTTCATGTGGGTTTTGTATTTTTTTTTTCGCCTTACTCTTAGCAAACAGCCCTGGCAGTGAGACGCCACATTTCCAGTCTCTTGGAAAAAGAAGCTGCAACGTGTATCTCACCTGTGCCTGAGGGTTTGGCTCCAGAGCTAGTCCAGACGGTGTGCCACTAGCGTTCCTCACAATTACTTTGGTTCAGGGGATGGAGCTAAAGTATAAAAACTGATGTTTTTTTTTTTTTTTTTCCCACAGTCCTTTTAGGATTCAGATAAAATATTCTACTGGTAAATTTGATTTGTCCTCTCTATTGTCCGCTACAACTGCCACACACGCGGGTACAAAGCAAACATAGTGTATATTCACATCTATGTGCCCTGCAGGCTTTGCCTGCAGCAGCAAAGTGCTGTGCCCCAACCCCTCCCCCCCAAGTCCACTAAATTAATTTTATTGTAATTATGTGTGACATAATTCAAACAAACTGTGAAAAACAATCCATCCTGTGACGTTAAGACTTTACCACCCATCTGTCCTCAGCTTCTTGAGTTACCAGCCTTAGGACTTTTCCAGACAGTTTGGTACATTTTGGTTGGTGGTGTTTATTCTGAAACAGGTGCAGAAACTTCGCTAAAAGTTAAGCTGCAGATGGTCAGCAGTCACTACCACCATCCCTGGAGAGGGGTGAAGCGCTCCGCTTCCAACCAGCAGCTCTCCAGCTGGTGACAACTCGGAGCTGGAGCTTCAGCCTCTGCTTGGGTTTCATGTACAGCTGCAAGTTAGAGGTGACCCTGCTCACAGCACTGCAGAGTCTCAATGACACCCGAGGAATAATTTCTCACAATCCTTCTTTCCTATCGAACATCATCCCTGAAATGAAAACAAGCAAGACTAACCGGTGCAGAATGTTTCCAGCAATTTAACACAACTCTTGTAAAAATGAATGTATCTACTTCAATAAATATGGTATAGCTCAACCACTGTATTTTCCTTACATGGATACAGTATAGAATTGCATGTTCTCAGCAGCCACATAAAGCTCAGTGCCATTTGAGTATTTTGTTTTTCCCTAGTGTCTTTTTTGCAAGATCCGTATTTCCCAGCCTCCTTGTTGCTAGTAGAAATTTGGGAAGAAACGTTTCTCAGTGACTTCTATGCGAAGAAATAAAAACTCCATGAATAAGGCTACAGATCAAACTCCTTGTGTCCTTCTCCTCTGCCTTCCCACACAAGTTACACGGGCACTCCTGTGATGACGGCCTCAGCGGTAGTTCCTCTGCGGTCGGAGCCAATGTTATATGTTTGTGGCAGAGTTCTAGGTCAGATGTTTAGTCCAGTCATTGAGTACTTAAAAGCAGTTCAGGAAGCACTGATGTCCCTTTTCCTACAGCCCTGAAACCATTACTCGGAAGGAGGGCGGCACGTGCCTGTGCCGAGGACTGGCGCTGGGGCTGACGCAGGGACTGGCACAGCTGGCGTCAACTCCTCCTATGGATGGCAAATAGGCATGGTGGAGAATGGGCAGCTGCAAGGACAGCCGGCGCTGTATGCTGCCGGAGAGAGAGAGAGACACAGGCATTAGCCAAGAGCAAAGTGTAATATGTAGAGTCATAGAATCATAGAGTTGAACCATGGAATAGTTTGGGTTGGAAAGCACCTTCAAAGGTCATCTAGTCCACCCCCTTTGCAATGAGCAGGGACATCTGCAACTAGATCAGGTTGCTCAGAGCCCTGTCCAGCCTGGCCTTGAATGTCTCCAGGGATGGGGCATCTACCACCTCTCTGGGCGACCTGGGCCAGTGTTTCACCACCCTCATTGTAAAAAATTTCTTCATGTCTAGACTGAATCTTCCCTCTTTTAGTTTAAAACCATTACCCCTTGTCCTATTGCAACAGGCCCTGCTAAATAACAAGCCTGCTAACACATTACAGACTCTATATATTTGCAGGTTGCTACAAGGATATTTTCTGTGCCTGCTGCTGTGACAGAGGGGGTTAATGCCAAGACCATTACACTCGGTGCTGCTGAGCTACACCACTGTGGTGTTATTTGCCCTTGAGGACTTTTTCTGACAGGCTAGACATGACCAAAGAATCTAAGGGTGCGTTCTCGCCATCCCACAACCTTCTGAAATCCCCAGGCACTTTCAGGTTGATCATTAGACTGCTGATACCAGAAAAAGAGAAAACCTTAAGTTTGCAATGAGGACATACAGCTTTGCAACTCCCTGAGCCTTGCGAAGTGATCTATTGCACGCAGAGCCCCAGCTGACTGCATAGACATGCAAGAGCTCATGGGCTGAGGTTTGAGCCACGCATCATTTAGTGCAAAGATGTTAGAATTAAGGATGGCATTTTTGCAACTCCAGCTAAGGCAAACACAGGTGCCCGGCAGGAGGGAATTCAGACTGACAGGTTTTGCCAAGTAGTTCCTCTTTGCAGTTTAGGTCTGTGCTTTTGAGGTGCTCGATGCTCTCCGGTTACCACAGTCAGTGCTGTAGGACTGAGGAGTTGGCACCCTAAATGCAGCCTAACCTTCCACCCGCACCAAAATTGAGTATTTAGTAACCTGATGTTCCATATCCAATAGTCCAAGCAGATTGACATCATGACAGCTGGTAGGTTATTGTGGTTTTTTGTTTGTTTGATTGTTTTTAAGGGATACTAGACCATGCTCACAGATATCCTAACTGACCCCATTCTGTGGAGAGGACAGTGCCATGCTGTGGATATACTGGCACCTTACACTAAATGAAAATCCAGTTGAGGTTTATTAGTGCAAGAGACGTTTTGATTAAGATGTTATCATACCAGGATTGCTTCTTCATTTGGAGACATCCACTCTTGAAACAGGGAGGAACTTTTTAAAGAGAAGACAGATGTCAAATTGACAGAGCTGAACTGAAGACTGGCTTTTTTATTCCAGAAGAAAAATGGCCATACAAAGCATTGTATCAGTACAACGGAGTTTTAAATTTATATTTCCCTGTTATATAATGACTGTATATAGACAGGCCCTTGTAAGAAGCGTGTGCTTGAAAGCTTGTCTTTGTACAGCCTTTCTGATTCAAACGACATTTCATTTCTTTTTTTTGCTTTGTGTTAGGAAGTGGAGACAGCTGCCAAGGCATCCATTGCACTGCTCAGGGACCAAGCGGTATAGCTTTCAAATTCAAATAGAAACGTAATGTTGCTCCTCTTCAGTTTCTTCACTACAAACTAAGGCTTGTTTATACAGAGATGAGGTGAATACAGTTGTAGGCTGCCTAGCCAGGAAGATCTTTTTCATCTCTTTTTCCCCCCTCTTCTCCTGCTTTTAAAAGTTTGATGTGATATAAATCCACAGCGTCGAGCATTGTAGCGCTGGCAATGCCTCCCTGGGATTAGACAAAATCCATTCATTGTTATTTTGCTACTGTGCCCAACTCTTTCTGGTGGCATCAATGAAATCATGCCTTGTTCCCAAGGAGTGCAGAGGTGGCATGGCTCGCTGCTTCCACGTGCTGAATCCTTATGAGCCCCAGGCTGCGGATTGTCATTCTGTCTCTCCTTGCAGGGTCAAACGCAGAATTCCCAATGCTTATTTTCCCACCAGTGGAAACGCTCGCTCTGTTCAACTGTTACAGACTTCTCATTAAAGAGCTTTCTGAAGCTATTCCAAGGGAATCCAGTTGCATAATCAAGTGAATGGGATTTTTTTTTCCATCCGTTTAAGTGTTAGCCATACCATGGACAAAGCATGTTTATCTGGCTATGCCAACAACGGCTGCAGTGGGTGGCAAATTTTGCTTTAACTGTACTGAGTTTACTTTCACTTGAAAACTTGGTTTCTGGAACTGGGGCAGAGGACCGTAGCCTGGAGACTTGCCCACAATTAACGTTTTATGCAAAACTCTTAGGGGAAAAACAAAGCAAAGTAACAAAATCCAAACAAAACTCCTATTTTCTCCTTAAGTAAAAGCAAATCTTGTACCTCGCCTTACTGTGTGGTTTTTCTTTTCCCCTCCAATATCAGTGCTTTTCCCCCTCCTCCACCCCTGCCACGTTTTGTCAATGCTTTTCAGGGTGGTGGCATACAATTTGTTTTGAGTTGTTCACACAATATAGATATGGCAAAGCATATTGTCAAGTATTTGGGGGAAGGAATGGTTAATGCTAGTATTAGCGGTTTTCTACAACTGCCGAAGGAGATGGAAAGGAAAGATGGTGCCACACACAGAGCAGCCACTTATCAGGGTATTGTGTTAGAATAGGGCCGTATCCTCAGCTCTCTACAGAAATGCTATTTGTTAGGGATAAATAAAATCAAGTAAAAGCTCGACTTCTGATGTCAGTGCACATAGGAACACAATGCACATGGGAACACACCACGCTACAAAGAGGCCAGAGGCATTTGAAAAATAATTTCTTTCTGCTATACAAAACCAGTGATGAGATCCATTGCTAAGTGGGGGGACTGGAACAACTCCTGCTACAGTCGAATATCTGAAGAGCTGTGGGAGCATATAAAGTGCATCTAAGCATTCAGGTATCTTTTCAGTTGATTCTCCAGCCCATTAATGTTGATTTTTAGCAGCTGCTGGGAAACGGGAGATGTTCTAAAAGAGTACTGTAAAGCAAGATGTTGTAATAGCAAGTAAACTAAGCATTCTAAATCCACCTTATTGTAAGGACAGATTTGAGTAGGATCATAGATAGACTAATATGAACCACTGTCAGTGAAGAAACTCAATAAAGGAGGCTTGTTAATGCCAAGGCATATGGCTATAATGCAATAATCAAGTCATAACCAACTTTTTTTGATGAGAATTTTTCTTTACTAAAATCGGCATAACTGGCTCCAGCAGGGTATTTGACTGTCTTTTAAATGTTGCTAAAAGCTGAGCTTTAGCTCAAAAAAAAATCAAGTTAGTTTCTCTAATAAAGGTTACACAGCAATTAGCTGCTTTGAGGGTTACAAAAACGACCACATATAGGAAATATCCTGCAAAAACTGCAAGTTTTAGTGGGGTCCTGCAGAAATTTGTCATCACCTCTACTCAGAGATCTAGAAGGCTGTTACACGTTCTTGCCGTTAAAATGAGAACAGTATAAATTTTAACGGTGCCAAAAACTAATTCACTGAATGTAGGTCACTGATGAGATGGGACAGCATGCAGGACTGAAGGTGCCCAGAAGAATGTCTTTAAGGGTCATGGAAGGTCTCCTGTTGAGTATATTCATGTAGGCATCATGCAGATAAGCTGACTGATGCAATCTTTAGATAAGTAAGCAGGTCCCTCTCAGGCTGGAATACAAATAGTATCCTGATTAATATCTCAGCGCACTGCACTGATAGAACTGGTACTGAAATAGCATGTCCAGCCAAGGTATACTGATCTTATCAACGCTTATAAATATCTCAAGGGTGGATGTCAAGAGGATGGGACCAGACTCTTCAGTGGTGCTCAAGGACAGGATGAGTGGCAGTGGGCACAAACTGTAGCACAGGAGGTTCCATCTGAATATGAGGAGAAACTTCTTTACTTTGAGGCTGCCAGAGCCCTGGAACAGGCTGCCCAGAGAGGTCATGGAGTCTCCTTCTCTGGTGACGTTCAAAACCCACCTGGACCCATTCCTGTGTGATCTGCTCTGGGTGAACCTGCTTTAGCAGGTGGGTTGGACTAGATGGTCTCCAGAGGTCTCTTACAAGCCCAACCATTACGTGATTCTGTGATTCTGTGATCTTCTCCAGCAGGTCACACACCCACGGAAGAGGAAAGAGACACCCTGGCCTACTGGGAAATGAACTACTATATCTATGCTAAACTGGTTCAGGCTGCTTTCTGGACCTGAGATGAACTGGCATGGTGCAGCTCTCATCCATGCAGCTAAGATCCCCACAAACAGGGTTTCCAAATACCAGACAGTGCCTCAGCACTACCTGGGAAAGCACAAGCTGAAGCACCATGGAAAATCAAAGTTCAGGGTTTGAGCCTGTGCACTGGCACTGCTTTGTCTCCTGTAGGAAGTGTTAATTTACACTGTGTAGCCAGTGTAAACAGGAGACAAAGCAGCCAGCACACACTTTTTGCTCCTCATGTCTGGTGGTCTGACTGGGTATGGCAAATTTTATATGGCATTATGGATAACCTACTAGGTCCTGCCCAGCAGGAAAGGGAGTAAGAGGCAAAGGGAGTATGATTCATCTATATTCATGCTCTACGGCTGCTTTACAGTCATATAGACTGTATTTTCCTTAGGTGTGGGCTTTTAAATCTGAGCCAAGCACAAACCAAATGTTTTTCATATTCTGATGAACATTATATAAACAACACCACATGAACAAATGTGAGACAACTTCTTGTATGACTGAGCCTGAAGTGAGTGCATTCTGCTGTTCCTTTGCTCTGGACACAACTGTAGGATGGGGGATCACACTTGCAGTTAGTCAAATGTATCACTAATGGGAAGAAAGAATGAAAAAATTCCAAATCAAACTCTTTTCTGCATTCTACAAGAACTTTCATATTGGAAGATGTCAGCTCTCCTGAGTGCTGTCAATAACAGGAAGCTGGGATGCTTGTTTTTGCTATAGCCATTCAAGAGTTAACATTTCTGCATTATTATCTTAACGTCCTCCTTTCATAAGTTTGTGGCAAGGAGGAAACCTTTTTCAGACTAACGTCCTTGAGGTTTGTGTTCTTGAATAAGAAATAGGTTCAGCAGACTGTGTGACTACCTCTCTTATCAGATGCCCTGTGTACACAGTAAATGAGAAAGAGAAGGCACAAACCACAGCTTGTCTGTAACACTTTTTTTTTCCCCCCCACAAAAATGATATATTTAATGACCACGGAAGGCCAGAAGTGCTGCCAAACAAGTTGAAAAAAAGCACATACTTGAGCAAGAATATTCTTAAAGAGTAAAAAGTTTGGCAAAAGGCAATCTTTGGTCAAAGAGAGGGAATCACAAAGCCCTAGTCCTGAATATGGGTACACTTCTCTCTGGCAGGTCCCCTGCGGTGGAGTGGTGAGACTCTGGTACCCAAACTGCCAATGCATCTTCAAGGCAGACATTGACCCTTGGACCTGGCACAGTCACAGCTGTGCAAGTGCTGAATGACACTGTTTTGATTTACCAGGACTTTATTAATTACTTCCCCATAAATGTCAGTGACTATTCAGATTTGTACTGACTCGCTCTTTAAGACTTTAGGAAATCTCAGTCTTCTCATCAGTTACCGCTAGCCTAGAGGAGAGTCTGTCATCACCAAATGTTTGTGGGTTTTTGTTTGTTTGTTTGTTTGTTTGGTTTGGTTTATTTGGCCTTTTTTTTTTTTTTCTTCTTTAATTTTCTCTATTAAATCTATGTCAGGACAACTGGATTGCCTGAGTGTCTGTGTTTTTCTTAGCATCTCTCTTAATGTAAGGTGGCCATGTGCAGATGAGGCTGCATTCACACTACATTATTTTTGACAAATGGTGCTGGTAAAAGACAGACCTCTAATAGCTATGCATTAAAGCACTCTGCTGACCCCATAAAGTCATGAGAGCTTTCTCAGCAAGGGCCCTGCTTTTACGAAATAACTAGATATTTCAGCTACTGGGGGCTTTTTTTTGGGTGTATATGTGTGCATGTTTGTGTGGAATAGCTCCAGTGCAGGTTTGGGTTGGGTTTTTTTGGGGTGCAAGGACAGAGTCAGAAATCCATGTGTTTTCCTGCATCAGGTAGTACAAGGCAGTAATTGCCATCTGAAATCAGGTTTGTTGTCACTGATGGAACATGTGACTCAGTCTAGTAATTTATTTAATCTATTCTGTTTTTAAATAAGCTTTTAAGTTGCCTGTGTACAAAACAGGAATCTGACAGCTATTAGCTCAAATCCTGATGAAGTGGTGCCCGTGTAACTGGGCTGCCTTGGGGAAAGGACTGATCCAGGGACAAACAGGCATGGTGCTTCCCTGAGCTCTGGTCCACAGCAGGCTTTGCTGAGCTGGTAGAGGGCAGTACGTGAATTTATTATATAGGTTCCTGGAGAGAAAAGCTGATACCATCAAACTCTTTCCCCTCCATCAATCCAGCAAGTGCTTTGTGCCATCCTCTCCTTGTAGCCACAGCATTGTTTCTAAGGGAAACTACTCGGTGCAGGCTTTCCTATGCCAAAACTCGGGTCCAGCTGCTATGGTAACGCTGAAAAGCCCTAAGACTGTTTTTATTTCTCAGCTAGCTTAAGATCGAAAGAGAACAAAACGGCGATGTACGCCGATGAGCCCTTCTGGCTGGTGTGTGGAAGGACTTGGGCTGTTGACAACAGCCGCAACACACGTATGCACACATGTACATCCTCTTCTCTCCTTAACGTACATTGGTGGTTGGGCACAGCTGGTCCTGTAACTCTCTACAGAAACTTTAGACATCATGTTGCTTCTGACAAGACAAAAGAAGTATGTTAGTCTGCCTTTGGGGCACCTTAGGAACTACTGCCCCTGATATCCTCTAAATCTGGTGGGGATGGTGAGCTGGGGGCAAGCAGGCATCACAGTACAACGTTGCTGCCTACTGGTGCTTCAGGAGTGGGCTTTCACATCTTCTGTGGCTGATGGTCCAGGCTCCCTCTGTAGCTGGGGCTGGCAGAAGGGGTTTACAGTGAAGGTCTTCCGCAAAAATGCATGAAAGAGAAATATGGGTTTTGATGAAATGTAATAATTTAAATTAATGTTTTACCAGCAAGGCAGCTGGTGTCCAGGGTGGAATTTATGAATAAAACAGTAGAAGATGTATGCACACAATCACATGCATACTCAAGAGAGCAGGGGTAGGTACCTCCTTCTCTACCAGTATGTAATGGTGTGTACTTACTGTTCTGGTGAGTTGATGTCTTCTATAGGATCTTTGCTTGTTCTGGAAGGGTCTGATGAGCCCCACTGTGCTGGTGGATTTTGATCAAGGTGATTTTTCAAAATGGCTTTCTCACCATCTAGATGGATAACACATTCAATTTTACTTTACTGCGACCAAGTGACCATTTTTACAATGTTACATTTTAAAATTTCCCAGATGTTCTTAATGCCACAAAGTAAAACATTTCTGCCCATATTCCAATACAGTCTCAGGTTTCCCTGTGAGCCCTTGGTACTCTCACGCTTTGGTGATGTGCTCCGTCATAGGAACTGCCATGAAGAAACAGAAAAGGGATAAAACCTCTTTTGTCCTTCCTTTGCTTCTGCCCCACCTGTAAAAAAAACTTACACAAACCAAACCTTGTTTCCTACCTCTGTGTGGCCCTATCATGCCCTCTCATCTTGCCTTATGCTCTGTAAAAAACTCATGTAACTGCACCATCATGTTACCTTGCACTCAAAAATTGTTACCTTTTCATATGAATAAAACCTCTCATTTAAGCCTTTTCCTAGAAAAAAAAACCCTATAATCTCGTTGATGAATAAAACCTTGGTACTCTTGCAATCACACAAGCAATTAAGTGCCATCATTTAACTATTTTCTATCGCTTAGCACAGAAATATGATTCATGTCAGTTGCACGGGTCCATAGGCTGTCTGCAGGAAGGACAGCTAATGATTTCATGAAGCTTTCTCCTGCAGTTTTCTTTTTTTTTTTTGGCATAGTGATAACGTAGAAGATGATAATTTTCCCCGCAGGTAGCTTCACTTGTTTCCCCCAGGAGTCCCGGGAGTCCCTGGCAAGCTGTGCTGAAGCTGGTGGCATCGGTCCCCCTGAGAATTGCAGACAAACAGCCATTTTCAGAAGGCTGTCTTCGCCGGGGATCCTTTCTGTTCCTGCCTGCTTTTCCAAAGTCTCCCTGCTGTGTTAAGCCAAATAAAATCACATGGAAAACATCCGAGTAATGAGGACAGCGCAGAGTTTTCATAAATAATTACAGAGCAGCTCCAAATCCATCACCGGCAGTTGTTTGCCACACACACAGAGGAACAGTGATTGCTGCAGGCATTAAGGCAGCGTGGAACAGGACTTGAAGGTAAAAACTGGAACAGGAAACGGGAGGATTTGAATGTAAAAATGGGTATGAGGGAGAAAAGCGGGAAAATATTGAAGATAAAATGAAAACAGCATGAAAATCCCAGTGCATAATGCAGGATTTAGATGCTTTTCTGTTCTACTAGTGCTCAGAAGCCCCAAATGATGCTCAGGTCCCAGCACACTAGGAATATCCACGTTATCAATCAGCGCAGTAAGGATACTGGTGGGACAAAACAGGCAGCAGAAGCAAGGAGTGGCGAAAGAAGGTGAAAGCAGAAATAGGAATGTTTCGAGGGCAAACTCCAACATGTATAATTGCTCACCCAGCGCAGTCAGCCCCGGCATTATTTTGTAGCATTCGCTTTCTGCTCTGAAAAACCTAACAAGCAACTTGGGAAGAAGTGAATAGGTCAGGATGCAAAAATGTGCAGACATGGGGATCTCTACAGCTCAGAAGAGCAGGAAAGAAGATTTTTTCACTTATGTTGCACGGTACCCAAAGGTCTGGGTGAGAAAGGAGGCGATCAGAACACATGAAGCTGCTTCTGTTGGGGCAAGAAAATGTCGGTAAAAGAGAATTAAGGAATTCGGTTGCAAGAAGAATGCTTAAAAGGAAGATCTGACAGGATTCAGTGGTGGTTTAGATGTGAAGGGAGGGCAGCAAATACTCAAATCTGACAGTGGCTAAGATAAGCAATGAAGTCTATAATCTCTGGGCAGCCTGAAATTCGCTGGTGTGGCATTTGCTGTCACAAGAGTTCAGTTTTTCTTTTCCATATATTGCGTTTCTATGTATATTGAGCTTGACATTTGCATAAAAGCCTTGTGACGTCTATAAACAGACACATAGAAAAGAACACTTTTTACTCCCATGATTAAAACCAACATCCAATCCTGAGCTGATCTGAGCTGACAATTAAAACTGCTGACTTTATGACGGAGACCAAAGTTAAAATTCGAGTAATCTTTGTAATTAGGGATGGAAAAGATGTATTATTTAACTATTTTAAGGTCCCAACTCCTTTGGTGAAAATAAGCAATTTAACATTTACAAAGCCACTGAAGATTACAATTCTTCATCAAATGACTGGAATATGCAACTCGGGCTTTGGAGTATGTGATTTAGTACATTAATCTGTGTTGTATGCCCATTAAGGGGTTTCTTGTGCTTTCAGTTGTGTTGTGAGAGAGAGAGAGAGAGAAGGAGGTGGTCCCTGTCAAAAAGGTGGGGGATTTAGTTTAAAGTAGTCAGAAATTATGTATTCTCTGCCTACTCACCCCTCAACACTGACTGCCCATATCTCACTGTGTGTTATTCTTAATAGACCCTTCTCTACCACTCTTGAAGATGACTTTCCTTTAACACACTGCATATATTTCTGTATACAAGGTTACCATCTACAAGTTTTAATGTACTAGGTTAAAAAAATACAGGCAAAATCCACCTAAAACTGTCACAATTTTGAGATTTTTCTTTTTCCTTTGCTTCTTTCAAGATGCAAAATGTTGGGTAATCCTTATTTGTTAAGCTTTTTGGGAGAGGAGTTGTTGGGCTTTTATTCTGCAGCTATGGAAACTAGAATATCTTTATTTTTTTTTTTTCATTTACCTTTCATTTAAATAATGAAGAGCAAGATTCTCACTTAGTCATACGCTTCCAGGGGCTGAAGCTTAAAAACACTATCACCATATGCACTTAAAAAACTGAAGGGTGGAGGAAACTGATTTTATGTATGTGAACAACTGAAATGAAATAAATTAAGAGTAACGGTAAACATTTGAGTTCCCAGTTTCCCCTGGAAAGTGTAGCGCTGCTTTAAGTACTTCCCCATCTTTTCTTCCTCTGTCCATTAACTATACCACTTGAAAAATGCCCTTCATTCTCATTCAGCCTTAATAAGTTGCACCGGGATGATCTCACTACCTTCAAAATTGAATTTACATTAGCCAGAAGTACTTTGCAAGTAATTTTCACCTTCGCAGACCTCAAACCGGAACTCAGAAGTCTGGCTAAGTGACGCCTGAACACTTTCCGTTCAGAAAACCGCCGGGGAAAAAAAAAGACAAATAGGCCTCAAGGGCCTCGCGCGGTGCTCACTAATGGCTTCATTAGAAAAGAAAAACCCGCTGCCCAGTGGCTGGTGAGAGCCAGAAGGCTTCAGCCCAGGACCTTTCCCTACCTGCAGCGGAGGAATGAGTTCCAATTTACAAAGCTTGGAGCTGCCAGGTGTGGAGGGGCCTAGCGAGGAGGTGGCGGTCCCCGGCTGCTCTCCTCTCGCTCTGCCAGGGGTGCTGCTGCCTCAGGCCCGCCCTGCGTATGATCGCCCTGCAACCCGGTGCTGCCAGAATTTCCTGGGCTGGCTTAAACGCATCGCGTTTTTTAATAACCCCTGTTCAGCTGCAGGTCGAAAGCATCAGGTGACTGCCACTGACTGCTGCGGTTTCTTCCAAGATTTTCAGAAACCGTGTTTCTTTGACTAGAAGTTTGTTTTGTTGGCGCTTGTACACTGCAGCTTTATTGAACATCTCCATCACTGTGATTAAGTGGCAATATTCCTCCCTTGGCTTACGACTTGGTGGCAGAACCCGCTGTTCACCTCATATCTTTCAATTCCACTGTTGTTTTCTCTTTGCTAGAAAGCATATTTTATGCTCTGCAAAGAAGCAAATGTTGTTTAATAATGACTTAATAGACCTGACAGAGATAACCTTGCTGATTTACTAAAGAATTCTGGAAACTTTAAAGCTAGCTAAAGGCATATTTTTTTAAATATACTGTAATTTTTCACACTTCTGTGGTTTGGACCATGAAACAAGACTAACCAGTTTCTGCTTTTTATGTGAACAGGATGAAAAGAAAGTAAAACGAAGGAAAAAATTAAAATGATCACATTGCCTGCTGGGTATATCAGAAAAAGCTCTCCTGAACTTAGCTCACAGGACTAGGCAGTCTAAAACATGACTTCTGATAGTTTTGAAAGGAAGATTTTTTTAAAAAAAGAAAAGCCAGCAAGATTCTCTTTGATTTATAATACTTTAAATCAGAAGAAACTCCTTTTACTACAGATTCATTTCTGTGCAAGGAAGGGCAGGCACTGAACCTCTGGTAGTCCGGTTTCCCTGTTGAAATAGAAACAATCTCCAATTTCAGGATTGGAATCCATTTGCTGGACTTCATAGAAACTAGTATACATATCTCTATATGCAAAGGATATGAAGAACTATATCCTTTCTTTAAAAAGCATCCCTTGAAAGTCTTGCACACCTATTTCTGAAAGCCTATCCTTTGAATCTGTGGTTTCAATCTCAAGCTTAGTGCTTGAATCACGCCAACTTCATAGAAGTAATATTTCCTCCCTCTGTCACAAAGGAACACTGTTCTGCTTCGCATTTACAAACAACATGCTTTTGAAATCTGTTTTCCTTTGAGCTGCTTTCACATGGGGAAAAACTAACACTAGGAAACATTGGAGTGCGGTGACAAGTGACAGTATGTAGGCATATCTGACATGTAAATGAATGCTCCCAGTCCATTTACAGCAATGAGCAAAGAGTGTTTTCTGGCTCAGAACAGAAAAGGCTTTCTGCGCAAGCAAGAGTACCTGCACAGAGAGAGAACTCGCAAAAAGGGTTTGTCCATAAGTGGGGACTCTTGCAAGGCTGTCTCTTGCTTCTTATGTACTTTCCACAGTATGGCTGTCATCCATTCATTTTCCTAATGTGCTATTCAGAAATGTACTGACAAAGGTGGGAATAAATGGAGATTCTCCTGCAAGATTTCTTCTGAGCTTGACTTTATATGAAACTCTCGCAATCTATGAATCATTCACGTAGAAATAATTTCATGTAATAAAACGTCAAATAGAAATCAAATAGAGTAAAATTGTAAGATTCCGAGCACAGCAAAATAGCCAGCTCCCCCAAACCACACAGTATCTTCTATCTGTATTTTTCTCCTCAGTAACTTTCATTTCTGCAAGAACTTGCATGGTTGAAATAACTTCTACCTTCATGAAGTCTCTCCTGTTTCTGGCACATCGGCTGCATGGGTAGAGGGAGCCCTTTTGGGAAGCTCTGGTTTTGTGCCCATGCCAGGGTGTTTCTTCCCTGGAGCCGTGCGACACAACTTTCCTCTTTACACAGCATCACAGTTGCAAGCATTTGTCCTCCTTTTTCCAAATGTCAGCCTGGAAAACTCAGCCCTGTCTCCAAGCTTGGCCCCCTTTGCCGAACGGTGCTGCCAGGAGCTGAGCGTGGGTCTCACCCGCAGCCCGGCCCTGCCTTAAACCCCAGCTGAAATGTGGCCCTGCAGCTCCAGCAAGGTGAGCAGATCCCCCAAACAGTAAGCTGGGGGAGAAGAAAATGTGGTGCTGTGCACAGGTTGCTAAGCAGACACAGTGACTCAAAATCACCCAGGAATGTATCAAATGAAGTTGAGGGGATGTCCTTTTAAATTCAACTGGAGAAGCCATTTGAGGTCCCAGAGCCGTGGTCTATAAAGCACACTGGGAACTGCTTGACCACACAAAGCTGTCTAGCAGCACAGGCAAAAGATGCATTAGAAAAAAAAAAAAAAAAAGGAAATCAAGTCATAAACTACAACTACAAACCACATTTCCTAATTGCTTTTCTTACATAGCCAATTGCTGTAGATGTCTGAGGAACATTACACATTTCCGAACAAGAGATGAGTGTCTCGGATAACATCTCTCTTTAAACGAGACGTACTGAATTGATATGTGCTGTAAAGAAGGAGTACACCAGGAGCTGCTGCTGTTAATAACTAACCAGGAATCCCAAAGTTATGAAACTTAGCCTGAGGTCAGGCAGTTATGGGAGTGCACAGCCGTGTCTATCTGTTTTGGCTAAAGTAATTTAACTTTTGTGTCCTAAATCTGTACTTGGCATAAATGACAGTAGAGGGGAAGGAAGAGAAAAAACAAATAACTTCCTTTGGCATTTGGCTGTTAGAGTTAGGAATTTTAACATGGGACAGTTTTTACCGATCAGAAAACTACTGAAGTGTGCTATGACTTCAAAGTTGGACTAGGACTTGTTCGAGACGCAATACATAAGTCCTGTGTTATTAACTGTTTTTTGAAGTGCAGTGCCCTGAATTTGTGCACTCAATAGCAATGAGGATACATTACATTGCATTCTCTATGTGAACTCCTTCAGAACAGCAATGTATAATATTTTATAAAGAGGATTGACATAGGATTCAGCCATGTCCACAATGGAAATGTGGCAAATGATCTGCTATGATTTTTAGCTCCAAGTCAGATGCTATTTTTAGAATCCCTCTTTACCGTCCTATTCCTTCTCTCTCAGCTCACATTTTTTACAAGGTCCAAGGTAGGCAAAAACCTTGTCATCACCTTAAAAACAACATTAGACCGGCTTCCCCAGTTGCACAGTGGAGGTGAGAGACATGGTCACTTCTAGGTCATGCTAATAAATTATTTATAATCCTGAAGCTTCACTCAAGTACCATCAGGGACAGATAATTTCAAGGTTCTGTACTTTCATTTACAGATGAAATACATAGCTACAGAAAGCATAGTTATGTCAGTCAGGGTTAGCTTTCCCATAGCTGTAAGGGCCAGAATTTTTTAAAATACCATTTAAGTGATGTCTGTTTGCATCTGCACAGAAGCAGCAGTGACTCAGCAGCGCGAATTCTCCAAAGCCTTGTTATTTTGATCGGAATGGCAAATTTAAATTAAGCACATAGGCTGACTATTGGGAATGAATGTGGTGAGAGAAACAGAGGGGAGATTCAGACATGCAGCTAAGGGACAGGGAAACGTGGAAATAGAGGAAACAAGAGGAAGAAGAAACAGAAATGGAGGGACAGAAAAAGGCTAGCAAGGGTTGTTGAACATGGTGGCTCAGAGCCTGGAAGTATGAATACTTGGTGCCACAAGGGTCAGAATCAGGATACTCATGCCTGGGGCATGTGCCACTGTGTCTGGAACCAAGTTTCAAACACCTGCTGCATATTGAGATCCAGGTCTTCTTCATTCCCAGGTGAATGGATGCTCTAACCTATTCAATAGCGCCGTTCCGCTCCACCTTTTGTGTAGAGCTTGGTAGGTCCATTCAGAAAACTGTGCCCAGTGGCTTCAGTCTGCAGAAGAATATCTACCCTGTAAATCCCGGTAATACATAGCTCCAAGCTACTCTGAGCATTAAGGCTCTGTACATGTACTCTGTACGTGTAAGGCTCTGTGATTTTACATATGTACCCCCCAGCAGAAATGTAGACACTGGGGAATTGTACTGGGGGAAAATTAGGAACACAGACAATCTTGGGTGCTCCTGTTTAAAGCAGCAGTTAAGCATTGATGTCTTTTGTAGATAGAGCCACAAGTAAGTGTGGAAAGGTTATATTTTTCTCCTTGATTTCTTTACCAGCATCCTACTGCTAATGGAGTGCAACCTACTGTGGAAAGCATCCCATCCTAAATTTATACCGAGCGTATCTCTTGAGAATCATTTTTATTTCTCATACCCAAACTCAGATGGGCATTTGGCACAATGTAATGTATCTTTTCTGCTTGAAATATTATTCATGATTTATCATTTCTCCTGGAGCATCTGACATGAGTGGAACATTCTATATGTTCCTTTCAAACACTTGGTAAAACTGCCTCATCCCACTCACTGATGTTAGTTCTTGCTGCTGATCTCAGGCCAATAATCACACGCCTCCAGCAGCTATTTGCGTTTTCCTTTTCCTCCTTTCCCCCCTTCTGTTTTTTAATTTTAAAAAGGACACTGGGAACTCTATGGAGCTCTTCCTTTTTTTTTTTTTTTTTTTTTTTTTTTCTTTCTCTTCTCTCCACAAGTTACACAACCAAGTGTATACCCAGGCTAAAACAAAAGGCATAAGAAAAAGTGACCTTATCCAACCAAAATTTCAATATACTTTAAAAGCATGTATGAGCTCTTGCTGTTGTAAAATTATTCTTCAACAACTGTACTTGCAGGAATGGCTTCTGTTCCATTTAACCAAGATTACGCTGCCACATCAATAGGAATTCTGAGCCTAGTATTGCAATAAATAGGCAAGGCTACGACTTCCCAACATGGGGCAACTAGTTTTTCATATATTATAGTAATATTCAGCCATACAAAGTCATTTGCCGAAAGTCACAAAATAGATCCATCCTAGAGTCAGAAATTGAAGCTAGGTGTCCTAGCTTCCACTTTATTGCGCTATGCACCAGATCTTATTGCTTCCCCAAAGTGAAATAGATTTAATGGAAGCACTTCTTTCACATGCATTTCTTTGGGGAATGATGCAAGAGACACAGTAGAAACAACTTAGGAATATTACAGTCATCATGAAATCCTTTTTTATCAGTTCCTAGGGAAGACTTTTCATACATGAGTGCCTTCAATTCTATATTTAGAGTCCAAATCAGCACTGAAATATTTACATGCTTCCCTTCTACGTGCTTGATAGCAGTGTCCAAAAAGCAGGATTTTAACATCCTGCTCAGAAGAGAACGTATTAAACTGGGCTTCCTACTGCTGAAGGCTGGCTCGATTAACTCTCACAAGATCTGAAATATTCTGTGACTTTCCTTCCTCCATATAGCACAGAAAACTTGACTTCTGAACGAACACACACACACACACGCTTTAAAAAGTATTCCACTTTACTATGTGTATTATAAATAGAGGGCATACAATAGAAAACATATGTACAGAGAAATAACTACTAAGTGGGTACCATACAGCTTATTATATGAATCTGCATGCTTTCTGTAACACAACCAAAATATTTAAAGCTCTGTCTTACCCAGGTCCAAGTGCTCTATAATCAATTCAGTGAGATGATTGCTGCTCAAAATCTTGGTGGATTAACCTACTAATGGATTTTACTAACTCTCACCTTTGCTGTCTGTAAAGTTCCGTATACTAAGAATGTCATTAAGATCCTGATAGTGGTTCTGCTTAATGTATGTTGTTTTCTCAGGAGTGTCCTGAAGCTGCATTGTGACTTCCTCCAAGTCTTTGTCCAGCTGCAAAACAGAAACAGTACGAATCTCTAAAAATTCAAGAGTCATTGCTTCAGGTTATCTGCAGTAACCGCATGGCTTTAATTAGACTAGAAGGCAGGTGGTAAAGCAATTGCCACTCTGTGATAAATACAGTTTTCCTATAGCACTACAACACTGCCTCTAAAATCCATGCTACAAGTAACAAACCACATTCAGCTGTGATACTGCACACAGGACACACAAGAAGAATAAGCTTTAGTAGTTCACAGTTTAAGCAATTGATAAGTACCGCTGAATGAGAAAGAGACAGGCATTAGAAAGCCCAGTCTGAAGACCTCTCAACTATTTATTATTTATGCACACAATTGTGGCATACATAGCTATAACCGCTTTGTTGAATCAATCAAGTTATCGATCATACACGAGAATATAAGTGAACTTTGGCATCAGGGGCATGTACAGCCGTGTGAGTTACTGTGGTCAACTCTACCAAGAATGTTTTGTTTCCCTAAAGATTATTTTTTCTCCTTTTACCTTTCTTAGAGAGACAGACTCCTGTTATACCTTTCGTTTGTATTTCTGTGTGTGTGAAATTTCAAAGAAAGTTCAACTCACAGTTTTTAGTTTTGGGGATGAGAACACTCCATACTTGTGTGATTTGAAAATTACCTCCGTGGTTATTATCTCCTGTGCCTTAAACTGTGCAATCTGATAGCTAGTAGTAAACTGCTATTGCAACCGTAACTTTCCAAGAGGGGGAAGAAACAAAAATCCCAGTCCTGTCTCCTGAAAAGCATCCTTTAAGACTAGCATGAGATGGAGAAAAGCACAGATGTTTTCTGACTGGAAAAGCCACAGCATAAATGCTGGGTTGGTGCACCCTTGGTTTTTGCATGGAGCTGAACAGAGGATGCTCTCCCCAGAGGCATTGTATTCAATTAGCTACAGCCTCAGTACAAAATACGCAAATATAAGCATCTTAATGGTGATCTGGAATGGTCTCTGTGAACAGTTGTCCAGCATGCTGTGTCCAGAGTATGTCCCACTCACTACTGGCATAACTGAATTTTAAAAGTGCTGAATTTAGATTCGAGTTGTTTCCTTATAGAACTGGGACATAGCAACTCAAGGTAGATAAGCCAGAGATGTAGTTCATAGAATCATAGCATAGTTTGTGTTGGAAGGGACCTTCAAAGGTCATCTAGTCCTACCCCCTGTGACAAGCAGGGACATCTTGGTGGCCCTCCTCGGGACCCTCTCCAACAGAATCACAGAATCACAGAATCGACTGGGTTGGAAAAGACCTCAGAGATCATCGAGTCCAACCCTTGGTCCAACTCTAGTCTGTTTACTAGATCATGGCACTAAGTGCCATGTCCAGTCTCAGTTTAAAAACCTCCAGGGATGGCGAGTCCACCACCTCTCTGGGCAGGCCATTCCAATGCCTGACTACTCTCTCTGTAAAGAATTTCTTCCTAATATCCAGCCTAAATTTCCCCTGGCAGAGTTTAAGCCCATGCCCCCTTGTCCTATTGCTAACTGCCTGGGAGAAGAGACCAATCCCCACTTGGCTATAACTTCCCTTCAGGTAGTTATAGACAGTGATGAGGTCACCTCTAAGCCTCCTCTTCTCCAGACTAAACAACCCCAGCTCCCTCAGCCTCTCCCCATAGGTCTTATGTTCAAGTCCCTTCACCAGTCGTGTTGCTCGTCTCTGGACCCGCTCTAGCACTTCAATGTCTTTCCTGAACTGAGGGGCCCAGAACTGAACACAATACTCCAGGTGTGGCCTCACCAATGCAGAGTACAGGGGAAGGATCACCTCCCTTGTCCTGCTGACCACGCTATTTTTGATACAGGACAGGATACCATTTGCCTTATTGGCCACCTGGGCACACTGTTGGCTCATATTGAGCCAGGTCCATGTCTGTCCTGTACTGAGTGCTCCAGAGCTGTACTGAGTGCTCCAGAGCTGGACACAGCACTCCATGTAGTTGCTAGCCACGGCAGGGCATGCTCTAAATCACTTTGACAATGAAACTCTTATTTGGACCTGCTGGTTCTGGGTGTTTAATCTATTTAAGCAAAAAATATAAAGAGCAGCTGGGCCTTGTGTGCACTGACATAGCTCAATTGCCCAGACCAGCCTTACCTGTTATCACTGTCATGAGCCTTGCAAGGCATATGACTTGTGATTTCGGAGGCTTAGTAGAAAAAACTGCAGTAGGATAAAGAAACTGAGATAGGCAGTAGCCAGCTGAGCCTTCATTAAAAATTGCAATGCTCTCACATGAAAAGGACCTGGCAAGGTTGAACTAAATTTCTTTAGCAAGGCAGAGGTAACTTTTGCTTTTGGAGTCTTTAGTAGTTTGAGTCTGTGTGCACCTTTTGATTAACTAGGCAATTGTCATTAGTTAAGATCTGGATGAAGAAACAACGGTTGCAATAGCTTTTCTTCAAGGCATAAGAATACTTCATAGTCTAGGCAAGAAGAGGTTAATTTTTTGTAAGAGACAGATCACTTATGGTTATCTTGGCTCAGAAAATGGGCAGTCTTCAAGGCTGATTTGTTGTGGTTTGAGGTCTCCTGAGCAAGGACAGACCTAATTAAAAATATAGATGACATAGCTCTAATGGGATTCATGCTTTCCATGTACTTAGCCTTTCTCTTGGTAGAGACTGAAGAAACTCCTCAGCCTTTGTGCCAAAAGAGTGAGCTTACATGATTGTAAAGGTCTGTTCTACCTCAAGAAAATATGTAATTCTGTTTCATAGCAGATGTAAAAATCTATCTAGCAAGTTTTTGAGCGAACTCTGAGAGAGGTTAAGAAATAACAGCAACAGCAGTCTCTGAACTGAGCCACAAACAGGAACAAAGAGAGCTCTTAAGTGCCCCTGGGGCTGTGGGTCGCTGTTACCTTGCATGTAAAGATTGCACTTCTAGAGCTATTGCTCTATGGTGCTCAGCACATCCATGTGAAGCAACAGGGTAATTTGGCTGTTACAAATAAGTGGGGACAGTTTCACTTAAATTTGCTAAGGCACATTTTCATTTTATCTCACCTGCTAAGTATTTGCTGTATTAATTAGCTATTCGTATAAATCACCTGTTTCCTATTACTTAAATATTTTTCTATGGGGAAAGCTATTTTTTTTCCCCTCTAAAAAGTGGATTACAGAATTGCAACAGGAAAAAAATGCCTAGGCAGTGTATACAATAAACAATACCTCTGTAATTTTCATTCTCAAGCGGTGGTTCTCTGACTGCAGTCCTTCTAGTCGAGATGTGCTGGCCTGGTTGACGCTGGTGACTGATGTTGATGTTTTTGAATCTTCTTTCTTTTGATTTTGAGTGAACTGAAATCGTCTGTTCTGTGTGGCTGCATCTGGATTTGTCCTCAGTGTGATGAGCTGAAAGGTTTAAAAGATGTAAGAAATCCCGTAGACGGTTTTATTTTTGCAGCTATTTCTTTTGTAGCTCAAAATATTGAAAGGCAAACCAAGAGTTCCTTTCTGGCTTTCAAGTACAAAATTCTGGAAAGTGAGCTCTGTTTGTTCTGTGCAGCACTTGAGAATAACTTTATAGAATAAGTTGAATCAAAATGATTTTGCAAAGGGAAGTGTTCCAAAAAAATCAGGAAAAACTCATGTAAAATACATTTAACAGGATTTTAATTATGTTAAAATAATTTTTAATATTTAATCAAACATATTTTTCTCCTTCATTTACATCTTTCTACTATCAAAGGATGTATTCCTTCTTTAAGGAAAAAAAAAGACCATCTCTTCCCAAGCACAGTTGCATTTGAAATTTCCCCTTTCCTACTGTTACAAGTAACACTCAAGCAGAGAGAGGCATGAAGCAGGACTATTAACAGAAAGAACTCATGGGAGATTGCACTCTGGAGATAACAGAAACTTAATTAGGTTTTAGTGACCCAAAATAAAACAAATCTGTTCAAATAAATTAAATAAGCCACTTAAAAAAAAAAAAAAAAAAGGTTAACCTTAAACATATTTAATTTAAGCAAATACAAGTAAGATTTAACACTCAGTGACAATGTGAAAATGCCACCTCGATGTGATGAGAGAAAGCTACTAGCTGTTTGGCAAGGGGGAGAGAGCATCTCAGATTACTCTAGAGAACACAGAATTTATGATTACTTGCCAAGCAGCATGCATATTTGTATATAGACAAAGCTGAAGGAGCTCCCTGCCCTGAGACCATAGGCATGGCGTCGTAAAGGGGCAATCATTTTGTAAGCACAGCACAGCCAGATTTTATGGTATTGCCCCATTTTGGAATTGTTTTTTCTTGTTCTTCAGAGCATCAAGCTGTTCTGCACCTGCAGTGGCATGAAATAAGGGCATGACTTGATGGAGATCTGACTGATCAGACACTGAAGCACTTGGTCCCTGGCATGTATTTACAGACCAGGTCTGCAGATCTGGCTGATACCCGAAGACAATAAATTCCCTTTTTCAGATGATAAAAGAGATTGAGAAGGCTGAGGTATTCAGTGCCTTCTTCACCTTAGTCTTAACTGGTAAAACACGCCTTCAGAAATCCCAGACCCCTAGAGATGCCTAAATCAATTGAACACAAGTTCATGGGACCTGAAGTGGTGTACCCCTGAGGACTATGAGAGCTGCCCAACGTCACTGCGAGGCCACTCTCAATTACCTTTGGAAGGTGATGTTGATTGAGAGAGGTTCCTGAGGAGAGCGAGAAAGGAAATGTCACAGTTGTGTTCAAGAGAGGTGAGAAGGAGAATCTGTGGATATACTGCCTGGTCACCTTCACATCAGTCGAAGGAAGGTGCTGCAGCAAATCCTCCTGGGAACCATTTCAAAACATGTGAAGAGCAAGAAGGTGATTAGAAGCAGTCATCATCGATTTCTGAAGGGGAAATCCTGCCTGACCCACCTGATACCTTTCTTCAGTGAGATGTCTGGGCTGATAGGTAAGGGGAGAGAGTTATTTTTCTTGACTTAAGCAAAGATTTCAACACTGTCTCCCATAACATCTTCACAGCCAAACTACTGAAGTAGTGGCCAGTGAGGGTGACGGAAAACTGGAATGAAGTGCCAGGCTCAAAGAATTGTGGAAGCCAGCCACTAGTGCTGTACCTCAGGGGTTCAGGCTAGGACCAGTGCTGTTTAACATCTTCATTAGGGACCAGGATGGTGGGACAGAGCACACCCTCAGCAAGTTTGCAGATGATCCTCAAAGAGAAGGAGAGGTTGATACAACAGATGTCTGCACTGCTCTTCAGTGGGATGCCAAGAGACTGGAGATCTGGGCCAACAGGAATCTCCTGAAACCGAGCAAAGGGAAATACCAAGTCCTGCTCTTTGGGAGAAAGAAAGCCCAAGAACCCACCTGAACAGGCTGAGGGGTGTTTCACTAGAAAGCAGCTTTTCAGTAAAGGCACTGGGTATTGTGGAGAACACCAAACGAAATATGAGACAGCAGTTCCCCGGGCCAATAGAGGTGATCCTTCCTTTCTACTTAGCCCTGGTGAGAGCACACCTGTCCTTTGTGTCCAGGTTTGGGCTCCCCAGTACAAGAGAGACAAAGGTGTACTGAAGAAAGCCCAGTGAAGGGCTGCAAAGGTGCTGAAAAGGATTGGAGTCTGTATGATACAAGCAGACACTGATGATTGTTTAGCATTGAGATGGAAGAGACCAAGGGGGACATTATTCATGTGTATACATGTGTGATGGGAGAGAGTAAAGACGATGGAGCCAGATTCTTCTTGGTGGTGCCCAATGAAAGGAAGGGAAGCACAAACCGAAAACCAGGAAATTTCATTTAAACACCCGAAAAAAAATATTTTTTTCTACTGTGAGCATGGTCAAACGCTGGTATAGATTCTCAGAGAGGTTGGGGAGTATTCATCTCTGGAGATAATCAAGACCAAACTTCTCAAGGCCTTGAGTAACCTACTGTTGCTGAGTCTTCCTAGAGCTTCCTGCTTCTCTTCTCCCCCATTTCTTTGATTCTAATTAGGCTGGTTGTAATGACTGGTGTATCTAACTCCCAGAACAAAAACTGCATTAAAATGAAGTTAAAGGTGAAGAACGATAATTACATAGCTTCTTAAATTACCAAGGAAAAGTGTTACAACATAAAAGCTCTGCAATTTGCTGTGGTCTAAGTTCAAACTGAATATAAGATAGGAGTACAGCCATCCATCAATTGACTCATCTTCATCTGGGAGTTTATAGCTAAAGACTGGATATTTTGCTACAAGGACATAGACTCTAATGAATTTGTCAACGTGATGTGGGTTAGATGGAAAAGTCCATGGGCAATATTGTTGGCTCACACTGCACAAGGAAAGCGGTTAGATTGGCTTTTTTCTTTTTTTTTTTTCTGACCATAAAGTCAGTTGAACTTGTGTCTTGCTGCCTCACTTCTGTGCAGTTTCAGTTTCGACAGTGTCAACACCAAATATCTACAAAGAATCATTGTTAAAAGACAAAAAATTCTACCAACAGAGAAAGTTTATATTTTAATCCTGGCCTCCTAGAACTGATTGTGCCTTGCTGCTCTACAGGAAACTGTATCAGAGTTAATGTATTAATACCATTAATGTTGTGTCTCAAAAGGGATGGTGCAGAAAAAATTGAAGGATATGGAAGTTTGATAAACATTGATAAGCAGCTTCATGAAGAGAGAATACCTGTTAGGATTGCTTCTTTTAAAGAAGTGATGAGTATGCTGAAAAATACTATAGACATACTGGTCCTTAAAAAGATAATTAGATATAGCAGTTAACAGCAAAGCCATACATAATGTATGTTTGAATTCTTCAGATTTCTTCTACGAGATATCATTGCACCCAGAAATCTGTAGTAGTTTTTAAAATGTTTGGACATTTTTTGGTCAGATAACAAGAATGTCTTTTTTGTTTGTAAGTAGGATGCAGTATAATGGATATCGACACTTCTATTTCAGGACAACTTTAAATAAAAAGAGTGATGAAATTTTTTTTTCTCTGGTCTGCCTTACCCTACTATGGGATTTTCCTCACGTTTTTCTGAGGCACTTGGTGCTGAAAAAAATGGAAGTGGATGAGGTGGATATTGAACTGGAGAAATATAGTAATTGCTACGTTATAAGTAAATAAGATTAGTAGAGTTTACAAGAAGGGAAAAATATCATGTTTTTTTCCCTAGTTCACCTACATTGTTGAATACTTGCTTTATTCAGATTCATAAAAGGGCTGTGGGCAAAACTGAATTCTAGCACTGTTGGCCCAAGAGACTGATGGAGATTAGTTTAAAGGAATGTATTTTACTCTGTATAGCAGAGAAGTAAATGTACTAACCTGGTACAAACCCACGTTACTGTTTGGCCACAGTTTAAATAAACAAAAAAATGGAACCTTCCAAGTCTTCATTATCACCTCCTGTGCTTGACGAGCCACAGGCTTTAGAATTTCACCAGCAATCTTCCTACGTTGCCAAAATTGTACTAATTGACTACGTATTTCTTAAGGGGAGGGGCTTGATGCCTGTCTCACACTGACATCTTACCTACACGTACAAACCGGATGGTGTTGGATTTAGTCTTCTGCGGGATCCAGACAGGCTGTTGTGAAACCTGAGCTGGAGCAGGCTGCAGGAGAGAGCGCTTGACAGCCGTCCTGCTCTAACAGTGGCACAGCACAGCGAGAAGAAATACAGGGCAACATTACGAGAGCAAGAAGAACTCTCCAGCTGTGAAAGCACCCGCGTTGGCATTGGAAGTGCTGCTTTCCAGCTCCACCCCTCCCTTTTTTTTTGTTTTTTTTTTGTTTTTTTTGGGTGCATTATCTAGTGACCATTTTTAATGCAAAATGCCCAAGCATTTGGAAACCTGATAATACATGGAGTGAGGTGAAGTGCTTCATACTAGAAGGCTACGGTTCATGTTTGTATTTTGTGCAGAAAGAACTGAGAGGAAAAATGAGAGCAGGGTAATCAGGGTTTAAAAGAAGAGCAGGTGAAGGGGTTAAAAAAGGAAACAGAAAAGCCATTTCAAAGCCTGTAGTAGCAGAAAAGAAGGATGGGCAAAGGAGCATGAAAGCAAAGGGGCAGAAAAGCATGTCACAGCATTAATAATATTTTCTCTTTGAAGAGAGTTCTGACATTCCGTGGAGGTATTTTTGGCATCAGAGTTTTAATATGCATTTTCATACAGCTTACACACTTAAATCTTGCAGCATTTCAAAGTACTCTCTGTTGCTGTGTTTGCGAATGTTCCCTTAATTTAGAATGATATTGTGATTCTTCCCTATGATCCAGAATAAAAATATACTGATATACGTCTGCACAGCTTTTTAATATTTGAGAAGTGAATTACAGAACTTGTAAAAACATCCTGGTTAGGTGGTCCTAGAGAACAAATTACTTCATTTTTTTGCAGCTTCTATTGCCAACCTGTGCCTCTAATTTCTTTCAGAGGGAACACTTTGAGATAAATTTATTAGATTTTGCCTTTTACACATATAGTTCTTGGTCCCCCTGTTAGAACCGTCACCAGGGATGTCACCTAGCACCAGACCCCGTTCACTAAAATTTGCTCAATAACATTGATTGAACATGGACCAGTAAAGAGTCACAATTTTTTTATCAGTACCCATTTGAAAAGCCTAAGAACAGATTCCAGAGGTGAAAAGACCTGCATCTTGACTCTTGCCTTGCAAATGTTTCAGATATTCAACTGCATATGCATCTGATTTGGGATGATAAACTAGGTTTATGCAAGTCGCGTAAAATGAATACAATTATACATTTTGCTTCAAAATATCAAATACATTCTCCAGAACTTGAGTCTTTGCTAAAGTAAGCTTATGCAGAAACCAGTTTTCCCTTCATTCAAGATCTGTCATACTCAGGCCTAAAGCTTAACTCTGCAACTGAAATGATCAAGTTTCAGCCCTCTGCGGGTGTCTTGTCAGCTCTTCCAAAAATGCACAACAAACACATTCTTGGAGCCCAAAAGAGAAAAAAGAGATGAAAGCGTATGCCTCCCAGTCTGTGCTTCACTCGGTCCATTAATATATCCATTAGCAAATATATCTTCAGTGTCAGCATTTTCAGCGTACATACAGTTTTCCTCTGATATACCGGTAAAGCCTATTGTAACACTATACTTGAATACCTTAGAGGTTTCAACACAGTCGACCTTTCAGCATGCTGGTGAACTAAAAAGGTGTTACTGTTTTATAGGTAGAGAAGCAGAGATCCTGATTATCTTGCATAGGCTACACAAGAAACATGGCAGCATAGACAACTGGACCTGTCGCTCCTGAACCCATACTTATCACCCTTTCAAAAATGTTCCTCAAAGTTGGAAATGGAGACTGTTCCATATAAATTACAGAAAACAACCTTTGTTTACCCAGTCACAGATTCAGTAAAAATATAGAAGTTAGAAATGCACGAATTCACACTTCTGTAACTTTGCATATTCCACTTTCTCCAGAATCTCAGGAAGCTTTGTTCTTCCTCTCAAGATCCAGAGACAAGAAACTACAGATGGGCTTGATTTAGAATTTACACATATCTGCGTACTTGAAAAAGCAATGAAGGAAAAAATCCAGACCCATGCTAAAAAAATTCACCTACCTTAGGTACAAACACAAGGCAGAGAGTAATGGTGCTGCAGAATATTATGACTAAAGCCACGATGCAGAACTGCACATTGGGTTGGTCCCGAGTAAGGAATGAAACAGCAGCACCAATAATGCACATTATCCCCACATTGTATACACTCATTCCGATGTACTTGCTATCATTCAAAGCAGGAATGCTGACATTTCGTGTCTCCCAGGCTAGGAAACATCCGAACAACTGAAATGGTAAAGGAAGAAAGACAATATTAAAAGAGGTATTGGCGGACATCCAGAAAAAGCATTGATTTAAAACTGGTATGTTTTCTAACTAGACAAATATAGGTGATATTACAATACAGAGATACACACCTACCTTTTACTCAATATCTAATTACCCATGTGATCTGTTTTGCTCCCTAGGACAGATTCCCATTTTCACAAGAAAAATATGAAACTTGGAATTCGTTGTGATGGGAACAGATTTCTCTGAATGTTACAACTATCTGTATTTTATACTTTTAGTAATTTTTAAAGACAGTCCTTCCTGTTTGTTTTCAAGGATTCTAGTAAAGATAAAATGTGCATTGTTCTTTTAGCTATTTTTAGCAGCTGTTTTCAGTATACTCTTATACAATCCTGTCATTCATTGTATGATAATCACCTGCGTTAATAAACCCAGTGCCAAGATGTGTCCCATGGGAGATAAATATACCACGTAGAAAGTGTCACCCTAGTTGTTCAGACTGCAATTATAATGTCTTTTATTATAGTGGGAGTTAGTAATGGCCTTTCAATTGCAGTTGTCTAATGATTTTTGGCTTCAACATTCTAGTGGCATTTTTTTTTTTCTTTGGTGCATTTTTAAGTTTTAGCCCCTTTGCTACTTGCAATATGCTTTTGCAATTTACCAGGGAAAGTCTTTAGTGTAAGGAAGCCATCTTCACGCCTTGAAATTTAATCAGATTTTTCTACAACACGAACTACTGCAAATAATTATTTTCTTTCTTTTGCATTCCTCAGAGAAATCCTAGCAATGCAGCAAAACCATAAATGAACTCAAGACATTGTAAATATATAACCCAGTTTATGGTCTAGGCAAAGCCCAGGAAGAGTGTATGGTGCACTGGGAAGAATGGCAGATACCAGATGGTATTGGGGGAAAGGAAAGGACAGAGAGAGGAACCATCACTAAGACTCAAGATGTGGTTTACATGTTTTCTAGCTTTTTCTGATCACACTGCAGGGACAGTCAAGAAGGAGAAAAAGTGCTCTTCCATTGACCTTGGTACCCTTCCTCCCAGACCACCGCATTTGTTCACTGCCATATCATGAAGATAATCTTCTCCTTTAAGCAACTGCAACCCAATGAGGTAATCCAGGAAATTAGAGGTCTATGATTATGCCATTTGAGGATTAACTGCAGTTGCCTAGTAAAAATTTGCCTTCTGCTTTTTTTCCTGTGTGAAAAATCATAAAAATAAAAAAAACACAAACAAAAAACCTGGACTAGAAGAACACTGTTTGGTTGCCAGTCAAGCACAAGATAGTTGGGAAGTGACAGATTTATGTTTGTTGTACAAACTCAGTTATGCCTGTATGTGCTTTCAACTGTAGTAACAACTGGGTATCATTAACTGCAAATTTCCTTGATTACTTACTTAGTTTTTACCTCAACTAACAATGGCAACAGACCCAACCATTTGTGACTCAGCTGCTTTGCACTCCCACAGACACTAGCAGGCTGCAGCCACCTACCTACTCACCCAGGCACTTCAGGCCAGGATTTACTGCCGAAATACCAGCCCTGCCGGCCCATTGCTGAGCTTGTCTGCTGGCTTATTTCATTCTTTTGCCTACAGCACTTAAGTTTCCCTGCCACATGTTCATGAGCAGAGCCAGCTGGAAGGTTTTGGCGGATTAAGCATCTACTCTCAGCCCACGGAGTGTGGCAGGCTGGAGGCGCTGCTGGGTCCAGGGGAGGCTCCTGCTCACCTATTTTCCAATGCCGCCATCACAATCTGAGTCAAGACACGTAGGTGGGGGTGGCTCTTACCAGGAACAGCAGCAGCAGTTGCCCTTGCAATCCTTACCCAAGTCTTCCTCAGCAATGTTCCCACCCTGTCTGTTCCACACGCTGCTGCAGACATCATGCTCTCCAGGGCACTCACTTGCCTCCTTGTCACAGGCCTACCTCTTCTTTTTTACCTCTTGTAGGACTAGAGCCCACACCTCATCTAGGTCCTTTCCCTCTTCCCCTGCTCTTCCCAGGAGCCTAAGAAGTGCAGGAAGAAAAGTAGTGGGTGCTGCAGGAGAAGCACGGGAGGGGGCTGCTCTTGAGGGGTCAAGGTCAATGTAGACAGCTACCTGGAGGAGAGAGGGGTCTCACAGCCACTTGGGTAGTGTAGTTGAGGTGGGTAAGTTGTTTATCGAGCTGGGTAGCTTTGTGCCAGAGAAGCAGCCCATCCCTTAATACATTTCATAGAGCCCTTCAGGTAAACAAGATGACGCTTCCCATAAGGAAGGGTATAGGCAGCACTCCTCTGCTTTTGGGTCCGGCACTGTGCACAGGTGGAGCAGGGAACATACAGACTCCATCAGAGGCTCTGCAGAAGCAGATTGTTCAATGTATTGACATGGCTGCACTGAGGACATACACAGGTGAAACTTTTATTCAGGGTACAAACATGTTCCTCCCAGACATGCCACTGCCTCAGCTGTTGCCTGTTCTGCATTCCCTGCGCTCTTGCGGCCGAGCAGCTCAGCTCTGCTGCAATTTTACACTTTGCCAGCCCCTGAACTGCCAAACAGATTGGTCTGGGCTGACCTGTTTTGAGGGACAGAAGCAAACCTTGCGTATGTGTCTATATCATGTTTTTAAATGGATGAGACCTCAATTATCTATGAAGAAGACTTCTATCTTCTGCTGCTACAATTAATTATTAATGAGATTTTTAGGGTTGTGGGTCACCCCTCACTCTCCCCCACTTCTCCTAACATGAACAGATTCCCTTCCAAAAGCATTATTCTGGGAATTTGGCCAACATACTTAAATGAGGTGAGCACTTATTACAAATAATAGGCATGAATTTATAGCTGAGGCAGTTATACAGTGATTTAAAATATCAATTATAACGGAAAAAGATCATTTGAACAGTGTTGTAGGGGTTATGGTTTGGCCCATTCTCATTTATAATGGAGAACAGCATGGAAAATGGTTAAGTATCTTCCAGATGAAAGGAAGATATTTATTTATATGACAACTAAAGAAAGTGAGAGGTTCTTGCAGCAAGTGGGTTTCCTCAGAATGATGCACTATAAATTTGAGAGCATTGCTTTTAATTTTTATTGGTATTTTGGGTAAAACGTTTGCCTCAGGAAGAGAACTCTTTTGTTCTAAAAGTCACAGCTCACCTTTGAGCCTCAAACATGGACAAAAACTGAGACTTTTCTACAGCTTGCTGCTGCAACAGTGGTGATTTCAGAGGCACTCCTTGTTTGCCTGGTACAGGTACCTAAAGGGCTCCATTAGGTTGATAAGATTTCTCCTCTGAGACAGAGTCTTCCTGAGGGAACATGACACTTTGCTTTCCCTTCATCTGCCCTTCTTATTGTCACCCTTCCTGAGGCTCAGCCAATCTGCACAAATTAAAGATTCACTTTTATGACTGCAAAAATTCTGAAGATCCCTAAAATGGCTTGGCTGAGGAACGGGATGCAGATGTTGTTAGTGAAAGGTCCAGATGATTCCTTGACAAGTTCTGAACACAAAACCGATGATCTCCAGTTAAAAACACAGACTGCCAGCAACCCAGTTCAGCTGCTCTTTACTCCTGGTATCTAAACTTTAAACATTAATCTTCCCCAGCTATGTAAATCACGCTTCACATTATGCTTGGGAGTACCCACTCTTGAGACTGTTGTGCAATTTAAGCACTATTTGATATTTAAGGCCTCCTGCTGGGATTTGCAATGCAGCTGTCTCTCTTCCTATTTCTCCCAGAGGGCTCAAGCTGGTAAAGGCTTCTTAGGTCGTGCCTACTGGCTTAGGCCGCCCACAAAATACAGCATCAGCCATCTTCATTGAAGACAATGATGCTGGTGATGACCAGCTTCATGTTTGGACAAGCCGGGACAATTCCAAATCTTGCCTGAGGTGTGCTCCCTAGCCCCAGACTAGAGGCTGTCTTCAGAAGGAGATCTCAAACTTCTTTCAGAGCTGTCAGATTTTATGTAATGAGAGACTGACTGCCTTAATTACTTGGGCACTTGCGTGGGATGTCAGCTCTGATCTCTGCTGAGAATTTTGATTAAACAGTGTTTAGAGAAGGCGTGCACAAACACGGGGATGGAGGCAGGCAGCTCTTAGCAGTGCTAATGTGCTAGATTTGGAGAGGGGTAGGACATGTCCGTCCCCACTGTTTTACACCGACTCACTTGCTGGCTGTTGCAGTTCCTTCCTTCAGGGTCCTAATGGATCCGGTGCATCACCGAAGGAGATCAAATATCTCAGGGCTACTGCATTCCCCTATAGAAAGCGGTTATCTAAAGCTTAAGGAGCACAATAGCCTACTGTCAAGTCTAATGGTCTAATTTAAGTCCCTTTAGGGATCTCAACCAAAGACACATTGTGAGTGCAACGAGGAAGGCTTCCTACATCGTTAGTCACTAACTTAAAGCCTTGTCCTATTTTGATCTACTAAATACACATCTTCTTGATGTAGAAGTGTCATAAAACGTTATTTTGGGCTTTCCCTGAAGATATGGGCAATACAGGCAAGACTGATTTGTTTCATCTTTTGTTTCAGGGTAGGCAGCTTCCATTTGACACTACACTGATTTAGAGTATTACCTTTGTAGCAGTTGATACGGTGGATTTAGACTGTGTTGTCAGTGCACCTAATAGCCTGTGAGACAATCATTGAATAAATCGGAGGAAAACAGTATCTGAAGACAACAGGATTATACCACTGTGACTGAAGATAGAATTCCGGTCACTTAGAGAAATCTGTACTAAAGTCTTAGAGGAATAGCAGGAGTATGAAGAATATGATATTTGTGTTTACAGAGTTTAACGGGCAAACTTCAATTTTTAAAGATCTTATAATGACTAAATTGTGATAGCTGGGAATATAATAAAAGTGTTTTAGCTGAAGTATTAGAGAACATTTAACACTGTTTTTTGAAACTCTACTAGTTAGTTAATTTTAAATCTTGTTCACCAGAATTCCTGCTAAACACCGTAATGATTGCTTACAGATCCACAACATGTGTTAATACAATCAAGTGTCTTATTTGCTATTGGACTGCATAGACTGGCAGATCACAGGCAGGAAATTATTTATACTCCGTTATTTCCCTCTTGCCCTGTACTGCCCTTAACCATTTTGTCTATATGTTTCATTCCAAAGTCATGTCTGCTTATACTTTGAACATGGGTTAAAAGCAGTATTAGGAAAGAAAGATAAAGAGTATTATACTGAGGATATCAGACAGGAGAAAAAAAAAACAGAGGAAAAGCCTCCAATCTTGTCAGAAGTCATGCTTGCCAATAACCAGAGGGTATGGTTTTGGAAAGATTATGTATTGGACCAGGCTGCAGCTCTGCAGCTAATTACTGTATTGTAGTAGCATCTAGTGAGCTCACTTGTGGATCACAGCCCTGCTGTGCTGCATGAAAGAACAAAAGAGAGCCTTTACTTCAGAGATTTTATAGAAGGCTTTTTTTTTCTTTTTTTTCCTTTTTTTTAAAATTTTCTGGCTAGAGTACTGGGAGATTTCCTCTCCTGCTGTCCTTTAAAATAAAGGCAGTTCTGGCCTGTGAACACCTCTCAGTCTGAAGTAACCATGATGCTGGAGTTGTGGGTTTCCCTATGCGTGTTTGTTCATTAAATCCAGATCATCACAGACATAGGCACATTTCAATCTCAGTGAAACGGCTGCAGATTTTTTCAACGAAAATTTTTAAAACTAAAAAAGAAAAAAGATGCATTTTGATTTTCAGGAGAATTGGGGGGTAAAAACTACTGAGCAGTTTTCAGGAAGCCAGCACACCAAGGTTAACAAACTGAAAGACAAACTATACTGTTGTAGGTCTTCTACCTTCACAGTAAGTACAATCTGATATTAAACCATCACTCACTCCCCTGTTCTGGCATGAGTCTGCTCTGAGTTTAGTTTATTTTCACAGAGCTGCTCTGGATAGAAAGTCCTAAAGGGAAGCTTAATATTTCTATTGAGCAGTAGGTGAATATTTTTTAAATTGCAAAATATGGTATTTAGCTGTTCGGTTGATGGGCTTTCTTTGTGAAGGTCTTGGCGAAGTCTTACACTGCAGGGCACTTTGTATGGTCCTGCCCAGGGCAAGATGGAAGAGCATATATACAATTTTCCACATTTTCCACAATTTTCCAGCCTCCCAAATCAACAGGTTAATAAAATATTTTCCCTTCTTTCTATTGATATGGTATCTGACTTTTTCTGTGAAAATCCTACTTAATCATGAAACACATTATAGTAATAAAGTTGAAACAAATAAGCAGTTGGTTATTAGTGAAATATCCATTTGGAATAACTTTACATTGTCTCTGGCGTAAGGTTTCCGCAGACAATCACAACACTGTAAAACGATCAAACATCTCTGATAATAACAAGTATGTGGTACAGTTTAAATCTATTTCTGCTACATAAAAAGAGACATGTAAAGGAATACTGCAATATCTGCAGTATTTCAAGAATATATTTGAAGTTTCTTTATGGTCATAATAGGGAAAAATTTATCCTACAAAACCATATGGTAACTTATGTTTTGGATGCTAAAAAACTGTCAATGTTTTATTAAAGATATAAGAAATATCTGGTACCACTATAAACTACCTTCCCCCACCACAAATCTTAACTATCTTCCTGTCTAATGTTTGTAAGATGAGACAGATGGGTTGGTGCTAAACCCACCATAAATATGAGTTAGAATCATGCAAATTAATTGAGAAGGCAGCAGTCTTTTCTTCCAAGTACTCTTCTCGATCATGAACGGAATTAGGAAAGAATGCAAGTAAATGTGTTAAAAATCAAAGGTATTTTCAGAAAATAACTAGGAATTCTAACATAATCTGGAGACTATTCAGTTTTTCTACACATAAAAAACACTAATCTGATACAGAGATTGATTAAGAATAGACATATTGTTGATATACTATCATAAGATAATCAGGAGAGATTTGAGGAAATCACCTAGTGCAATCTCCTGCTCAAAAAGCAGGCTCAGCTGTGGGGTCAGGCCAGGCTGCTCATAGCTTTATCCAGTCTGGTCTTGAAACCTTCCAAGGATGGATGCTGAGCAGCCTCTCTGGGCAACCTGCTCCACTGCTTCACCTTCCTTGGAGTGAAAAAAAAAAATCTAAATCCAGTCTACATTGAGTAAATACAGTAAAATGGTGAAAATGAGGAGTGCAGGTTGCACACCACAGCTCCTGGGTCTGATGCACAGGGAGGCCTTAAGCACCTGAAGCGGTCATGAGAAGCTGCATCCAGCATCCAGCAAGGGCAGTCAGGCCATCCCTCAGGTTCACCTGTAGGTGCCCGAATGCTGTTAGCAGCCAAGTTACTGCTTCTGTGAACACTGAGGGCTGCCTGGACTCTGGCTGGGTGTTTGCTTTCTGGTGCTTTCTGGTTTGCTTTCACACAACCAGCCTCTGCTGGAGTTCAGAGAAGATGCATCTCGGGCTTGGGAGGTCCATGTACTCCGGCCAAGCTGCTCTTCCCTCCTGCCCAGCAAGGCAAGAGCACCAAGTGCTGACCGAACACTGTGCCACTGGGCACTGACTGCAGCCCAAACGCCAAACCCTGGTACCTAAGTTCCTTTTGCAAATCTACTTCCAAGCGCATGAAAACACAGGAAAAGCAATGTTTGTAGATCATCCATCAAAGCGAAGGAAACTATCAGAGAAGGGAGCAGGGAAAGCAACCGGGATGTTTACAAACAGTCACTAAAAGATGTTTGGGTATTGCTGTAAACAATCTGCTCTAAACTTCATAAATGTAAAGAAGCTTTCCTTACCTTAAAAATTGTTTGGGTTGTTGCGGAATTTAAAATAAACAAGCAATAAAATTGCCTGAAAACTAGACAGAATGTAACGAAGGTTTAAAAGAGGATATTCATAATAATGATTATGAATTAAAATTCTAAAATACAGATAGTGGAAAGGGAAGTTAAATATTTAGTAGAAAATGAATGGCTGGCAACATTAACAGAATTCATAAAGATTTCTAAAAATGTACATGGAGAAAAAGGAATCCTCATAATGATTCAGTCCTTGGAAGATGACAAATTTGATAGTAATGATGCATTCTAAGTTATGCTTAATGAATATTTTTGTCCTGTATTTACACAGAGATGGAACAATGCATTCACATCTTGCCAAAACAGCGAAATGCAGCTTATTCCAGCGTAAGAGAGCTGGAATAAGTCCTGTCAAGACAAGGTGTTGTAATCAGACAGATGCGGTAACTTGCATGCCGGAGTGTTAGGAATTGATTTAGAAGCTATCTGGACTGCTGGGCTTAATTGTTGATATTTATTGGAATTCTGGCAAAGCCCCACTTAAGATATAAAGAGGCCATATGGGAAAAGAGGAATTGGAACATCTTCAGTAATTACAGAGCTATTAAGGTAATTTCTATCCTAAGCAAACTAACGAAATGGCAGATACATGAACTCAAGCAATAAATGACAAAAAAAAAAAAAAGATAGTGATATAATTCAACATGCTATTATTTCTTTCAATGAGATTGCAAGACTGACTAAAGACAATCACATTTATGCAGCTTGCTTGCATTTCTCAGTAGCATTTGTCCTAACTCGGTATTGTGATTTTAAAACAGTATGTTACAAAATGAATACAATAGATTTAAACTGATCATAATCTAGGTGACAGACCTCAATGTGTAACTATTAATGAGAAGCTACTGAAAAAAAGGATAGGTTTCCAAAAATTCCTAACATAATGCTGTCCCATATTTGTAACTTTGACTTGAAGGAGGCTATAACATCATGGCTGAAAATGATGCAGAGGTAGCAAAGGTGGACAATGGTAGACAATTAATAGATGCTATTTTCATAAAACAATAAGATTTTTAGAAAAGTCACAGAAATTTGGCCAAACTCAGGGCAGTTGGCCTAGGAGTAAAAGCATCAGGTCATTTCAGAGACAGACAGATAACATATATGCAAGACCCACCAAGGTTCAAGGTTTGGAAGACAGAGCTAGACAAATTCAACTTGGTGATTAGAGAGCCTCAGGAAGCAAAGGAATTCTCTCATACTTGGAATTAAGATTGAACATTACCCCAAATATATATTTTACTTGAAATAATAGTTTCTTTGGTTTCATAAATCCATAAATCCATAAATCCATAGCTGTGCTGTGCAGTATGTCAAGTATAGTGACCAAAGTAGAACGCTGGAATACGAATCATTAGAAGGAATCAGATTTCTTATTCTTAGTAAGCTTTAACAAGTCCCATGATGTATATGCACCACCACAAAATACTGATGTTTTCATTCTTAGTAAGGTTAGACAAGGACGACCTGTTAAAAACTACATATCGGAAGTGGGCAGTATTATTAGTTATAGCTTAAAAACCTCTTAATTAACATTTACATGGTAAAATTAGGAGTTGATATGCAGAGCAACAGCCAAACTGAAAATATACCTTGGCTTTGGAAGCCCGTTTCTCAGTAGATGAAGAATAGGTAGCTGTAATAACACAGCAGCAACACGAAGCTTCCAACATAAGTGCATCTTGAGTCTAATGGTAGACAAGTCTAGTGTGTGTGGTTACTAAGCAAAGTGCCCTAGAAGAGTCCAGTCCATCCTGAATCTGGCAGTGTTCCGGCCGAGATCAGAAAAATAATTTGTACCACTTGGAAAGATATTGGTACACTCACTAACATTGCATCACTGGCAAGTTTAAGATAATGTGATTTCTATCATCCTTTGGAATATATAAAATAAAAGGTACTTTTCAACCATGTGTACATCATCAGAAATCAAAAGCTAGACATACTGCAACTGATGGTGACCACGTACACACAGACAGACCTTGAGCTTGTATGTAGCCTTTTAGGAGCTGAACCTGAGAAGGGAAATTAAACTGAGTCCTATATGTATGGTGGGACTTGGCCAAGGTCACCAAGAAGATCAATACAACACAATATAAAGGCAAGATTTAGGATGGCTGTCTTCCTGTTATTCTCTGGTCACCAGTCCTGAGGAGAGCGAGTCCAATAACTGAGAAGCCTTCATGCATTTAGGATGGGTTTCCTCACATCCCTTCACGGGCAATGGAAGAATCATGCATCCCACTTTTACTGTTTGCTTACTTTAATATACCTGTGTATCCTGCCAAGTAATGCCTTCCCTTATTTTGCCTTGCCTTGTCTTCCCTGATCTTGCCTGTCCTTCTGTACTCTGCCCTAGCCCGAGTGATTTATTCACTGCATTAGTGCAGTTAAGTCATCAGAATGGTCAGTATTGCTCTACATCTTCAAGCCAAAAAAGAAAAGTATTTTTTAAGGTTGACTCCTTTTTTTTTTGTATTCTCATTTTGAGACAGCAAGAAGTCATTGTAAATAATCTTGATCTGAGTAAATCATTAAGCCATTAAACTTTAATTATTGCACAGTACTGTAATTAGCGATACTAGCTCTTTAGTATAAAGTATGTTAAATTAGAGATAAGTATTTTATTATTACAAACTGCACAATTTCATATTAGATAATCCTTTATAAAATGATACAGTAATATGTGAGGTTCTGGTTTTTGTTCTCAAGGCAAAGTATGTGTGGTGTACAGAAACATCTTTCATGATGAGATAAAATGCATCAATCCTGTAGTCCTTATATAACGCACCATACCCATTATTTAAGTGATTCAGAAAAATATCTTCCTTCTTCATATGTAGGGATTTGTGTGTGCCACTGTGATAAAAGGGCACTGGAGTAATAAAAACTGTATATTTCACCGGTGGTTATGAAACACTGCATGCCTGAAATAAGCATAGTGAGTAATGCCAAATGGCATTTGCAAACTTAAACAAGCTGAGTCACATATCTTATAGAAAACGGTCCAACATATACGCCAACAAACCGAACCAGGGCAAAGGACTAGCGAGAACCAATGCAGTTTGATTATTGTTGAGCACAACTCAAACTTGAAAGAAACTTCAAAGAAAATTACCTGAAAATGTATTTTTAAAATATATAATGTTATATTTCCTCTTCAATAACAAATAACAGATTTTTACTGAAAATATTTTTGAAGTTATTTTTGCAAAATTATGCTGCTATTTGTTTGAATCCTTCCGTATTTTTAAAGGAATTTTAGTTTGATTTGTTGATTTACACAGCACTAAGTGAACCAAATATTTACTTGTTTACTTTTTGAACAGAACCACAGAGAAAAATGTCTTGAGTACTTGTATAAGGAACACTGGCAAATTCTATCTGGGAGAACACAAAATGAACTATTCAAAATTTCTATACAAGGAGATTGGAAAGTAACAAAAGTATAGAGAACATTGTTCCTTTTAAGAAATTGTCTAAGAAAAATCTTGTAAAATGAAATACGCAAAGTGAAAAATACTCTCCTAAGTGAAGAGCAGGAATTTACTGGCAGATATGTGAAACCAGTAATAAATTTATATACTAGAAAAGGGATGAAAAATTAAGAACTTCATCCATGAAGATAAATAAATGATCTAATATATACAAACCATCACCATGCAGAATGCAAATATTGCAATAAAGTTAAATACCTTGTCAACAATTGGGTACTAAAGCTATGCTTTCCAGTTTAGCTGTGTCTCTTTGGAAGGTTTGGCTTAAAAAAAGAGCCAAAATCAGAAATTGGCACTATGCAGATTAGGAAGAATCAAACAAAGAAATGTAAATAGGAAAGTCAGAAGCTCCCAGCTCCACATGAGGACTTGTAGACAGGCCCTGCTATGGTACCAGGGCTTTGACAGCCTGAAGAAGCCCTCGCTCCCTTTTATTTGTGGCTATCTCTTTTGAGCTGGACTAGTTCATTCAGTGTGCAAAGATGCTCCACATACAATGTACCGGTACAATTTTGGGTGAAGTGCTGTGTTTTTGTATGATGTTTTATGCCAACGGACAGTCAAATCTTAGCGTCAAACTGTGGCCCCAGTGCTGGTCAGTAGTCATGGCTCCTGACTTCTGGTGTCCTTGCCTTCAAAACAAAAATCCCTCAATGCTGTGCCACACATCGAGGTTACTGCGAATCCAGAGACAGTCAGAGCTGCCCAGTAAGAAATGCTGAGCTATGGAATCTCTCCTAATTCCTGATCTCTTTGGGAGGATTGAGTATGGCTTAGCTCTTGGTTTCACAGCCTGCTTGGACATTGGATTATTGTCCATAAAATAGGCATCTACACCTTAAATTTGCTACTTTCTTCTTTTTCAAACGGGAAGGTGGGGAAACTTCCTTTTGGTTAGTAGCTCCAGGATCAGAACTTGCACCGAGGAACCAGATAGACTTGGTGCTACTCCCTCCTCTGCCTGAAGGCACTTCCCAGCAGACCAGTATGACCACAAAGCTACTGACTACTTAGAATTAAAAAAAAAAAAAAAGCAAAATAAAAAGCTCCCATCCTTTCACGTTGAACTTTGTATTGCATGTTTAAAGGTCTTTCAGCCTGAGAAAAGCAGCACGAAAAGCAGCAAGACTCTGCAGCCCAGCAGAGCGGCCATTCGCTGTGGAGAGGGAAGACGTGTCCTCCAGGCACCAGCAGGTCCCTCTCCCCGGCTTCCCCCAGGGCAGCAGCACCAGCCGTGCTGAGTGGAGGCAGCTGGCCCAGCCCTTCACGGGTGTCCTGTCAAACAGGCGTGCTACGAACACACAGAACACACTGAACCCTTTGGGCAGTGTAAAATAATATTTATCTAGGTTTAGGATCCAGATGGGGCTCAGCTCAAGATAGGTGTTCGGCTGGTCACTGCTGTCAAAATTGCATGTTTTTAAAACCTTGGTGCTTAGGAGCTTTTAATCACTAATAGTCACCTTAACACTTTTGTTTGCCTTTTTTTTTTTTTTTTT
>VWYH01002074.1:1019481-1076641 GCA_013399365.1 Pampusana beccarii
AACTGTCAAGGTTAAGGATTCCTTCTTCCTAATGTCTATTTTAGAAATAAAATATTTTTCTGGAGCTGGGCCTCAGTAACAAAAGGGTCAGTTTGATTCAGGCTCCAAATTCATCTTCCTTCTGCAACTCAAGAGCAAACACCTAGGATACCCTGGTCCCACCTGTCTCATTCATAGACTCACCCTTTCACTTTTGAATTTGTTGGTTTGTGGTGTATCTGTAGTGTTCAGTTTAAGTTCTGTTAGTGTCTTACTTATTTTATGTGTTCGTATGTCCACATACTACCACCAAATGAACTTTAGAACAGGTCCTATTATAAAAGATGTATTCAAGTCAAGGAAGATTTAACTAACTATCAGCCACCAGGAAAGCAAATGCAATTCAGTTCACGCCTATCAGGAAGCAGCAGCTTGAAATCAGTGTTGTGCAGAACGAGCTATGCTTACCATTAGCAGCCCTTTATAAGCGTAGACAATCCCAAGCCAAATTGTCATGTGAGTGTTTTCACAGTGCTCCAAGATGGGTCGAATGGAGATATCTCTGCCTGCAGGGTCCGGCTGCAAAAATAAAAGGTGAAATATTTGTATTCACACCTCAGAGGTACTTAAATCTATTCTCAGTAGATTGAGGATGTGTAGAAAACAGAGTGGACAACTTTAAAGTAACTTGTGATGACTGCAAACCCAAGAACCTGCAAAGGAATACAGTGAAAAGCAAATATCTGAGGAACCAACTGCATGATAACTACCACCAGGTGAGGTCACCTCTGCTACAAACCAGAAGGGAAATGTCTGAAGTCGCTCTGTTTTTAACAGCGTCAGTCACATTTTTCAGCTTTAGGACATCCAATTTTTCTACAAGGCAAACAGCTTGAACGCACAGGCATGAAAATAAATGTGCTTAAAGTCATCCTTCCTTTCACCTGCGGCTCTTGTGTCACTGGCAAATGGCTGATAAACAATGTATGAAACACTGCTGTGTTTCAGGTGTTTTTTTCATTGATAATCATGAGCTAAATCAAAGACCATTCACTATGGTAACTGTATCAGTAGCTTAGAAGAGAGCGTAAATCATAAAAAATCTGGAAAAAATGACCTTCAGAGCAAGTGAACCTCTACGCTGAATTTAATACTGCTGAAAGCTTTATAACCTTCCATTTCTTTTGAAAAGGAGATTGTATTAAAGTGCAGAATGAAGAGGACTTGCAGACTACTAGCACTGTGTGTATGAAGGAGACGTTATAACTAAGACTCAGAGAAACGTGAAAGAACAATCTCCAACAACCCCCCTCGCTTTTTTTTTCCATTTGTTGTTGTTGTTGTTGTTGTTTTTGTGTTTTTTTTGTTTTTTTTTTGTTTGTTTGTGGGTTTTTTTGTTTGTTTGGTTGTTTTTTTTGTTTGTTTTTTACAACAGGAAAAAAGAAAACAGTTGCCACAAAGAGCAAACAGGTATTAGACACTATGTTTTCTACAATTAGAATATATATTAAAGTATGGCCCAACTGCTTTTTACTGGTGTACACTGCATAAGAACACAAGATGCCTCTTGTATGTGATCCTGAGAGATCCTGTCTAGGTACTGGAGAATACTCCTGCTTGTAATTCTGAGATGTGTGTACTTACAGTCTGTTTTGCTTTACAGAATACACTGAAATGATGAAAGCTATTTTTCCTTTCTACTTTGAAACGCTGGATCTGAACTTCAGCTAAACTAAGATCAAACCAGACGTAACATTCTGTACCTCATTGTCCCAGGGCTTTGCAATTTCTCCTTTCCCTGTGCAATTTTCCACATATAAAAATCTATGCAGAAGAATAACGATTATTATACGAGCTAAGAAAAAACACATTTTCACCAGCTGAAACATAGAATTATGTGTATAAGGGCTTTAGAGATGTCTAAATAATTTCCTAAAGCTTATCCTTTCCACCTCTGATGCCAATATGAATTTTGCTATGGATTTCAGTGGCCACAGCATCAATGTGCAGCCTAGTTTCTTCCATCAGTCTTTTTACACGTGAGACTCTGCCCCTGACCTCATACACCATCATGTAAGAAACAAGAAGTTAGACACACAGAGGGAGAAAAAGATCCAAACAACCTTCTGCTATGCACTGCACAAAGGACTCAGAAATTTCTTTGCAAATCCTTCAGAAGGCAAGACATTAACATTTAAAACCTTTTCTTATCCTGAACTTGTGTAGAAACCCTGAACAAGAGAATAAAGATCTTTGAAAAAACATGCTCTAAAATAAAATAAAACCTGAGAAGGCAATATTAAATCTCCCAGAGAGCTTAAGTCTCCACCCTAATGGTTGCTGATGACAAGCAAACAACCATTAGGTGAAGAATTGAAATGGCTGCAAAGATTAAGTGGCATCACAACATTTAAGATGCTGCAGATGTTTGTCCGGGGATCAGTTGAACTACTGCATTTGCCCTCACCAACGACAGAAGGCCAATGCAAAAATTTAGGTGCACTGAAGGCAAAGTATCCTTTCACACCAAAGTTTCCACCTGCAATGTAAAACAACATTTTTGACTAGTATGATGTAAACTTTACATGACAAATCATTCAAATATAGTTCTAAGTGTGTAACTGATTGTGAACAAGACTGTACTACACAGACGTTTTTCTGAAATTCTAATCTACACCTCAGACTGCTATAAAGATTTTTTTTCCATCTTCGATCTACAGTATGCTAGCAGTTGCATCCCTCATGGTCTGGAATTGTGAAAACGACATCAAATTTAAGCTTGTGGGCATCAGAATGTGGTGGGGTTTTTTGGTGTAGATTTGTTTGTTTGTTTGTTTGTTGGTTTGCTTGGTTGGTTTTGGTTTGGTTTTGTTTGTTTCCACATAGGGGAATGAGCACAGGACTGTCTCTTCATTTCCCCAGCTCTAGGTTCTTTCTGCCATGTATTCCATCTATTTCAGTTTCATTTGTTTGTAAAACAAGCAAGTTTATAAGTAGTGTAGACTTCCACTTGCTGCAACAGACAAAGTCATGTATTTTTTTCCCTTGTCCATGGGTTGAAACCTCCACTCACAGTGTGACCGAAGCATTCCACCACTGTTAACCAACTATGAGCCATTGGAATCATTCCTTTTTTTCGTAGAATATGACTGAAATGCAAACTCTTATTTGGTCAGTGGCAGGTTGTCTTTCTATTTTCACTATGTGGTTATTCTCTAATGCAAATTTGCTTCAAAACTGGAAAGCATACGTCCATTCATTACTCAAAACTGAGAGACCTAGGCAGAAAAATGATGAAACGGAAAACGTAACTTGTTTTCAAATCTTACTAGAGAGAAAGAAGCTGCATAATTTCCTCAGTAGGAAGAGTGTCAGATTTTATAAGGCAAAGATAACTTAAAATACATGTTAATTAAATAAAACAGTGTATTGAGATTTTCTATGTGAGATAAATTTTTGTGAAGTGCTCTAGGGGGAGTAAGAAAAGAGAGAATACTGACTGCAGCATCAGCAAAAGTGTGCATGGAGCAGTACGTCTTTCAGAGCACTTTCCAGATCTGCAAGGTGGTAATATTTTCAACAACATTTTGCTGAATGCTTGTGCATGTGGAGTTAAGCACTGTCAGGTAGCAGTAATTTTACAGTAAACTGATTTTGATGATTACTTATCACTACTGTAAAATGGCATTCCTATTTTACCGCTTTTAATTTGCCATTCTGTTTCTTCACTGATTTTGCATGAATGAACTAATCAGCAAAAAAAGCTGGGTTAAAAAAACATGCTTTCTGATGTCAAAAGAATTTTTAAAAACTCTACAATTACAGCTGAACGGAGCACTTTACTGACCTCTCTAATCATCCACCATTTGTGCACTTTGTTACTGCTTTACAGAGAATGACAACATAAATGCTACCAGTGATTATGTGTGCACTGGAAATTTGCCCTTTCCTTTTATAGAAAACAGTCTAAATGTCCTTCAGATGTCATTCTCAAAAGCCTGAAGACCTCCTGTCTTGTGATGAGGCTGGAGGTTTCCTACATCTTCTGAAACCTAATAAGGTTTCTGACATTGACATCAATTTCTGGAGTGTTTTCAGCAGTTGAACATAAACAGTTTAATCTGTTCGCACTGGAGTTTTGTATCATCACCACTAAAATGCTTGTTTTACACAAGATTTGCCAGGTTTAGAAAGCAACCCAAACCAGTAACAATATTATCTACAGAACATTTGTATCTCCTCTGTCTGCGTGTTTATATTATTATTAGTCACTTTTATAGCTTTGTTGTCTTTTCTTTGCTCTGCAGTCTGCTGGTGGGCTGGCAGGTCCTCGTTGTAACAGGTGAGTGATGGCTTAGGTAGGCACTGCCAGAGGGACAAGTGAAGCTTAGAGCCACCTGGAACCAGAAGGAAAATTTGCAGGCCAGACCCTGTCACAGGCAACGACTGAGGCCGCTGAGTGCCTCCTGCCTTCCTACACCTCTTCAAAACAACTGAGCAGCAACGGCACTTCACGTATCCGTGGATTGCAGTAGAAAACTACAGGCCCAGTTTGAGCCGCTTTCCAGAGAGGCCCACATTAGGTAAGCAGAAAGGCAGTGCTTCAACAGCAAGTGCTGTTTTTGCAGAACAATTATCTCAGTTCCTTTAAGATCTGGCTCTACCTGAGCAAATGGACATATGCAGTGTGATGGACAGCTTGCCCTATCTCGGGCTAAGGTGTGGGAAGATAGGGCAAACCACCCGGAGGCACCTGTGCCTTCTGGGCATGACGTTATTTGATCCATATAAAGACAGCCTGTGTCTCCTTTTTAAATCTATAATTATGATTTCTTAGTGGCTATTATATTAACCAAAATCCCTCTGGAAAAGACTCTGCACAGTGGGAAGATATTTGCATGGCGATTAACATATCATTGACTTATTTCGTGTCTTTATTGCCATTTCTTCTCTGTAGCTCCGCACGGGTCTTGAAAGGAGGAAGGGTCCATGTACCACGAGGCATTTCACACAGCAAATGTCTCTGAAGAACAGGCCGGGCCACTGCGCAGTATCCAAAAGTCCTTGACCTTCCTAGGGTACTCCTATGTGGTCACCTCTTCAGGTCCTATTGCCGATGCAGCAAATGATTCTTATTTACAGACTTGTGATGCTGCTGCATAACACAGCTCACGGGTGGACACACTCAACAGGTTTTCTAAGAAACTGTGCACCAAATTTTGCCATTCCTGCAGCTGCAGTTTCACCAGTAGGAAAATCAGAACATTAGGCCTCAGCCTTTTCCGAAGATGATTATGAAACGTAAGGTAAATAGTTGCAGCTTCTGTTTAGTAGCTTTAAAATAATCTGTGCGGGTCCCATAGTATAGGAAAATACAGGATCATACTCTCCTGTCACACTGTTGAAATGGTCTTCATATAATACCGTCCCACTCTTTGTTTTATCTTCCCTTTAAATGGCTTCCATCTAACTAGCATAATGACTGTATACTACTGCTAGTCTGCAGCATGAATTAGACATCTCTGGCATTTTTGATTTGGCACATTTAACAGTCATATGGAGCTCAAATATGATTCCTTATCCGAAAATCCAGGCTTTGCTAAATTACAAGATCATCCTTACTTCTTTTTAAATTCACTTTTTTTTTTCCCCCCCAAAGATAATTATAGGCAGTTTATACTATAAATTCTGTAAGAAATCAAATTTACTTGCACATTGTAACTGGCCCTGCTCTGTGCTAAACTACATATCAATATAGAAAGGTGTTCCACAAAAGGATTTAAACAGTTTTCGCATGCAGTGTACTGTAGCCAGGCTCTCAATTACTGATGAAAAGAGAAAGGCTGCCTACTTTTCAATTACTCTAATAATTTGAGGGTATTTTTAGAGGAAACAACTGCGATGGGCAAAAGAGATTTACCAGGAAATGAATCCCTTTTGTTTAATATATTTTTTACTCTGTGTAGCAATACCTTCCATGAATTCAAAATAGCGAATGCAAAATAGAAAATGCAATACTAATCTGGGGTAGCTCACTTGGAATGCCTTCCAATTAAAAATTTGGGGGGCAATGTAGAATAAAAACTTCTTTGTCTTTGCTCATATCTGAGCTTGTGTTCAGACATGTTACAAATCACATTGCAAGTTATAAAGCAGCTCAGCTGAGTACAAAACTGTTACTGGATTCTTGAAGTCCAGTGACCAATTTCATTTATCTTCAAGATTAATTGGGAAATTTGGCCATTTCTGTAATAGTCTGGTGATCCAGGACAGTGACGGATTGGGAGACTTTTTCTTCATGTATTTTTGTTTGATTCAGAGTCATGGGACAATTTGATCATGGAAAATAAAACCAGCTTTTAATTGGTGAGCACAGTACTATTTCCTACAGTAAGGGCCATTTTCCAGTATAGGAAAGCAGGATTCTGTTAATAAGGGCAGGCTTTACACCCGGCCACTCCATAACTTCTGCAAGACAAATGAGAAACATAAATCTTCTGACTTCAGGAGAAGGTAAGGATGAGGTTGTAAGCAACCACAGCATCCATTGCATCCACACATCCAAGTGTGCATACTTGATGAACTCTCATGGAGGCCCCAAGGAGAAAATTATTTGACAATAGAATTTAGGCCATTTAAAAAAAAAGTTTAAATAATGTATTTATATTTGTAAAAACATTTACAGTTGATGACCATGAATACAAAACTGCAGCAAGGCACCATGCTACATCAGTTCCCATCTGAATAGAAAAATTTCTCATAATGATCGAAAGTTTAGGAATGTTACTGATGATGATGATGATGGCTATTATTATTTTCCATAATCTGAGATGGAAGACAAAATTTTATTCCATGAAATAGTTGCGACTGCTTCAGCCTTTAATCTGTGGATGTACTTATTTTGTACTGGAACAATGGATTAATGCTCATGACACTATCAGAAAGGGAGCTGTTACCTCATTTCTGTAGATGAGGAGGAGTCATCATATGAAAGTTGAGCAAATTGCCTAAGAAATCTGAAAGGAATTCAGTCTATTGTGCCTTCTTTGAGTTAGAAAAACCACCTTCTTTCTGATACCTATGATCAGTGTAAAAATTCTCACTCCACTTTAGAAGCAGTTTTTGTCAGTAAACTTCTAATTAGAAATTATAATTAGAATTTTCTAAAATTCTAATTCAAATTATAAATTTTAATTAGAAATTTACCAGAAAAAAGTTGAAGAAAAACATTTCTATATAATTTTTTTGTCTGATTGAAAAAGGATCAATTTCAATAAATTTAATGACTTGAAATTACATTTTAAATCAAGTTTGCAATTCTTTCACTTGTCCCGCTGCAGAGTTATTTATAATGAAAATGTGTGATTTTTAGATTGTCATTAAAACAGTATTTATAGCAATTATACAGATTAAAAATAAATTACTGGCATTTCAAATTGATGCAAAACAACAACAAAAAAATGGTTCAGTGTTTTGTGAAAGTTTAAGAAACCTGAAGTTTATCTTAGTTTGTAACAGAGAAGATTCCAGCAACTTCAAACACGTTAATGAATGAGGCTAAGGATTAGTCTTGACGTTTCCAACGGTTTCACAGTGGTGATGAGTACTGCAGCAATGTGGTATTATTCCAAACTATAATCCCACTGTTTAGGCTTCGGTTAGAACTGTTCAGGACAGCAGTCAGCCTTGGGCCCCATATCTCCCTTCTTCCCAAACCCACAACATGGGTGGCTCAGTGGAATCCTCCAGAAGACTTGCCCAGAGCTGTGGTGAGATGTGTGTCAGGATACAAGGTTTCTCACCTAGATCTGAATACACACCCCTTCCTCCTGTGACATGGAGTAAATTATATCTTTAGGTTAAACAAGGAAACAAGGTGATTACAGGGTATTTTCTGCTTCATTCCTTTTCTTGTTATGCTGAAATTCAGCTACCCCATCCCACCTCGGTCAGTGGACCAGATTTAGGCATAATCTGGCTTCATGAAAACTTAAAAAATTAAACTCTTCCATCAGATCAGAAGAAATCGTGTTTACGTTGTAACTCCTAAAAAACTTCATCCCAAGTAGTATTTTAGCATAGCATACATATGGGCCAGTAATCCTGTAACGGTTGTCTACCTAGAAATCATTACACAATAAAATGACATTTGCTGGAATACCAATGTGTATATACCTACTTTTTTATTTGGTTGCCTTTTTTTTTTTTTTTCCAGTTTTGTTTTCTAAAACACAAAAAATGTACCATACAACCCAAGGTAAAAAGTACTAACATATTTTGGGGTTTCAAGGATATTAATGTAGTTATTTTACATCACTCAGCTTGCTATAAATACAGAATCCAGGTCTAACTTTACGAGTGGATGGGAGTGAAGAAAGACAGAAAAAAGAAAAAAGAAAATTTGTTAGAGGTAACCACAGTAATTCCTACTACTCCAAAACAAGAAGGTCTGGTATTACAATCACAGTGATAGTCACACTGTAATATCTTTACAACAAGCCTGCTTTCTAGCTCCCCATCTGTCTCTTGTACAAATAATTCCAGAAAGCAGTAAGCATACGTACCGTAAGTTAGTGTGATTGAAAGATGATAAAATGCCAGAAGAGCTATTTATAAACTCTTGTATTGTGAGTGTATCCATACATTTACTTGTAAATAAAATCTCTCAGCAGCATTACTTATAACATCACTTTAGTTAATGGTTTTTGGTTTGCCCTTGTGGTGCTTCATTTTTATTCAAATGAAACTGATTTCTGAGAGCCAAAAGCTTCCCAGAGATTTCTTGGTATTTTTTATTAATACTATCCCCTAATCTGCACAATTTCGTTTATTTGCATTACCATAAAATATAAAATAATAGATTAGGCTGAGGAAAGAAACCCCTCTGATCCCTGCAAACAAATGCAGACTAGCAATGAAAGGGAAAAGGCAAAATTCTCTTGTATCATTGAGTGTTTCAAACAACCATGACTAAGTCTCCCCACTTTGCATTCAGGAATCTCTTCAGCAGAAATTTTACATTATATTATTTCCTGAGAGAATGTTGCCCCAATTACATATCTAGGGACTGGATAATGAAATGTTTCTGCATATGTGCATGGAGGCAGCGGGACAAGTGTTACAAAGACTTACTAAAGCATTCTCAGCGGTAGAATGTGAGTTTTTCTTTGAAGGGAGGGCAGAAAGCCAAGATACGAAACAAAAGCAGGTTAGAGGAATGAAGACCTCTGTTACTATGCAGACCCTCCTGTGTTGCACAGAATCTTCCAGAAATGCTCACTTCTTGGTATCAGCTTCACAAACTGAGGAAGAATATTTTCCCCTCCTTTCCTGTGAAGCTTTTCTGCTACACTGGAGGCCATGCCATGCCATGATTTAGCACTTTTCCTGTAAAAAAGCCAGATTTGCACCAAACAGGTAACAAAATCTATCATTGGTTGCTCCTTCCAAGAAGAAACACTCTCAGGTCCTCAATTGTCCCCAGCTATTTGGGCCAAGTAGCACAACAATCTCACTTCAACAGTATCTTCTGTTTAGTGTTATAATCCCTTTAATTTATGGATTATAACAATGTTTATTATCATGCCTATTTGTATTGTAGTGAAAAGAACAACAAATGGACACTGTCTTCATGCAGAAGGTGAAAAATCCATTCCCTTAGAGGATTTAAAAACATACATATGAGGTGTAGGAGGAGAGAAAAGCATGAAGTAAGGTTGTATGATATTTTCAGAGACAAATGTCAGTAAAGACCACTGCACCTCTATGCAGGCACTGACGAATAGTTTTTGGGCTGTGGCAAATAAAAAAGGATTACTTCTCAACATGAAGGAGAGTTTAATTTCCTCCTTATTCTTTTATTTTCTCAAAAATGGCTAGCCACTACTGTAGGATTTTGCTGCTATTTTTATGACTGCATTTAGACAACATCAGAAACTCTTGAATTAAGTGGAGGTCTTTCCTTTATTAAAAAAAAAAGATAAAAATTTTGATTCATAAATGCCAATACTACCTTAACAAGTATATTCTCATAATTTGATTGTAATAGTTGTAGCAGAAGCACCTACATGTCCTCCAAAGTCTTTCTAGAATTAGACAATTCAACTTCCCCATCAAAATAGTTGCTCTGCCTAAAATCAACTCCTAATTTCTTGTTGACAGTCAAACGTAAGATGCATCCTAACATATGCAAGTACAAGAAAACATCTGCTTCTCGTAAGAATTTTGACTATTTGATTTTTTTTCTCCTACCTTGCAAGACTAGTAATGTCTCAGATATGAAAATTTTACATATCACCATCCAAAAACTGAATGGATGAACAAATAAATAAACATCAGGTCAACAGAAAAATTTTGATTACTTCAGAAGATTTGATTTGTTCTTGACCTTTTAAAACTGTTAACCTTATTTTATATAAGCCAACTTCATTCTGAAAAGAAAGGTCACTTCGAATTAAAAGGATATTTTCTTTAGCTAACAAAGGTCAACAAGAACATTTTAGCACTTTTCTACAAAAATAATTCTACATGAGGAAACTCACTGAGACCACCTTTTTCTTACAAGTATATCAATCTCATGACTACTCAATGTTTTCTGAGAAAAATATTTGAATACCTAAGTTAAGGAATATCAGCAGCAAAAAGATTGTAAATCCATGGTTTGGACAGATTACTTCTGAAGATTCACACTTGATAGTGTAACCAATGACGTATTAGAGCATTGTGATACCAGTGATTGAATCACACATCTTTACAACTTTTACTGGTGTAATTATGCCAGCAAAGCCTACAGACTGGAAGTGCACACAGGTGCACTAAAGGAACTAAAGGAACGTCACTGGAGTCCTGCTTCAGCTGTGGAAGTTGTAGCCCTTCGCAAACTAAAACAACTCTTAGAGTCTCGAACTGATGCATTTCCTGCCTTAAAGAAGGAATCTGAAATGAGGTTTAGGATTCCATATTTAAATTGGTGTTACAGTTAAACGAGACTTTTGATGATTGTCTCATCTTCAGCAAAACACAGGATGTAGATTTGCCTTGCATAAGCTCCAGTTTGAAATAAAACATATGTTTCAGAAAAAAAAAAAACATTAAGTGATGATGAACCTATAGAACTCAAGAGTCGATTCTGTTGACCGAAAAAAAACCCTTGGTCCTTATTTTGCTCCTCATTTCACTCCTCATTTCTAAAATCAATTTAGTGTCAGGTTCCCTTAGTTCTTACTATGTTTTGTCTAATGAATTGAAAAGCTATGTAACAAAATTTCATTCCTATGTTGGTATTTACAGACTTCGGCCAAGTAAACTCTTAGTGTAGTACCTGATAAGTTAAATATTGAGCTTCTAGTGTTTTTCACTACGGACATGTTTTATCTTTGTTTAACAAGTCTTGTTACTCCTCATTGGACTACTGCACCAGCATGCTTCCCAGATTCTGAAGAGAGGAATGTAGCACACTATGCTGGTCACGTCTGCCCTGGAACCATATCGAGGAATAATACCATTGTAATATTCAAGATCAAGTTAGACCAAAGTATATATATGAAACCACAAATGCCATAAAATCTCTCAATTTCTCTTTCCTCTATTCTAAATGAATAGACATACGTTAAGATAGTTTAAAAACTATAAAAAACAGATAATCTTGAAATCTTATTTACCATGTATTTCTTCTGATTTCATAGGAATACCTGGCACGAGTAAGAACCCATGATAGTTGCACTAAGCTACTTTGAATGTTACATGCCCCCAAAACACAAAAACAGTACCACTTACAGAGATTTTTGATTTTTCCATTACGTCTTTCTTCTACAAATAGCTATTTCAGTGTTGCCACTTCTATTGACGCTAGTCAGAGCAAAGCAGGTAGTCATGGGAATTTTTACTTTCTCTCAGTTCAGTAAAACTTTTATGCAACATTTTTCTTAAATAATTTATCTTCTTTCAGCATCTGTCAGACCAGATTTCATTTAACACAAGTCTACTAACCCCTTCAAATGTTGCAGGTCCTTTGCTCTGGTATACAACAGAAGAATTTTCAGTTGATAAGAAAGCAAGTGAATGTGAGACAAAACCTAGCAACCATAAAATCTATTTTATATTTCCATATATATATATTTATTTTTTTTTAACATTGTTAAGCTCCACACCACGCAGTTTATTTTTTTTGGCTTCTGAAGCATGTGTTTGATATAGATGTAGTACAAGTAGTACCTGCTCTACCTTGCAATTCCTACATCTTCTTGACAAAAGTAGTACTTTTGCTTATTTCTAAGATTGTATTTCAGTGAATTCTTGTATTAAAGTATTTGGATGAGACAATGCCTATTTTCGAACTAAACTATTACAGGAAGCATTGGACCATAACCATTCTCTGATGTAGTTTCATACTTTCATCTATAACTAAATATACAGTGTATATCTATAGCTGTACATTTTTTTCTCTTGTCATGTGAACTTCAAGTTGTCTTGGTATATACAGGTGATCCTACCTACAAGCATCTTCCCAGTACAGATGCGTCAGGCATCAGTATAAAAGGATTCTTTCCGGATCCAGTATTGGTAGCACAGCTTGTAATCTTTACTGGTCATGAAGAATGCATTGAGGTGGTTATTTCTGAGGTAAAGTGCTTCCACTGTCCTCTGAATCTATCCATCCATTGTTTGTTTTTCTAACAGGGTATACTTAGGGATTTTATAATTCCTCCCGCTATATTTTAGGAGTGCCTGCTACATAATTTTACTTTAGCAGATGAGCATGTGCAGTTCTTTTAGAGCACTTCTAGAGCTGACATGAAAGCCCTCAAAAACTTCCTCAGCACAGCCCCTGACAGCTTACATTTACACCCAAGTTTTCATTGTTGAGATCAAGGCATCAAAAAGAAACAGTAAGTGGATCAGTGCCTTTGTTCTTCTGGACCATTTTTCACTGCTCACTGGAAGACAGGCAGAGGACGAGATAAGGACAGGCAGATGGGAAATACCTGCATGAGGGCAGAACAAGCAGCGTATTTCTGAATGGTGATGGCTGGTATCAGCTGGGGTTGTCTGACTGGGCATTCACCTGCTTTGCGGTATTCACCTACAGCTGCTATCCTGTCACACATCTCAGCACAAACCTCTCCTGTCTGAGCTACCTGAGCAATTATTACACTGTCACGATATCCCCTTTAAGGTGTTACAGCAGTGTGGCAAGACTTTAGGGGAGGCAGGAGCTGCGCTGGAGGACTTCTTTGGAGCAGGACCAGCCTAAATAACTGAGTAAGATTCAGTGGCAGCACTGTGGCCCCAGGAAATCTCAATTTTGTTGATGTGCTTTGAGAAGGTAAGGAAAATGCAGTGTTCTGCTACAGAGCTCTTAGTTGATCCTCCCCAAAGCAGACCTACAGTGGTGATCTCTGGAGCAGCTATGGCAAGAGCCAAATGATCCAGCTTGGCGAGGCTAGACATCTTAGCTCCTCTGTTGGAAGTTTTCCTTACCCATGAGAATCTGAAGCTTGAGCTTGTGTTCACAACTCATCCGAGGCTTGAAAAACTGTCAGTGGTGACAATTCTTGATGACTTGGTTCTCTACACAGCAGAGCAGACTTTCGTTAAATTAATCAGAAGACGACATAAAAGTCTCACAAATACATCAAGGATAGAAATAAACTTCGGGCCAGATGCTGAGATCTGATGGAACAAGGGAAATATTGAAAACTTTAGAAGACTGAAACATCAGACCATTTTGGCTCAAGATGACTGTGGGGAAGAAATGATATCATGGTGAAAATATTCCCTTTTGCCTGCCAAACTAAGATGAATGGGAGGAAGGGGCTAAAGCAGAAAGCGGCCAGGTTCACATACTCCCCCTAAATAGCATCTCCTTCTGCCACTGTCTGTGACAGTGAGTGGGGTATAAACTGACTCAGCATCAATCCCATACATAGTCCCAGAGCTAACATACATTAAAAAAAATAGAAAATAATAATTTCTGTAACCTGATCAATATTGAAAAACAGATCTTTTAACGAACCTTTATAAAAGTGATTTTTGCTTTTTGAAGTGTGTTTGTGTAAGTGAATGTGTATTTCCATGGCAACAAGGCCTGATATTCCCACAATTACCTTGACATTATGAATACATCAGGCATTCAATACAACAAATTCAACAATAGTAATTATTGGTTAGAAATGGAAAACAGCTTTCTCAGAAGGTGGTTGAATGCTGTGAAATTCACCTCTATACAAATCAGAAACTATATTATTATTTTAGAAACAGGAACTCCTAACAAGGCAAATACAAGTGCAGTATTTTGATCTTGACTTAAGAAAAACAGTATCTGTTAGCTTGAAAAATATCCATCCAGTCTTCCCATCCAGGGAAGAATGAGCAGGGAAAGACATATGACAGTTATTCATGTGTTCCTATATTTATTAATAAACAAGTGTATCCACCACTGAGCAGTGGTAAGATATCATCAATGGGATGAACAAATGTAAAAATTTGAGTAGACAGTTATTTAGCTAACTTGTTTAAACTCCAAGATTTATATGTTACATAGGGGGAATAAGTAGCATCATTTGTTTGCATACAGTTTAGAGATTAGAACAACTAATGTTCATCAAAAATTTTAAAAGAAGCACCAAAGTAAAGTTGCTCCAAAGTACTCATAATATTATTTTCAGGGGAAAAATCCCCACAAATTGTTACCTTAAATTTCAGAATATTAGAGTTTTCATGTTTTACCGGGACTTTTTCATCAGAGTTAAAAATTATACGAAACCATTCCTTACAGACAGTTTATGATAGCCTTTCTCAATTAAATAGTACCATATTCCACAAATAGTTCTCTCTGTAGTAATTAGGGCAACATGTGGAATAAAGTATAAGCTAGAGCTTCAAAAGCAGATAGTTCCCATTGCCTAATTTGCATGTTAAATGGTACCTTAGTGCTGTATGAGCAAACTGTCACAATCTGGCCTTATGCATTCAAATTTTTATGGAAGCATATTAACTTCTTATTGTTCTTCAAATACTTTTTTTTTCCCCCCAAAGAAATAAAGTCTGTGGTATCTTGATTATTGTATCTGCTAATTATGACTAAATAAAAGGTTTTAATTTTCAACGAAGTATATTTAAATACACTGCTTTCAAGTACTGTACCAAATATAAGTCACAATATGTAATTTGGATTGAATCAAGTGACCATGAATCTAAACATTGACATACGTGAGAATCAAATGAAACCTGAGGACCAGTGTCTCTTGTGACAAACAACAGCTTCCTCCAATACTCTCTGATCTATATTAGCTGTGTTTTAACGTTCTTGTTATTTAAAGAGTATATTCTCATAATGCAGATATTATAGTCTAATTTCCATTCCAAACATATTTTCACAAATATGGCTCCTGATTCTCTCTTTTAATAGGCTCTATGTTTGCCAAAATAGTCTCAAAAGAATCCACTGATGCTTAACTCTATGGTTAAAATCACTTGCCTATGCCATGGGTTACGAAGACACAGCACGTAGCTTACAGACTGAAATAAAATTTACCAGGTACCATTTGTTGTTTCTGGATTTTTTTGCTAGAATATTTCACTTGGTCAAGAATTACTATAAATATGCATGGAATCTTTACTGGCATATCCTGGAAGAGGACGTGAGGTTATTTGCACATGTGAATGGCTATCTTCAGCCCCATAGCATTCCAGCATCATCTAAATGAAACAATAATAATAATAATTAAAAAAGAAATAATAAATACACAGATGAAGGACACGACTGAGTATACTTTTCTTTACTATCATCATTCCACTTACTAACAAAAGATGAACACGCACATCTGTACAAAATACTGTTTAAAATGGCTGTAAAAGACAGGGAGATGCAGGCTGTGTCAGCAGAGGAATTTATTTTGTGCATATGGACAGTGGCAAAAAAACAAGCTCTGATGTTATTAAAGCTATCCATTAATGTGACTGTCCAGCAAGGTTAATGTGTCTTTACTAAAGGGTGTATTTTTCTAGCTCTGCAGATAAATGCAGTTCAGAGGATACTATGACTTTAGATCCAGTGGCCATATCTAAAAATTGATTGCTGTAGTTGTTCATTGTTGTCACCCAGCTGCCAGGGTGGGAAGAGTGCCTACTCTAGGTATAATATGCCTTCCCTAAAGCAAATGGAAATCTTGTTTTTCACTTTAGTGCAGTCAGGATTACGCCTGTGATGTTCATTTTACAAGCTTGATGGGGTTCCTACAACTGCAACTACTTTAAATCACCATCTGTATCCCTTCCTGGGCTAGGCATGCCTATTCCAACAAAGTCCTGTGGTCTGAATACACATCAGTGGATGGAGCACATCAGGCACACTTGGAGCACACCTGATTCAGTTTCACTGAAAAGGACATCAGTTCTGGTCTTCCTCTCTGAGAATTATTCCAGAAGCATATTCCCAAATGGAAATGCTGACACAGACACCAAGTTCCCTGGGGAGGGAAGACACTTCATATCATAAGTCAAGACTTAGATCAAACTGAGTAACGTGTATCATCAAATGTACCTGTGTGTATGTGTGTGTATAGTTTCATATGACATCTCTTTAATACAGTTTTTTTCTGAAAGAGGAAATTGACATTTAAGAAGCTGCAAGTTGAAGATTCAGAGTTTCTCTTTTAATTTGCATTATAATGCTGAACTATAATTTAACAAGAAGATCAAAACAGAAAACCAAACCACCTTACAAAGGCTGTCTTTCAAGCATGTAGAGATTCAGAATGTTCCTGAAAATTGCAGTCTTCAGGCTGATTAGACATTCGCCACAACAGCATCACCACAGACAGAAACCTGGAGGGTTTTTTTAGCTATACCCTCACTCTAGATCTCTGTTTTTTAACTTATGTCAAAAAGTGCTAGCATAGTATCTTGTATGATAAGACTGATTTGTGAGGGTAGCTCCCATGCACCATAATAAAGAACACTAGTCATTCTTGGTAGTTCCTTAGAGGCTTCGCATCCAGCCAGTCACTTGTGGTACTGTGGTATGTGCAGGTACGCATGTGCATGTGCAACAAGTCCAGGACTTACCGAAGATGATCAGCAGAGAAGCCACAGCGTGCCGTCTTCTCCTTAGTACATTGAACTTACACAGCTAATGGCTTGAGCACCTAGGAAGAGCATGACCCCCAAGGATTCCTTCTTATGGTCAAAGGGGCGTCTTGTGAGGTAACGGGCAATATTTGGAGTATAATGCAAAGTGCGTACTTTCAAATACTCAGTCCACGCCGAATCCACAGTGCACAGAGAATGGGGTTAAGGGAGTGGAATTTAGCTCAGTGTGCTTTCCTGTCCTTTTCACTTCATATCTGCATCTTATGAAGAACATCGGTAGCTCAGTGGACAGACTGTTGGAAGGGCAACACGATATCAGGCTATTCACATATTCCAGCTTCAGGGAACCAGAGAATAGCTGAAGTCATGAGGCACCCCTGGAAGTCATCTTGTCCCCTCTGCTCCACACAGGGTCAGCTATGGTCAACCACATACTGCGATTTTCTGTGGTAGTATGCAGGGCCTTTCTAGAAGGGACTCCATATTCAGCTTGTTTGCCCGAAGCTGGCCAAGCTGTAGTGCTGAAAACGAAGACAGAACACCTGGTGGCACAGTTAGCGCAGGCCCAAGTTCCTAGCTTGTCCTGAAGTTTGCATAGAGATTATTTGGTATCCAAGTGTGGGCTGTGGCCTGCACTCCAAATGAAGTATAGACATGCTAGTGGAATATTCCATACACGGATTTGCAGGAAAAAAAATCCCATGTCTTATCTTCTGCTTAGTGTTCACGTATATGGCTTTTCCCCTAACATATGTCCCCAGTCCCAAAGTGCTGGGTATATTGAAAATTTATGCATGCTTTACATTTAATTTAAGCATTTCCATAGCAACTGCTAGATTTCAGGATGTTTTACGTTTCTCCCAAGATACAGAATATATTCTTCTCAGAACAATTTCTCAGGTTGTGTTTAGCCACATTCATATGACTTTCTACAATTCAATTTTCAATGAAAATTACCATATCATCTACTAGAAGCAAGAGTTTTAATAAACAGATTTACTTTTATGACTTCTTCCATCTCACTCTGTGTTTAAACAAGTAGCTGTGCATCAAATGAAGATAATGAAGTCTGATTGCTCAGAATTATTGTTTTTGACTGACAGATGAAGGGGTTTAAGAAGGTCCAAGTTCTAACCGACATGTTCTTCACTCTTGGGATAGATCAAAGATGTGTCTCCTCCTGTCTTTCTCTCTCCCTCTGTGTCTCTTACACAGATGTTTTACTGTCAGGAGAGCCTAAAGGATGAAGATGGCTACCAGAAGCCTGATGTTCAACCTGTGTTCATAACGACATGAAGATAAGTAAAACAAACATATGACAGTCTGTGTGCTGAAGCCTGGAACAAAATTAAAGGGACTTGAGATGATGCGTGGTGCACCTAGCAGTAATGAACTGATGACCCATACTTCTGTATGGGTGATCTTGAATAACTTCTAAAAACATCAGAGATTCATATATGAATAAAAAATGCAATACAGGTAGAGGACAAGACACATATACAAATAAAGGACAACAGGGGAGGTATGGGAAAGAAGATCTTTCTCGTAAATTTTCACTTCCTTCTCATCTGCATTTTGCCTTTCTAAATATCACTTCTGAAAAGAATCCCACAACTGCAAGCTGTTCTTCCTGCCCCTTTGCTGTCACAATGGCAAACCTTCATCACATCTGACTCCTGTTCCAGGACCACAGCTGGTGCAGCATACATTTTTTATACTGGTACACCTCCATGAGCAGTCAGCATAAAGCACAAATCTAATGGAGAGTAGGTGAACGAAGAATTTTATATTTGCCATCAGGTTATGCACACATCACCTTCCTCTTGTGCAAGCAGCAATGCCTAAGCCAGGTGGTGAACAATCAGGCTTCCTATCCTGTCAGGCAGCAACCTGACGCTTTACTTGCCTGATATGTCACACAAACCTGAGCTGCTATGTAAACAGCAATAAATAACAGAGAAGTGGGTGGTGATACATTTGCATTTGCAACTTGCACATTTCTTCCAGTCCCATCACTTTCATCCTAGGAAGCAAGAGAGGCTATAAACAGAGAGATACTCTCAGGATCCTGGCAGGCTCCAGGATATAACCATCAAATAAATCAATTAATTTAACTCTAATGTAATTATATGCTTTAGATGAAGGGTGATTTTAGCTTGCTGAATTCACTTATAAGATCAAACAGTTATCCTAATAAGTTTATACTGTTCTGAAGATGGTAGTATTCTCAGTGGCCCTGGTATAACTCCAGTGGCTTGAGTGGAGCCTGCTATACACTTACATAAATGAGAGCAGCTTTCAGTCAGGTAGCGAGGATTTGATTTCCAATTAAAAAATAAGTCTCCAAAAATAAAGCCCACCATTACAATTAAACTGTTGTCGGACCTGCAGTGTGTACCTGTAGCACTGAAATTATGCTCCATTTATGGATAGAAATTTCAATAAGAGATTCAAAATCAAAGCCATTTCTTCTGGTTTCCATGCCCAATCTGTTGTCAGTTGCAATGTCCTTGGGCACAGGGACTGTGGGTGAGGTTCAGAGTAAGGACACAGGATATTAAACATTACAACCTAAAGATCTGCTGTTTATTTATTTGTAAAAATGGGGTAGTGAGGAGGAACAATGTCAGACGGGGATTCATAGACACTGACCACTTGGTTAAAAGGATGTAGTATTCCCAGCTCCCGATCATGCAAACAGAAAGGCCAAGGTACTTTTCCAAGAAATGTGTTAAAAGCCAGCAGAAAAAATTATGGATGTGCATCTGATATTCCCACAAGTTTTTTAGAGAGATTACCACTGCTGTGGTCTCTATTTTGAGTCCTTTAATGCAGACAACGTGCTCCAGTGCAAACAGAAGACGAGCTGGAGGAGCGCTCGGTCCGTGAGCCCCGGCACAACAGGGGAGCCCAGCTGCTCAACAGCAAACAAGGCTTCAGCAATCCTCCCCTAGAAATGGCACTTGGGCATCTGAAAAGTGTGAGAGCTGGGATTTCAGAACTCCACAAGGGGAAGTGGTAACTACACTGAGGTTGTGAGAAGGTTAATTTGCATTTAGGTGCCTATGGGGTATCTAAGCAGTTAAGGATTAGATTAATTTGTGGTCCTGGCTCTGTACCCCCACACACCTCCTAATGCGTTTTGGCTGTTGCTGGCCTTTCGTGAACAATGCAACCACTAAGCAACAAATACTGCCAACTCACAACCAAGGTGTCTTCCACCACTAGCTCCTTTTCTTCTGCTTCCCTTGTCACTTTTCCTGCCCAAAGGAGACAACCTCCTTAGCTCTGAACGTTTTCCAGGTAGATGATTAATTTAATTTCTTGCATCACTAGTGTTTGGGGGCACATTCCCTGCTTCTGATCTCCTTCCTTTCTGGGGATGGAGGTGAGAATGAAACAGCCAGCTTGCTACAAGGTGGAGAAAACCTGGGAAATACCAGAGAAGCAGCCACATCACCCATATGGTCCAGGGCAGCTCAGCCCATGGGAGGCTGGGTGACAGGCAATCCTTTACCTGTAGCACGTGGGAAAGGGAAAAAGATGTCTGAGGGAAGGTTGTTAACAGTAATAATTGGGCACTGCATCCAGAGCTCCCCAAGCCAAACAGGAGCTATAATGTATAATATCAAAGCTACACCTGGAACACAAAGATACCAGGTTATAAAGATTGGTCTCCAATCACAAAAATTCTATTGAACATGTAATACCAAAGGAAATAAATGGCAAGTGGAGCTAATAAACTGTTAATAAGGTATTATGTCAGCTACCCACACATAAACTGGTCAAAAGTCATGCTGGGACAAAGTTTAGTGAATAAATTTCTTTACAAATTAAATGACTGCCTCAAGCAAGACCTAGTTCTGAGTACTGAGTGGAAAGCATGAATCTCAACCAGAAAAATGACTTCAGCTAAAATGAATTTGGACATTATTATTCTGAAACTATAAAGGCTACGCAGATTAACAGTAAAATAACCAAAGGTAGCAATTGATTTAATTATTTCAGTTCATGTTTATTTGCAGCTCAGTTCTCAGTCCTAAAGCTAGAAGCAGAAGTTAGTTTTAGCAGTAACTAGAGTTGAACCTTAAATAATAATTAAAAGCAATTTCCTTGGAGGAGAATAGATAAGGATACAATGCAAATCCTATTTATATCTATCATGAAAATTCAAACCCATCTCAAACACAGCCATTAGAACGTGAAGAGCAAATGGGTATATAGACACAGGAATAAATAGCCAGCAATTCTGTTAAATGTGTTAGATGGAGGACATTTTATGAGAGCATTCTCACCAGGACCAAAGACAACAAAACAAAACAATTAAGGCGGGGAGAACTGCCACAAAGACGCTCAAGGCTGTGTTTACAAAGAGGACAGGAGTGCTGGGTTTCAAGGATGCACGTCCATCATTTTAGTATCTCTAGCACCTGTGGGGCAGGCCAGCTCTGTAGGCACCTGATCCCTGTGACACCTGAGTTTCCTCTGCAAGTATTTTTAGTGGGCACCTCCATTTCTGCAGCTAGGTGCACATATGGCACTTCAGGACAGACTTTTTAGCAGGGTGTCTTATGACAGGACAAGGGGCAATGGTTTTAAATTAAAAGAGCGGAGATTCAGGCTAGACATGAGAAATAAATTTTTTTAAAATGAGGGTGGTGAAACACTGGCCCAGGTTGCCCAGAAAGGTGGTCAATGCCCCATCCCTGGAGACATTCCAGGCCAGGCTGGATGGGGCTCTGAGCAACCTGATCTAGCTGCAGACATTCCTGCTCATTGCAGGGGGGTTGGACTAGATGAGCTTTGAAAGTTCCTTCCAACCCAAACTATTCTATGCCTCTATGATTCAGAACATCTATTCCCCTGTAGCCTGTCTCATAATCAGCCTTACCACAAAATGTTTCCCAGCTGGCTGACTTGCGGGTGCTGAGTTGGTAAAGCTGCTTAGGCAGCACCCATCCCTGTGCAAAACATAGCTTCTGGGAAGGAAGGGGAGCTGTCCTTTTCCTTCCTCCCATCCTAACATCTTTCACCTGAGTAGTCTAACCTGCTGGAGCACAGTAGAGTTTACAACCTTGTACACAAATAGGGGAGAGAGGGCACGAGAGAAGCTGCAATCTCCCTGGGTACCCCACACCTTGATGTAGAGCTGTCAGCTGGAAGATAGGAGATGCAGAAACAAGGCATTTCAAAACCTGATTTGGGGACAGGAATTTTATTAACTGGTGGAAGTACTTGAAAATGGACCCACTTCTCCATGTGGCTGAGCAGCAGTGGAGGAAATGGGAGGAAGGTGGCCAGCCAATGGCACAGTATTAGGAAGGAGGTTGAGAAATTTTGAGATGGTGTGCAGGAATACAGAAATCACTGGCCGTTGAGTGTCTCTAATCCTCTTCTATTTTTGGTCTAACATTTCATTACATGTGGCAGAGAAATCCGCACTGCCAGCTGTTTTGCTGGTTTAAAGAAGGAGAAAACAAGTTCAAAACGTGGTGGAAGTCAAGGTAAGTTAAACATTTCTTGACAAAACATTGCATGAGTCCAGTAATGAAGAAGGTAATAAAATAAAGAGACAGCATGGTCATTAATACTCTGAACTACCATCAACAGATCTCTGCATACTCTTAAAATAAAATTATCTCCAGTGCCTGCTTGCACACAGTAGACAAATAATTTATTCTAAATGGGAGTAATGCTATCATACACTCATATACTAGTCACTTTTTGAAAAGATGGTGACAGGGAGATGCATATGTACTATCTACATTGACTTTTTGAAATAATTCGTTCAATCAACAGTCAGTGCCTCTAATTTGTTTCCTGAAGATGAAGACAGCTTCTACACCTAATCCTGACTTTAAGACTTTAATATTCTAATCCTTCTCATACACGGACAAGACTTGATTACAGGTAAGCTGCATTTGGTAGAATATGAAACTGCTCAATTATCTGTGTCATCACTCGGCTGGGAAAAAAAAAAAAAAAAAAGAGGAGGAAACCCATGTATTTTTCATAGGAATTTTGTAAGAATAACAAGGATTATCACAAAGGCATTTTACCATTCATCTTATTATAAAGCAATAAAGAATAACACCTTTTTTAACCCCCCTATAGAGTGAAGAAAATAGAAGTTTTTCTAGAAGAAATGTATATTTTACTGAAGTTTCTCCCCTCCTGATCCTGGCAGCAGAGTACCTCCAATAAATCTTGAAGAAAAGAATGACTGTCCCATTTTAATGATGGGAACTGTGAAAGTGAAAGGTTAAACAAAGTGTCCAAAATCACAGAGGCAGTAACTACACTCCAGTAGATCTAACTGAAATCCGGAGTTAGTTATCAGACCATTATGTTAACCTAGTACCCTGGTTATCAACAGCTTTGATGCATTTTGTACTGAGTATCATAAGATTCCGCCTTTATCTTGCTGTAAAACACTTTATCCTAGCATAAATGACTTTTTTTTTTTTTTCATTTTAAAATGAAAGATGGCAGATTTAGATTAGCTATAAGGAAGAAATTCTTCACTATGAGGGTGGTGAAGCACTGGAACAGGCTGCCCAGAGAAATTGTGGATGCCCCATCCCTTGAAGTGTTCCAGGTCAGGCTGGATAGGCCTTTGAGCAACCCGGTCTAGTAGAAGGTGTCCCTGCTCATGGTAGGGGGCTTGGAACTGGATGATCTTTAAGGTCCCTTCCAACCCAAACCATTCTATGATTCTATGATTATTGAATTAATATCAAGGACGAATCTAGTAGGAAATGAAGTTTCAGCCTTAGACTTTGATATCTAAAATGCCTCTGAGAACTGAGACGAGAAGGAATGACCTACCGAGAAGTGTCATGACAACATTTAAGCAGCACAAGCTGCGGCTGTGGTAGTAGAGTTGCTTCATTTACATAACGAATTGATTTATTGCTGCTAGTAAAGAGCATTTAATTTCATTTAAGTGGACTTTAAATAGAACACTACAGAAAAAGTCAGGTCTTCTTTATTGCTATTGCTATTTCGAAGTAGTGCACATCTTTCATAAAGACGGGTATGAATGTGCGCTTAAAGACATAATTACTCTCAACGCTTTTGCTTTTTTTTAGGATAATTAACATACCTGCACAGCACCACAGCAAAGACGAAGGAGCTGCCACTGTAGCTATGACCACTATCCCAGGTAGCTGCTTCCAGAGGTGCTTTGCAAAGTGTGCAAAACTCACTAGCTAACTGTATGTCCAGAAAAAAAAAAAAGTCCTACCCTCAAGGTGCTGGAATTTTGTTTTTCTCTGAAGGAGAATCTTAATTACTTGTAAAAAGGGTAGACTCTTTTTTATTTTTTTCTACTGCACCTTTTTCTTCTGTATTTCTTACTCAAATGAGTTCAACAGGTTAATTACGCATAGTTTGCAAATTTCACCCTTTATCTTTTAAAAATGTGTTGATAAAATTAAGACTTCTGCTGTCAGTTTGCTTATGTCACATTAGAAAGAGTAAATACACTGTTTGGCCTTTTTCACCATTAATTATTTTATATACCGCTGTCATATTAGCTCCTATGTATTCTCTGAGCTTTTAGAAAGCAAATTAAATAACCTATTTTAAGATTTGCATGGCCCTCCTGTTGTTTCAAATTTCTCTTTCATCTCTCTGTTCTTGCCTTCCTCTGTTTTCCACTTTCATCACTGTGTACCACGGACATCTACCATTTTTATCAGCCATAAAATTGCTCTCCAGAATGGAAACTCTTACATTATGCTTCTCTTCACTGCACTTTCCTCAGTCCTTTTAAATTGTCTCACAACTTTCCTAAATTTAACCAAACCAATTAACTCATGGTCAGCTGTAAATTTTGCTACCGAAATATTCATGACAACTTTCATACAAACTTGTTAAGTAACTCTGATCTTCACACTGATTTTGAGGTATTTCATTGTTAGATCAAATCTATACGTTTGCCTGTTTATTTCTAACCAATAGAGGTATGAAACCAGCCTTTACCGAACTGTTACCTGCTTTTTGAATCAAAGGAGCGGAAGAAAAGAACCATCCTCTGACTGCCACTATTCAAATGTTAGGTAATAATACCACAATGCATTTTCAGTAACAAAGTAACGATTACCTGGACCATCAGTTTGTGAAAGTTCTTGTGATATACTTACCACCTTGTGTCTTGCAGTAAAGAGATAGATACTGTAAGAAAACTTTTTAAAAATGTATGCAATTGCTCAAGTCTGTATACATTCAAATTCTGCTGCTCTTCATACTTTTTCTCAGGTGTTCTTGAGAAGAGACTATTTCAGTATAATCTATGTACGCACAAAGTGCTCTAAAGAATACATAAAGGACAGGAACACTTTGCTGTTTTTGTGATGTCTGGAAGGAATGGTAATTTTGTATTATTTCAAAACACCTAAAGAGTGTTTGAAAGCAGGCCATTTCACTTTCTGCTGTACTTGAAAACTGGAACTCCAAAGACATCTTCATTGACTACCGCACATTTTATTTATCAGAATTACATTTCTCTCTAGACTTTATACTTCAAAGTAGGAGGTTTGTCCTACAAAAATGTTTGAACATTTCTACCTTCTCCATATATGACTATTAGAGCATGTAGGTTATATTTAGTTTCTGTTTTTTCACAACTGGATGTAGTGACTCACACTTTGTGGCTGTTCTCTTCGTTTTCATAGCAATTATTCCTGAAAAGGCTCATATACCAAGGCTGTCAGCTAAATACCTCTTATATGCCTGAAAAGAACGGGCATCTTTGCAGAAACCCATCATTTTACAATTTGCTGGAGTCTGTGCTAGTGTTATATTTCACTGAATATTTCAATTTAGATTTTAATCATTTTTGTTCATAGGTACTAAGTTAATGACATCATAAATCCAGGATCAAAGTTGTCCCTGACAGAAGCACAGATTTACTACCTTAAAGCCAGTCTCTGTTTATTCACAAAAACAACATCAAGAACAAGAAGAAACCTTCAGGGAGCACTTTATTGAAATGAACTTTCCTGTACTGAGTACTTAAAGCATACAGAAAATATAAGTTACATTTAGAGCTTGTTCTGCAGTCACTACAAATAACCTATATTTTAAATATGTAACTCAACGGTACATGAAATCTATAAGCACATATCACGCGGGATTTTACCCTGCTGGCTGGGAAAGAAGAGAAAACTATGACTGCGACAGAAAATTGTCTGGAAGAGTCCTTTCAGACTGAGCAGAAACAACTCCACTTAACATGAATCTTATATCTAAATATAATTAAAATAACTCCATTAAAAGCCCCAGAAATCTTACAAAAACATACTATGAGTCTTAAAAATATTTGGTTTCTTTATGCTACATTTTTCAAGAAGAATGGTAGAGGCAGAAGCAACCCATTCTGGTGCATAGCCAGTGTTACAGGAGGACGAGACACTCCATGAGTTCCTCTTGTCAGAACTTTCTGTGACTGTAATTATTCCTTCCTGATGTCAACCTTGCTGTAGACATTTCCATGCCTGTGACAAGGAGAGGAAACGATATTCTCCTGTGGCTTTAGGGATCATTAGCTATAATCATGGCAAAGCTCCTTTCTCAGAACAAATACAGTTTAGCATGACATTTTTTGGAGGTCTCTTGAGATGTCTAACCCTTAGAGGTATTCTCAAGTAACTCTTACTGTGTCAATACTGCATTTATGTTTCTGACATACTGTTAGACAGTTTTCCTTTAAAACGATGTATCATAGGTTCACAGGAAAATTCTAGTTGAAAGGGACCTCAAGGACCCGTCTCTAGTTTAACCCACTGCTCAGAGGAGGGTCAGCTATGAAATCAGACCCGGTTACTCATCCTGTCCAATCTTAAAACGGACAGAGACCGTACAAACCCCTCACAGTGAAAAAGATTCTCTTTGTGTCTAGTCAAAGCCTCTCATTTCAATTTGTGCCCATTGTTTCCCATCCTCCCACTACGCACTCCCGAGAAGCAGCTCACGCCATCTTCTCAATGACGTCCTTGTAGGTATTGGAAGGCTGATGTTAAGTCACTCCGAAGCTTCCTCTTCCCGAGTCTGAAGAAGACCCATTTCCCCAGCCCCTCCTGCCAGGTCAAGAACTCCAGCCACTACCCTGTTGATGTCCCTTTGCTGAACCTGCTTCAGTAACAACCTTATGGATGTTTAGAATGTGGTAGTGCTTTGCTTTGCTTTGATTCCTGTAATAGTACAGCTGTCTGCAAGTCAAAGTAATGGTATTCCAAATACAAGAGCTTTTTTTTTTTTTTTTAATCACCAGTGATATAGGAGGCATGCCAATTGAAATAGTAATCGCATGCATTTTAGACATTAGCAGCAGGAATTATACGACCACAAAATGGTTTTGTCCTAGTTTCTTGCTTCATCAGACTTAAGATCACATGTGACCTAGCTCACAAAAGAATGTTAATTTTACAATCTCCGTTTAATGTGAATTATGGCTTTGACAGGTGGATGTGCACGTTTGTAAAATCAGCAACTCTACTTGAATGCTCACAGTGAGTAGCTGATTCTGTAAGACAGAACTGCAGTAAAAGGCTTCTGCATGCAACAAACCAGGTGAAAAGTACAAAGCAGTTAAGTTTTATTCTGAAGCATCTGCCATGGTTTATACTTTACCTGAGATAAGGATTTTTAAAGTTGATGTCTAACATAAGAAATTATCCATTTTATGCCCACAAACACATTTCTTCATTGTGTTTACAGTGAAAATAGTTAGCAACAAGGTTATATAATAATTTGAAACATGATGAACAGGCATAGTGAATTCTCTATCTTTTAAAAAAATTTTTTTCTGAGAAGATGATACATCTTGTTGAAAGAACTTATAGACAAAACAGCAGCTCGGGTATGAAGTAGAGGAACTACAGCCACGGTTACTCTGATGTTCAGATTAGAAGTGCCTCTGACATAAAGTATATTTATCTGAGAATGTATTTTTAAAAATTAAGGAAGGCAAAACGAAACCACAAATAGGAAAGAATTCTTTTGAAGGATCAATATTTTAGAAACTGTAAAATTTGAAAAGGCTAGATGTTAACTCTGGACTGACTTTCGTTCTACAAGTTGGGTGTTTAGCCTGTGCTTCTGAGGCTGTGCGCACCCTGTCAGGACACTCACTCAGCCCACGGCTGCCCCAAGTGCTCCTGAGACCAACAAAGAAATGGGACACAGGGAGAAAATGTACTTTAGACCTTTACGGTGAATGAATCATAAAGTCATAGAATGGTTTGGGTTGGAAAGGACCTCTAAAGGTCATCTAGTCCAACCCCCTGCAATGAGCAGGGACACCTTCAACGAGATCAGGTTGCTCAGAGCTCCGTCCAGCCTGGCCTTGAATGTCTCCAGGGATGGGGCATCTACCACCTCTCTGGGCAACCTGGGCCAGTGTTTCACCACTCTCATTGTAAACAATTTCTTCCTCATGTCTAGTCTGATTCTCTCCTCTTTTAGTTTAAAACCATTGACCCTTGTCCTGTCGCAACAGACCCTGCTATAACGTCTGTCCCCATCTTTCTTATAGGCCTCTTTTAAGTACTGAAAGGCTGCAATAAGGTCTCCCTGGAGCAGCAAAGTCAGAGCAGCCAGACATGTGCAATGCAATTGATCTGAGGATGCACAGTCCACCGACACTTGGGGAAAGCAGAGGGCAAGTTACGCAGGCCTAGACCGAGTTTAATGAACTGTGCTCTGAAGAAGGGGATGGGTTGAGCTGGGGAGAGGATGTGGTAAATAGCTCTCCCCAGCAGTGTAAGAAAGGTGGATCGACTTTCTTGAAGGCTATTGGAAGGATATAAATAACCATTTTTTTCCAACCTCTCTTCCGATAAAAGAGCTATGCTATCTACCACACTCAACTCTCTTATAACAGTTCTGCACTGCTAATTTAATTAATTAGATAGAGGTGATAATTTAAAACAATAGAAAAGAGAGTAACTATATTTGCCATTGTTTTCTCGAAAGAGATAAAGTTTCCTGGATATTTCTCAGGCTAAATTATGCTTGAAATTCTGAAAGAAGCTTCTTTTTGCCTGCAAGACTTGGAAACTGGAAAATTTACTGCCTGAATTTCCAAAACTCTCTTTAAATTCTGATGCAAAATATAGGTGGAGCACTTTCTGAATACTCTTTTTGAAATGTCAGTAAGAATATGAGTATTTAATAAAATACATCACACTTGGAATTAGGACTGTGAGGTTTTTTTAAACAGCTAAATCAAATGAGATTTGAATCAAACACGCACATTTGATGTGGATCATACAGATTTCTCCCACTTTTTCTCCTACTGTGCCTAAAAAGGAGGTAATTTTCTGTTAAAAAACAAAACAAATAATCTCCCCTTAGGGAAAACACTGGTTCAGAAGCTTGTTAAAAGAACAATGTCAGAGAAAGCCTGGACTCACCAAACCAAGAAGAAAGGATGGGTTCGTTCAACCGTTGAGGGATTTTCAGCTCAGAAGCTCCAAGCTCAGTTGTCTCCTTTGCTTGAGAGGATCTGAATTCCCAATTCCTACCTCCCCAGAAAGTGCCTTATCCTGCTGCTATAATGGGCACTGTGCTTTGTATTTCACCTGTTGATGTTCTTTCACTGTACTAATAGATACTAAGTGTATTAATAGATAGTAACTCATGTGAACACTGATGCATATACTTCCTACACAGCAAATGTCCCAGCCACATGGCTGGAGAATCAGCCTCAGACAGTACTCATTTTTTTGTAATTATATCATTATTTAATAAATAACGAAACAACCTCAACAGGGAAGAGTGAGGAAGCCGTTGTTTAGAATGTCGTATAATCTGACTATCAGTACCTCCTCCTCAACCCACACCCTTCAGTCTTGCAGAGGGTGGATTTTAAGAGAACTGAATCAAGCCCCTTCCAGTTTGCCACAGTGCTCGAACCCGTGAGCCAGCAGGCAAAGAGATACTAATTCCCCGTCTCTAGCTGAAGCACGCATCTGGCTGAAGTTTTTTTATTTGGTTGGCTTTTTTTGTGTGTGTGTGTGAGTTTGTTTGTCTGTTTTGTTGTTGGTGGGTTTTGTTTTTGTTTTGTTTTGTTGTTTGTTTGTTTTCACATGAAACTATTCGGTGAACTGGCTTTACATCTGTAAGATATTTCAGAGCAAGTAAATTTGCACTTCAGAGCGATCCGATTTTTCTGCCACATCAGTTTGTCCAGTGCTGTCCTAACAACAAGCCTCATTGGTGAATACTGTTTGGCAAAGAATGAATACATTTCCATGCCTAGAAAACTAAACGCAAAAACAAAACCAAGAAAAAACAGCATTAAAAAAATAGGAGGTCATGAAGATTTTGCAAACAGAAATCCTAAAAACAATAACCAAAGGAACATTGCAAACAGAGTATTTTGGGTTCTGCACTTGAGGACAGCAACGCATTGCTGCTAACACCCACCAGGTGGCTCTCCCCTCTGGAGCACAGCAGGTTGTAAAAATCCCTCTTCGTAAGAGAAAAGGGCTTGCAGATATCCAAAATTACTAAGATTTGCTTTTGAATCTAAATAACCATCTCAGCTGCTGAACAGATGCTCAGCCTAGGATATGTTGTGAAAGCCTCACACTGAATTCTTCTGTTTATTTTAAGGCTGTTATTTTTGAATTATTGTTCTGGATCTGAAAGGGCTGTAACCCTGTGCTTACTCTACACCATATCTTGCAGTATATTCAAACGGGATGTATGTCTGAGTTTGCTGGATGCTTGTCTCCTCTAAAAAATAATACAGATAAAGTCTTGTGCATCGTTCATTTCCTAATTAAAGGATCATGCAGTCTGACCTTTAAACTGTGTTTTTGCTTGCTGGCTGAAACTTGTATTTCACTTGAAATAATTTCTATCTGTACACGACTGCTTAAACTGTTTCCATGATTTCTCTGAAATAAAGTTCCCATTCCCTAAACATGGAATTACTTGCCACTTTGTTATGGTGGCAGGTGTTTATATGATGCTGTTTTCTTCCCTGCCCCTGTGTACCTGAGATAACAACGATTATCAAACCCATCATGCTAAACTGAGATGTCGTTACTGGGTTAGAGTCTGAAAAGGATGCAGCAGAGAAAATCATCTTTATGCGGAGCCAAATCCTGCTTTGATTGAAGGGCATAACAGTATGGCTCCTGTTTCACTAACTTTAAATGACCTTGGTCTTCTTCATCATTTTAGAGGAAGACACAGCCCTAAACTCCGAGAGCTTCCTTTTTTCATACCCTACAGTATTACATCATTTTTTTCCCGTCTGCCTGTTTAACAGCAAGGTTTTAATATTGAGAAACAAGCTTTGTTTGAGAGCAACAGCAGTGGAGACACAGTTTTGTTCATTTTCTTTCTCATCCTGTTTTTTCTGTTTGTATTGATTCCTCATAATGCTGGCACCCAGACAAAGAAAGAGCACTTTGCAGCCTGGCATTGCTTCTTTGTGGGGTTATCGCATCGTCCTCATTTCAATCTTTACAGAGCAGTTGCTTGTAATGTAAAATGTTATCACCAAACCAAGCTAACAAAAAGAGATTCATTTACTGAGAAACCAGAGCTTTTCTTACAAAACTAGGAATATTTACTGATACTATGGGACTGATGTGAAATAAGCTGAAGTTGTGAGTATGTGAGGAGATAATCCCTGAACCAGCTCGCAGGTGCTGCTCTTCCTTCTCAAAATTCAACTTCATATTTCATAATCCAGGGAAACCTGAATCTATCCTCTAGGTATAATGTGTTACATAATAACCACAAATTTAGAGAGCGTATATATTAATAAATACATCTTTGTAATTAGTATCTTTTTTTCAAGTGAGAAGACTCCTAAATTCAATGCTAAAATGAGGAGCACAAACTGCTTGCAGCTGAAGATCAGGTTCTGGTTTCCCTGTTTCTGTGGTTAAAGACTCATTAACTTGCTATATTTTTTACTGGGTACATCACCAAGAATTATCTTTCTGGCATGTTGATGTTACACACAAGGAAGCAGAAAGTACATCGGCAATCTCCTGGGTGAGCAACACGATTGCACTCTTCTCCACTCAAGGATGCTGAGAGAGAGAATGTGGCCATGGCAACAGCAACGGGATGGATGGGGCCTGCCTCCTAGGAAATGCAGAGAAATCCCTCTGCCAAAGAGCAAGTATGTATCACAGTATCACAGAATGTTAGGGATTGGAAGGNGAAGAGCCTGGCTCCATCCTCGTGACACTCACCCTTTACATATTTATAAACCCTAATAAAGGTCAGCCCTCAGTCTCCTCTTCTCCAGACTAAAGAGACCCAGCTCCCTCAGCCTTTCCTCATAAGGGAGATGCCCCACTCCCTTAATCATCTTAGCTGCCCTGCACTGGACTCTCTCCAGCACTTACCCGTCCTTGTTGAACTGAGGTGTCTCAGATGGTGGTAGCATGGGCAGCCCAGGGATGCTTTCTGCCAGCAGCAACTGCGTTTCCACAATTGCACCCAAGCCCACTCTGTGGAATTACAGCTGACAGGATTTTAAAGAAGTACAAGACTTCTCTCCCAATACTCCGTTCTACCTTAATGTGCAAGGGCCAAAGCAAAATGTAGTACTGAAAAACTTAACTGATGTCCCTAGTTTATCCCTACTTTGACCCTAGTTTACGTATTTGTAAAATATATACGGTATTGACTTCACAAGCACTTAAAAAAACTTTAAATATATATATTTATGAGAAGGCTACATATGCCATAAGGATAATTATGGGGACGACGAACAAAGCAGCAGTTCTACATTTTTTTAAAAACGCAACGAAGAGCTGACTGTCATGTAGGAATGAGTTCACTTCTAATTTCAAAGAACTATGGCCATGATAGATATGTTAATCATGAGAAGTATCCCGTTGAAATTAATAGGATAAAGAAACTATTTTGAATAAAGGCAAAATTTTTCAGGAGAGGAGATAAGAAAGCCAAGAAAACCCTCAAAAGCAAGAAGCTCATGATAACATCATGAAAGCTGCAAGGCAATTGGCTGATCTTTCTTATTTTCTATTACTAAAACCCATCTGGATTTACAGATACATAACTAACCATCTTTAATATTACCTGGTATTATTTGTGAAACTAGAATACTATTTCTTCGCTTTCTACTTTCTCAGTGCTTCTAAATTTGTGATATGGATGTACTAATACAGTTTTTGCATTCATTCTTCTTGTTCCTTTGCATTGCGATGAGGAAAAGCAGAATAAGATAAAACTTTCTGCAATTTTAATCGTTACCAACTCAATGGCCCATGGGGTTGTGCTCACAAAAACCTCTGGATGTGGGTCAAGTTCAGACTTGTCTCATTTTGCCTTGAGGCATTTTCCTGCAAGGCTAACTCTATAGGGCAGAAGCGCATAACGTTATACTCAGACAGACAACTATTTTTAGTGGTTAAAGACTGTTTCATTTTTTGTTTTTTTTTAATAGAAACTCTGCCTTAAATACAGTCCCAGTGTTTTTCTGTAAAAGCAGTTCCAGCAGCAGCCTGATGTGGAAGTTCTTACAATCAGGTCAAACACAAAGAATGCAATATTTTAATAGTGAGAAAGGCTAATCACGCAGGAAGCACTGTTTTGTAGCGTAAGTGCTATTAGGCAGTAAACATTACAGCAAATTACCACAAAGAATGAACAAAGCTGGGTTTTGAGCACTTATCAAGTGCTTTTTCCAGTCCCTGCTGCCATTCATTATATCTCTGGGAGATGCTCTTATAAAAAGATGGAGCTTGGGAATTTCATGTCTCCAGCCAGCAGAGTATCAGAGAGGCTGATATCTGTCAATAAAACTGATATTTACAGCAGAACAAAACACGATGAAAACCGAGATACAGATGTGTCTGAATTACCCTTGGTATCCCCAACAAGGAGCTAGAATGGAGCTCTCCTACCAGACAAGACTTGCCTGCTGATCCAGGAGATAAGCATTTGAAAAGAGGCTATCAAAAGCCACTCATGAGGAGCCTTTTCTTCCGAAGCAATTTTCCTTGAGGATACAGGAAATCAAGTGTTCATTGATAATGTTTACTTTGTAAAGGAGTCATGTGGGCCAGATTATCAGATCTGCTTCACTTACTTTTCACAATTCAGCCACGGGTAGGGTTTAAAAATGAGGCACATTTTGCCAGCTAGGGATTCTTTTGGTACAAGACAGTTCATTATCATTACAAATACAGTAGTATCCCACTATTCCTAGCAAAGGAAACATGTTGGAAAGGGCTGCAGTGTTCTTGCCCTCTGCTTAGTTTGGCAAACAACTCCTCTAGGCCAGTTGGTAATTAGCAGTTTTCAGAACAGCACCAAATCCTGCAAACGCCATAACCCATGCAGAACCATCCCTAGAATCAGGAACCAGGCAGTCTCAACCACAACCATGCTGAATATGAAAACAAGCTTGTTACAGGAAGTTGTTTTGTTCTAAAAAAAAAAAAAATAGATATTTTAATTTTATGCTAATTCAGAACAAATGCAAATGTTAAAAAACCTTAATTTTTTTCATGATAGTCTTTTTTCCCCACAGCCTCAACAGAGATCCACAGCAGTGTTGTGCCTAGTAAAGCTGTATAAGTCTTCCCCTTGAATTACAAAGGTGATTTCTTTTTTTGTTTTACATCAAGAGTATAACAGATTATACAGTATACAGGTTATGCACAGATACAGATTTTGTGTTTGTGTGTGTCTCATCTATGTCTTAATTATTGATTTTTTAAATAATTTAAATTTGGGCATATGGATTTTTCACCTCCAAGCGTCTGACTTATTGTGTAACTGTTTTGGTCATAATAGTTGACTGGATATCAATCACCTTTTCAGTGCTATTGAAAGTCATTTTCAGACACCTCTGATTGTATTATTGAAAAAAATTATGCTGTTACTGAGAACAATTATGAGTGGCTGTTTCTTTTTCCTGTCATTCTACTATTTTCCTTTAGTCTCCTCTCCTTGCTGGATGAAAAGATGGAAATTACCCATGATCTCAATTAATTTTCTCACTTTGCAAATTAAACTTCCTGAAAATTGTTCCCTTAAAAAAGAATTTATTGCTTCTGCAACTACAATGAGTCTGCACCCAGATAATCTTACCTTCACTCTCTCACACGAATACCTACTCAGCCAGGATAGTTGCCCTTTATTATGCCCAACTATGACATTAGGATGATCATGCAGAAGTGGCCTCATTCCGAATAAGATGTCTTTTTTTTTTTTTTTTTAAATCTGATCCCCGTTACAAAGTAGGAATGTGCTGTTTGGAAGATGCTGTTTGGCTATGTGGAGTTTCACAAGCATTCATGAGATGCTAAAAGTTACCGTCCGCTTGGTGTAGAGACAGAAAAGGGTAAGTGATATTTAACCGGCAAGATCACCGACTTGAACAGAGCTTCTGCATTGTGGACATGTAACCTCTGTCTACTATCCTAAACATAAAAAAATGTTTTGCATTTTTCTACAAAGGACTGGAAAATGCCTGAAACACAACAATGCGTTTGGAAAGGGCCCTTGGTGGACTTGTTCCATCAGCTTCACAGGGATTAAGGTGAAGTTGTCTGGACTGTAGTTTCCTCTATCCTTCTGCTTGCCCTTATTGAAGGTATCAGTGATCTTTGTTTTTCCAGTCCTCTGGGACCTCCTGCAGCTTCCATGATCTTCCAAAGGCCATCAAAAGTGGCCTCACAATGACATCAACCAGCTCCCTCAGTCCTCATGGGTGCATTCAGCTGAGCCCCACAGATTTGTGTATGTCCACTTGGTTTAATGTTCCCTAAAGTGATCCCCCTAACTGAGCATAAAACTTTGTTGCATCAGACTTTTCCACTGATCTCAGGGGCCTGCACTTCCTCAAGTCAAATTCTATCAGTAAAGACTGAGGTGAATGAGGCATTGGGTACCTTAATCTTTTCCATTTCTTTTCTCACTAAGTCCCCTACCCCATTCAATGTCAGGCCCTCATTTTCCCTAATCTCCCTTTTGCTGTGGAAAGACCTGTACAAGTCCTTCTTGTCTCCCAGGATTCAACTGCAGATAGGCTTTAGCCTTCCTAATTTTATTCCTGCGTACTCAAGAAAGTGTCTCTATATTTTTCCTGGGTTGCCTTACCCTGCTTTCAGTTCTTGTATGATGCCTTTTTAGGTCTGTGCTGAGTAAAGAGCTCCTTCTTATCCATCCATGCAGACCTCCTGCCACTTTGGCTTGATTTCCTTCATATTGGCATAGGCTACTCTTCTGATTGGAAGAGATGATCCCTTAAAATCAGCCAGCTCTCCTGGTCAGCTCTTCTCTCCACAACCACTTCCTTCTAAGCAGATCTTTCAACAGGCCAAAGTCTGCTGTCCCATACACCAGAGTGGTGACCCTCTTATTTGCTTTCTTTTCTTCTCTCAGGATTGGGATCTCCATAACCTCATGGTCACTGCAGCCAAGACTGCCCCCAACTTTCATATTCTCAGCATTTCCAAGTTTGCAAGCATCCGGTCAAATGGAACATCTGCCAATGTCTGCTAGGAAGTTCTCCTCAATGCATCCCACATATCCCCAGGCCATGTTGTCATCTAGCCATTATTAGGTTGCCAACAGTAAACAGGACTTGTAAACACGAGGCTTCTTCCCCTTGCCTGAAGATGGCCACATCTTCTTCCTGATCAGGCAGTCTGTAGCAGACATTTTCCACAGCACAGTCCACAATGGTCTGCCTTCTAATCCTAACCCATAAACTGCTGACTGGCTCATCAGCTGTCCCAGGGCAAGGCTCCATGAATACCTGCTAGTCTCTCACAAAAAGCAGAATGCCCCCCCAACCTTCCTCATCTGTCCTTCCTAAAGTGCCTGTATCCATCCGCTGCAGCACGCTGGTTGCAGGAGCCTTCCCACCACGTCTCTACAGGGTCACAGTACTGCAACTGCACACGTGTTTTTATTCCTCCTGGTTTTGTCCCATGCTGCACACATGCATTAGCATAAAGTCATTTCAGAGAGGTGCTCCAGCCTGCTGATTTCTCAGAAAGGATGACAACTCCCATCATGATGCTGTCCTCTTTGCACTTCCCTGTTTATGTGCATGTGCTTGAAGCAGGCCTCCTTCACCCTGCTTCGTCATGCTCAAGCTCTGTCTTGTCTACCAGATCCTTCACACTTACCAATGCAGCCCACCACTTCCTCAGGGGACTTTGGGTCACCATCTCCCTTCACCCCCTCATTCCTGGCTTCAAGGTCTCCTCAGCAGGCTTTGCTGCCTGTCTGTTGGCAGAGATGCTTTTGCCTGAATCCACCTAAGAGCTTTTTTCTAGAATCCACCTAAGTACTAATTCCAGGCATTTGCATTACTAAGTAGAAATCATACAAATGTAGGCTGAAAGAAGCCTCTCAGGCAGGATGAAGTATACCCAGCTCACTCTTGATGACACATTCATCTAGCGTGTCCTCAGAAATCTCCAGTGAAGCAGACTGCACAGTTAGCACGTTCCAGCACAATCTGTCCCTACGCTTACTTTCACTTGGCATCTAGCTTAACTCTTCCCTGGGTAAATTCACTATCCTCAGTGGGTAGGAAGAAATTCTGATTTCTGTGTTCTTTTTTATTACAAGCTTTCCCAGACTTGTTTATTTTAGAGCAAAGAAGACCCAACAAATTAACAAATTATCAAACCTCCCTCACAAGCCATTTTTAAAACCTCTTATACCTCTTCTAACTTTCCTCTGGACTCTTAGCAATTTGTTTACCTTTTCCTGAAATCCAAGCTTCCAACACAGTGCTCTAGTTAAAATGTCATTTGCAAAAGAAAATATCTCCTATTCCCTGTGCTTTACCTACAAACATTGCAATTCATGTACTCCTTTTTTTGCAGCAACAGCAGTATTAAACTGTAGTTTCAGATGTAGATTGTGATCTGCCCCTGCCCTTTTGTACACACTCATTATAATTTTTCCATTTGGGCATTTCGTCTTCCTTAGTAAGCACAGCACTTCTTTCATATCTACTGAATGTAATTTTATTGATTTCAGACCACTTCTTCAAACTGCCATGACTTCTGAATTTTAATCCTGTCCTCCAAAACATTCCCTTATTTTCAGAGGGAAAAAAAATCATAACTTTTTGATGACCATTTTCTGTTCATTAATGAAACTAGAACAAAACACAGGAAAAATCTGTTAAGTACGTTATATAAAACACCTTCCCAATTTGATAGTGAACTGTCATAACTGGTTTTTAGTACATTTCTGCAACAAGTGGGTGCACCCACCAGATGGCAATTTCATCCAGAACATTTCCCCAAGTTGCTTATGACAATGTAAGTGGTAGTGTGTCAGAAGCCTTACTAATGTCTCAAATATATCACATCCACTGCTTCCTTTGTATCCATTAGACTAGTTATACTGTCAAAAAGGAAAACAGATTGGTTTGACTTGATTTGTTCTTGACAAATTGATGTTGGCTGTTCCATATCACTTTGTTATTTTATTATCTATGTGCTTGTAGACTGATTATTTAACAACTGGTTTTGGTAACTTTTTGGCTATTGAAGGCAGGGTGACTGTTCTGCAATTTATATTTTGTCATTGGCAATATGTTATGAAATTATGATGATTTCTGTTGTAGTCAAAGCATTCTCGAATGCCCAAGTTCAAACTCAACAATTTATAATGTAATTGTAAATATTACACACTGTTTTAACTAAATTACAACTTCTAACAAAAATTCGCGTGTCTCCGTCTCTCCTTCTAGATTGGGGTTTCGTCTTTTGTTTCTTCTAGCATTGCTATTGTGCCTGCTCCAACCCTGCTTCTTTACTCTGCAAGAAAAAGTAACGAGGACCCTACAGAGACATTTCTGAATTCCTTCTCTGAATGGGGCCACAAATCCATTTTCTTACCCTCCTTCAAAGTCCTCGTCAGGAAGATCTTTCTTCATAATCTTTACACAGAGTTAGCAAAAAAAAAGTAGTTTGCTATGGACTTGTCTTGAAACTCCTAACAACAATTAGCAAAACAAACCCACTGATGGTGGTTTTATCCTTCCTTTGCCAATTGTGTTTGCACATCAGGAGCGTTCAGGAATCCAAACACCTCACCGTTTGGACAGTGCAGCCTGACAGGACTAAACAAGAAATTCAGTGGAATCTCTCTACAGCAATCTCTATTATGGATCTGCTTTTACCTCCAAACTTTTTCTTCATGTTTAGCCTGACTAAATAAACACAGAGTGAGAAATCTGTAACTTCTGAGGGAAAACAGTTTTAATTAGCTCGTAGTACAATACAGTGCAGCAAAGGATTGTAAGAAACAACAAACTACAAAGTGTTTCAACCTTGAGAAAATATTGCTTACAGATGTTGTTACAAAAACTTTCAGTTACAAAACACTTCAAGGTTGCTATAAAAAATCCTGATGCTTTGAATGACAGGTTAGACCATTATACTGTGGACTGCCTGGTTTTATCCATTATTCCTGTGGTACACAGTCCTACAGCTTCATCTTGTTTGAGGCTGCAGGACTAGCGGAAGTTATTATCTAATACCTGGATGAACATTGCACTCAGGTGCTGCACAGTTAGCCAAGTCTGAGATAGCATCTTTCCAATTCATATCAGCAACCTATTTTAAACAGGAGTAACTCCTTTTTGTAACCCAGGGCTGCCTTCTGGTTGGCCAGTCTGTTCCTGCACTCTAATGCAGAGTCTAGTCCACTCTATGCTGCTTCATCTCTGCTGCAGGATTTGCCAAAATAAGGTCTCTGTAATACACTTTTCAGATAGAGCTTGCCTGGGATGATTGGGATGTTGAAACCTGGTTACATGGAAGGATGAGTAGGAGTTAAGCCCATTACCCTCAGCACCACTGCACTGGCCTCCAGTGAGCTTCTGAGTGGAAAAGGGCAATTTAAATCAATAAAGCCCTAAATAGTCTGACAAGGATCTAAATAATAATGGCAAAATCCACGATCAAAATAATTATTCTGTACTGCACCCTCTGAGGGTACCAGAGAAGCAGTCTCTGCAGAAGATGTGACAGTCAGCTAGGATTTTGCCGAGACATCTTCAGTTTTACTCTCCTCACCAATGCCATTTGTTAACTTTTAGCATGCTCTAACAACCAATATTCTTGTATTTCAGAGGAAAAGGCAACATCAAAGTTAGAGAAGGTGGGGAATAATTGGTATGAGTACACAACAGAGCATAGAATTATGTATTACAATTTATACAGTCAGAGCACAGAGCGTGTGAGCACCTGTAACTATTGAATGAATCCATGTGCTCATGCTTTCCCATTCCAACATCTATGAAAACTATCTATCCAACTTACAGATAACAAAGTTCCAAATTTAATCCAAAACTTATTAAAATGAGCTAAATCACATTAATGCCAGTTCACAAGCATTTCCTCAGTCATGTTTCTCTCTCTTCAGATCTCAGACAAGTGATATAAAGACAAGACAGTTGATCAAAGTAAAATTTAACCGCCTGTGGCTGAGATTAGGGAAAAAAGTAATAATTGCTAAATGAGAGAAGGCACTTCCCTGTTAACAGACACACAAAAACCTCAGGTCTTTATTTGAAATGCTGTGGACTTCACAAGTTGGGGGAAGGCTCGCATGATATTAACTGTGTGCTTCTTGGCACCCGATGGGACAGAAATGCTGCAACAATTAAGTATTGAAAAGGCTTTTTTGGTGACTTGAATTCAAAATTTCAGTTGCTGTTTTAATCACTGTGAGCGGACAGGAATTCCTATGAAACAGACTGCCAGGAAACTGGCTTGTTTTCAACACCCTTTGTGTTCCTGTCAAAACTGAAGTGGGATAACTCCATTTGTCAGTCATTTTGCATTTTATCAGCCCTTTCGTTTTGCTTTCTGCTTCTGATATTTAGAGAAGAAAAAAAAAGAGCAGACAGAAAATATTTTTTCTCTGTCATCACTCTACACTCCTTCTCATAAAAATCTGCAATTTTGAACATAATGCAATTTCCACAGAGAACAATATAATCTAGTAATTCTTCTAATGTATAATACTTCAAAATGTGTTTACCATGTGCTGATGCTATCACTTGTCACTCCACCGGGAATTGGAGGAATTCCAGTATGGAGCACTTGTGAAGTTGTTTTTGCATGGAAATAGCTTGTGCTGTTTCTGACCACCCAGAGCTGTTTAGCACTGACCTCCATTGCCAAAAGAAGAAACAAGTCTCAATACCTACTTCAGTCCCTTAAATATACTGCTATAACATATGAACATACTTATGAATAGAAGACATGCATTTTCTTCATGCTTGTTTTAAGGCCAATGTATGCAAAGTTTGAGTCAGATTTGCCAAATTCATGTTTCTTTGCATACCGCGTAATCCAGAACAACTATACTGTGTTTCGTAGACCATATTAGCATGAACAGACCGCTTTTAGGAATCCAAATACACCTTGGGAAACAACACACTCAATCAGTGTTAGAATAAATGCTCTCCTCTCCTCCAGCTCACTGTTTGCCTGTTTCTAAGATCCCAAGGAGGGGATATCAACAATGCAGACAGATGGAATTAGAGAAGTTTAAAAGGAACATGTTGCCTTTTGAGATAACTAGTACTGATACTTCTTACTTCTTTTTGACCTTTACACCATATTTTTTTTGGTACTGATTTTCTTTTGTAATGTTTCCACTTGATATGCTGACTTTGACAGCAACAAGGGTCCTGTTCTGCTTGGAATAGAGTCCCCTGTAGCGCTGTCGGATGCTACATGCCTTTGCCACTTCTCTCTGTGCTTTAAGAGACATTGATGAACACTCTTTCAGGAAGGAAGACACTTTGAACGTCCCATGGCAAGGAAGAAGATGGGGCCTGGAGGGAGTGGAAGGAAAATAAGAGGCCTGGGCAGTGAAACTGGTGAATGAGAGAGCCAAAAATTCTTGCTCGTATGTTTGCTGAATGTTTGTAGAAGAAAACATTATCACGTTTCACTACTGCCCCTGGACAGGATCTCCTGTTCTAGTCCTTGCAGATGAACAAGCCAGGGCTGGGGTGCACAAGGCTGTGACAGTCATGTCAGTGTTTCTGAATGGAGGGGGAACAGCCTCTGGTCTCCCCAGGATTGTGATTCTGCTCTTCAGACTGCACCCTGGTCATGAGGAGTTTCCAATTAATTAATGCAACTGAGGTGCTTGAATTAGGAGCATAGGGTTCAGATGTTGTCAGTGGAGGCTTTACGAAGTAACTGAGATAGGACAAATGCTCCTGCCTCATAAGAACTCTTCAAATACAGAAATTCAGATGATAGTTTGTATGCTTCTTTCATGCTTGCAGGTATGAGGCTTATTGTGAATCCACGCATAATCTAGTCTTCTGACTTTGCCATAAATGCCTCGCTATTTGTACCATGGTTCTTCACTTATTCAATGATTAACAGCGGATTTTCATGCACACAGTACTTTTCTTGAGGAGTATTATGTTATAACGAAGATCATGTTCCTTTTTTAAAATCAACAATCCTGTTAGCATAAAACTGAAGAACTCAAGTTGTTAAAAGAGAATAATGTTTTGGAGGATGAATATTAACATTGTACATAACAAAAAACTGGCAAGCAGACTTCTCGTCAGAGCTTGATTTTTTTTGTCATTGATTTGCTAATTTGAAACTAACCAGAATATCATTTCTTCTTACTGAACACTAGAAAATTAACATCTATAGGCAACTGTTCTGCAGCTTGGCAATGCAATGCATCAATCTGTAACCCAAGTTATATGAATTCCTTTGGTATTTCCTTATACTCTAAATAGAGGCCACATAAATGTATCACAATATTGTTATGATGGTGCAGGTACATGACTTTTAACAGTATTCAGAATTGCATGTAGCTCATCTAGTATGTCTCCCCTTTACAGGAATCTGATAAGACACAATGTTGTTTGTTGTGTAGAGCTCTGAAATAAAACATTCATTCCACTTCCAGAGTGGACATTTTTAACCTGATTTACCTCAGCAAAAATTAGCTGCTTTTTCTTTTAATAACTGTGCTCTTCTGAGGTGTGCCCTTTTATCTGGAAACAATACTATTGTCTGCGTGTGAAAGACAGTACATGCCTGTGTATATGTATGAGTACTATGTAGCTGTAGGGAAGAACATAAGCAATCTCATAATTACTAAACACAATGGAGTTCAAGAAGAATGATGATATCAAAGAGGAGAAATTCTGTAGGCTGATCTGTAAATTGTATCTTGTGCCAGATATTACCCAAAACCTGTCCCTCAGTGCTCTGCTGAACCACTGGATGGCATCAACCTATAACATAATCAGTTGCTGCTGCTTTTATCTTTTTGCAGTTCTACTGATTATTCAACCATTTGAAACTGCTTTATACAATCTGTGCACTCTTCATCTAAAAGCCCAGTCCTGTGGGTACATCCGTTTGGGAATAAAGTTAACACAGTTTATTATCTTAGTAGAGATACTAACTGTGACCTTATCACCATTTCAATAACTGATTTCAATTATACTACAATATACAGCACTGGCTGCACAATAACAGAATAGAAATCTTTTGTTCTCATTTATACAGTTCACAGAGTCTAATAAACTCTTTAAGGACTCATGTTCCTTTTACGCTGAACAGACTTTTAAATAAAAATATAGTTTTAGAGTATGAAAGCGTGTACTGCCAAATAAATTTATTGTTTTATGTCTGGCAATATCTGCTGGTAAATCAGGAAAAACATATCTAGTCATATTCTACGAAAAGGAAATACTGCTTTTTAAAAATTTCTGAAATTCAAATACGGGAACTTTTACTGAATTTCTAACGGCTGTGAAAAGCCATGCATCTCATGTTCAAAAACCTTCCCTCTTGTCAAAGGTATTGATTTCACAACTTTGTACATCTGGCCATAAAGTTAATGCTGTCAATGGGAATCTTTGTAGGCTGAGTTATTCACATGCATGTCACTCTTTGCAGGAATAGGGCCTTTATAGGCTCAATTCTGCCTTCAAGTATAGCTGAACAACTCCATTTCAAGCCAATGCAAATTACAAAGAAGAAGTGAGTGCTGTTTGTATAGTTCGGCTTCACTGATAGACTTCTTCTAAGCAGAGGAAAAGTGCTTGACTGGGACAGCCAGATTATTATAGATATATGTTGAAACTCACTGGCTCAGCTGTAATTCAGTACTGTCAAATCTGTACATGAATTTGTACATACTATTCCAGCTAAGCTATGTACATCTGGCATGTGGTACTTGCACGGATGGCCATTAACAAAAAAAAAAAGCAACAAGCAATCCAAAACCCCCAAACCAAACAACTACTAAATAGGACTGACAGTATGTCTTACATACTCCCTATAGAAATTACAAGATTTTGCTGTCCATGCAGGGTCTATTAGCCAAGATCTACTGGTAGGAGCCTCATAGTTCTAGTTCATGTTCCCTATTGCAATCTCATGCCCACCAGTGTTTATTCCCTCATGCTGCTTCTGCTTCACTTGAGGGCAGGAGTTAGCTTCATTTATCTCTGAAATCTTCAACAATGAGCATCCAGTAACAGTGCCTATAATTCATTTTGGGCTGTCTTAATTAAAATGAGATTTATTAGAGAGAAGAATCAAATTAAACTTTAAGCAGAGTAAAAACATAGTCAGATTAATGTCACGGTAAATTTAACTCTCTAGGCCAGACTCCTCTTTTTTTTTAAGGCTGCAATTTATTAGATAAGAAGTTTAAAAAAGCTACATTTCATAAAGTTAATTTGCTGCTGCCCAACAGCAATGCTCTCTCAAAGCTGGATCAAATAAATGATGATCCCAAAAGTAAGGATAGGGATGGCTATCTTTCCAGCATCTGCCTTCACAGTTTTGGTGGCTAGGTTAGGTATGTGGATGTAGATAGATATCCTCAAATGGGAAGCAGAACAATTAGTATCTTGAGTGGAAAGCTGCCTAGACTTAGGCAATAGGATAGCAGGATCATTAAATCTTGCCTTTTAGGCACATCATCCAGTTTTCTCTTTTTTTTCCTCCAGCACAAAATCCACTCATCAAACGTAACTCTGAGCTCTTCTTTAAAAACAGAGCTGACAAAATAAGTGGTTTTCCATTTCCACGTAAGAATTAGTATCTTAGAGCACTGATCAGGGACAGAGGAACCACTTCCTGGTTCATTGAATAAAATGCAAAAAAAAAAAAAAAAAAAAAAAAAAAACAAAAAAAAAAAAAAAAAAAATAAAAAATAAAAAAAAAAAAAAAAAAAAAAAAAAAAAAAAAAGTAACTTCGAGATTAGGAATCAATCATCTACAAAGACAGTTTGTGTCTCAAATCCAATAATGCAAAGTGACATAATTTTCTAGGAGACAGACAAATGTTCCTGCACAGAAGAGTCAATGCCTGGTGATTAGCACATTGATTGATGAACTGGGAGCTTAAATGCTGAGAAGGAAATTGAAACTGGTGTCCCAGTTCTTGGGCAAACAAGCTCACCAGCATCTTGTGCTATTTAAAGTGTTATGTTTTACAAGGAAGGGGCAACTGTCATAGAGGCTTTTTTTTTTTAGGTCTAACTTTGTCAGAGTGACTCAAACCTAAAGATGTCTGGATTAAGCTTCTTAAGCTTAATAAGAGGAGTCATGCTTCCCTTCCAAGCAGTGTTGTAAAATAGGGTAAGAGTTTACTTCATTCTGCCAAGGCTGAGGAAACTCATTGTATTATAATTCTGAAGGATTTTAAAACAATAAATGGAGTGCTACTGGTTTAGATGACATCTGCACAGTAGTTTTCAGCAGTTTGATTTAATGATACAATTATGCTTAAGTTCAAGTCCCAGTTAAGGTGCTCGAATTTTTTTCTCTTTAATTTCTGTTTTTGTTGACCTTCTAGCTTGGTTATGGTTTGTTTTATTTTTTCTTTTTTTTTTGTTCTTTTTTTTTTTTTTCCCCTTCATACTGCATATCAGCTCAGCATTTCAAAACTAAGAACAAAAGAAGACAACCAGAATATTATTCTGCAGGCCTAAACTTCTCTTCACAGATACTCAAGTCTTGAAACAAAATTTACTCATCCTTAACATAACTCAATCTGTGAAGTTGGTTGGGCTGATATTTATGCACAAGAATCTAAGGTATTTGGACTCACAAAGCATCAAACAGAGCAGCTTTAGCACTGGCTGAAATAGATATCAGGGGAAGAGAGAACCTGGTCTTCCTGGCCCCAGAGATTGCTGGTGCGGAGGGACAGAGCCCCACCTTCCCTTTCCTGCTACTTTTTTCCATCACAGCATGGAAAAGCCATTGCCCCTGCTTGTAACTATTCAAATAAGACTGAGTAATGCCTGGAAGGATCTCTGGATATATCTAAACCCATACAGTTCTGCAGATAAGTACTGCTGGAGCCTTTTGGTTTGAAAGGGAGTTATCTCTCAGAGGAAAAAAAAAAAAAAAGCAAGCTTTATAGTCTGTTTTGCTATGACGACTGACTTCAGGTGATGCAGAAGAGGCCCATACTGCTAGTGTGCAACAAAATACCACGCATGCCAGCTGGTAACGTGCTCCTCGGTCCAGAATTCCCACTATATTCACTCCTGCATAGCTGCCCTAATTGACTGCGTATCAACGTCCATTTTGTTCTTTTTAATAACAGTGTGGTTAAAGACATGCCCCTAACCACACTATGAGAGTACCAGAACATAGCATTGTGAGGTTTCTGGGAAAATCCTTTTTTGCCTCAAAAGTCAGGAAAATGCTTATCTCCATATAGCAAGGAACCTCTCCCCTCCATTTCCCTACAGGAGCTATCAGTAGGATGGAGGATGTGCAGCAATTTTAGAAAGTGGCCTCAGAATTCAGGCATTCAATTTTTAGGCTGGATTTGAGACCATTAAGGAATTATGGCCTTGTATTTTCATCTTGGCTATACAATCTTACTCCTATATTATTTATATTGGGCAAGGGAACACAGATTAAAAACAGATTTATACAGAATAGACAGAGACCAGATTAAAATAGGCTATCTGAATATTTTATCTAGTCTGACTCTCTGGAAGGCTCATCTAGATTGGTTTAGTTATATTGAATAAAAAAAAAATTACTTTTCTAAGAAAGCACTTTCTGCCCTTTGACCCTTTCAATCTCTCATGCTGTCAGTTACTTCTGGATTAAATCTACTTTTCTCCTCAAGTCCCACTCCTGTGAGTCCATGTCATTTGCTTGTAAAAATCTGACAGAATTCATCATCCTATCATCAGAGAAACTGATTGTAACTTATCACCACTCCAGTGACACAGTGTCTGATCGGGTGCTCTGTTTGAAGTAAGTAGAATAGTTTTTTGTTCCTGGTAGATTAGCCATGTCTCTCATTTCTGCTGACATACACATCTAGCTCTAGTTGTACTCCCCAGTTCCATCAAAATTCAATATTTCAAATGCACCTGCCACGCAACTGGTATGTTGCTCAGCGAAAAGAGGTCAAGGTGCAGGGATCTTGGATGACATTTCAATTATACTTGCCTGAATACAAATCATGTAGTTTGTCTCTGTATCTTAAACTAAAGGGTCCGTAACCCTTAGATTTCTGCCAGCATGTATTCTTCTCTTTATTAAATATGAATTATTTATAAATTTCATAGGTTTTAATCTGTCATACTGTTGAGCAGTTTAATGTAAAATATTTCGTTCCAACATCTGCTGAACAAATACGTATAAATGCCATCACCTTCCCTCACACCAAAATAACGTAAAAACAAATAGCCAGTCACTTATCAAAACAACAAAGAAATTGTGTTTTCTTATTTATTGCCTACCACATGAGTACTGCTTGAATTTCCTGCATGGATGATTAATACTTCGCAAAAAGGAGAACGACTAGTGGATAAGCACTGTGTTGGAAAAACAAATTTGCTCTATTAATACCTATTAATTGTCATAAAGTTCACAAAACTTTTAGATTTTAGAATAATATTGCTAAGTATTTTAAACCTAAATCCAGAATAAATAAGGGCCTCAGAAATCATATAAATATATTCAGCTAGTTAGGGAAGGATTTTCTAACTGGTACAATAACTAATCCATTATAATAATTATAATAATGTCAACATTATAAATGTCTTTGTAGCAGTGGTATAGCTTGATGGGAGAGACACCAACAATTGCAAAGATAACATCCAGCTTTGCATACAGATAGAGTCCAGAAAAGGGAGAGGACATCAAAAAGAAATCAAATAATCCAAGTTATTTCTGTACAACCCCTTCTCTCACTTAGCAAAGCAGCTGAAATATTCAGATGTTCACTGAATTTACTACAACCATAGTTTTCTGAAATATTTGTCTCTATGTATCCCTCATATATAGGGATACTCTCATATCCCTTATACCCTTTGGCTGGTGTGTACATCCAATGATTTCACGTCTCATCTCAGAGATATCAGAAACTTGTATTCCATCTGCCGCTTTCAGTCACCCTAGAAGCACGGCAAGGTGATGCTGCAGAGATGAAGAAAAATTCCACATAGACAAAACGTTTTGAATTACTGTCATTTCTTTTAACATCAAATAGGTTTGGATTATAGTAATAAACATTTTTTACACGGATGCCAAAGGGCATCTCAGAGAGGGCCTAGAGTGTGGCCTCTTATGGTGCAAAATGGTATGTTTTCAACTCGTTACTCATTCTCCTTCTTGTATGGGCTGGATTGGCCTTTCACATTACCTGGCAGCCTGGGGATTGTTGACTGTTTAAAATAGTCTGGTGGGTGGTTGTTTACACCTGGTAACCGCTGTGCTGTGTGAGTTATTTCATGCTGAATCTGCAAGGTTGAAAATTTCTCCCTTACACAGTGAATACGGCCAATGTAACAAGCACGATACAGTTTGTCAGGATGTGAAGTGCCTCTTTCAGGAGAACAGAAGCATTGCAGACACACTGGATTGTCTGAGTTCCAATACATTTTCAGGAAGACTGGAAGACCTTGCCTTCTGTTTGCATGTGTTGAGGCATCTGCTAAGAGCATACATAGAGAAATATGACACTGAGACTGTACGTTCACCACCCCTATGTGAAGATAGTGCTAGAGAAGTGATACTCAAATGCCCGTGTGATGCTTTGGACTGGCAGCCTGCTCTGAAGTAACCTTAGGTGGAATCTTGCAAGTGAAGCCACGTGAGATGGTGATCATAGTTACATTGTGATGCAAGGATTTACGGTGACCATGTTGATGATGTTGACCTGAAACCCTGTTGAAACTACTAAGAATGCCAGGGTTGCTCCTATGGAACAAAGAACAGAGCTGAATTTGAGAGTTGCAAAAAAACCCTGAGATTCCCGATGGGCATGAGCAAGGCCAATGTCACCATCCTGGGCTGAAGATCCACATGGAGAAACTGACTGAACTACACTGGTTATAGCCCCCAATTTTCTTCTGGAGGTGCTGTAGGAAGCAATACAGCTGGCAACAGAAAGTTCATCTGAAGCTCTGAGATGGAAGTAAGTTATGTCATTTCTTCAAGAAGCGTTGGTTTACAAAATGTATTTGCAAATGATTTCAGCTGTTGGAAAAGAAGAAATGGTAACTGCAAAATGTGGGAAGCAAGAGGCAGGGCTCTTATTAACTTAGCTAAACATGGTCCTTTTTCTTAGAGGCTGAAAAGATATCTTGTGTCTTCAGTCTTGCTCTGTTTGCAGGATTCTCTTATGTTAGGATTGCCATTACTGGTTTGTGTATAAAAAACGGTTCCCCTTATCTGCTTCATTAACTGAAATGTGGGCTTGAAGTCTATCAAAGAACAAATGTTTAGCTGTCACAAAGAACTTTTAACCTTTCACTGACATCTGTCATTAACTGGAATGCTTCAACAACTTTTATCTATGAGCCATGATGCATTACACAATAACTACAGGGAGAGAAAGATGCATGCGCACAGATGGAAAAAATAAGCGTGCACATTTTTAAATTATTTTCAGTACTTCAAAAAGATTTCTTGAAAATGGGGAAGCGTGACTTTGAGCAACATCAGAATAAAGCGTCAAGGAACAGGGACAGAGACATTAAATGCAGGAAAACATTCCAAGGTAAAGATATAATGTCAATGTGATTGACATCATCATGTCAATCTTGGGTCCAGAGAGATATAAGCAACAGAACTGATAACAATTATCAGATATTGAAATACTAAGGAATTCTCAATCCATCTCCTTTCTTTAGTTGTCCGATCTGTAACATATTTTCCAAGAAAACATCTCTATTTAACTGAAGCAGGATTTCTGTAGGGCAGAAAAATCCTGCCTTATGGTAGCCATTATCCTTCTACACTGTCTGGATACAGTGAGATGTAGAAAGAGTCCTGATAACTGGATTGCTATACTGAAGGGAATTTTAATGGTAAATCAGAATATGTCTTTCACAGAGATTGAACTCTCTAAGGAGGAAGTTACAGAGCAATTAGAGATGCAATTACAGTAAGTCATCAGGACCAGATGGTATTTCATTCAAGGACTGAAAGGAATAATGTGAAAGAATGTACTGAAGAGGATATTTATTCTGCAGCTTCCAAAGAGGCAGGCTTCACTCTCTCAGCAGAACGAACAGTGTACAGAATAGTCACTAACAGTTGTCCACCGAGTCCTTGGTGACACAAGAGTGAGCTCCCAATTCTGGGTCCTTGCTGCTCCCTGAGTAAAGGAATGAGTCTTACTCTGTAACTCTGAAAGTCAATACAGCTGGACTCTGACAAAAATTTGACTTTCACAGAGGGCGATTTCTACTGAGAAAACAGGTTTCAAGAAGTCAAGATGAGACTCAGTGACTTAACCGCAATCTCAGATAGCAGAATTAATACAAATGCAGAAGGTATTGCATTTGGTCCTCCCTGAACTAGGTAAGACATGGTTCAAGCTAGACTGGTTGCATCTATGAAGTCAAACCAAAACTCTAGCAAGTAAGAAATGTTCCAGTGCGAAGGACCAAACTGTGGCTGGCGTGTAACATTCAAACAGGTGCAACACAGCTCTCGTGGCAAAGGCATGGCACAGGATTGCAGGATTAGTCAAAGAATATTGGCTCATCCCAGTGTAAACCATATGATTCTCCTTAGGTAAAACAACTTCTTCCCTGGGAGCTGACCCAGTTGACCCTGAAACTCCCCTTGATTCTGCTAAGTGTTACACGTTTTGTGGCTGTTGACGACAAAGAATTTTGTCGCATCTGGTCTGGAAATTCGGGCTGCTTTTTGTGCGTTTGTTTTTTTGGCCACCCAAAGTTTAGCAGAAGCCTCTTGTCTGATGAAGAAGAAAACTTTAGCTGAATGTAAGAAATAAAAATGAATACATAAATGCATAAAGACATTTAGAAGTATCAGAACATTTCATGTGTCATACCTTATCTATCACAATAATCCTAGAGAGGGACACTTAGGGGGATGATATTTTAATTGGCATTGTACTAATGGTTAAGCAGTCTTGGGTTTATGAAGGCAATAATGAAATGGACCTAAGTCTGTACAGACAGCTGCATATGACACAATATTTTTGTATTTAATACCAAAGACTCAAAAGGTTTATTGGGTAAAAGGCAGAATAGATGAAACTGATGCTAATGTCTGGCATGCAGACCTTCAAGATGGGTAACAACTATTTCATTAGGTAGAATATATAGGATTTTACACTGAGTGTGCATATATTTCAACTGTGCTATGATGGACAATAAGAACTGATTAAATATTGAAGAGGAAATCAACCCCTAACATTTAACAGTTAGAAAACATGCTTGCTTCCTTTTTCTGGGCACTTCTGCCTGTTGAGCTAGCTCTACCACATATGAAGAAAACACTGTGCATAATCCAGTGCAATTAAACCTACTGTTTATGCAAGTTATGCTTAAAAGTAGCAACTGTTCCTAAACATAGCAAAGCTGCTTTTAAAAAGAAAATCTTGGTAACTGTAGACAGAAGCAACTTAGTCAGGGAAACTGTCTGAGAATCTAGTTGATAAAGTAGCAAACCACTGATATATAAAATTTGAGATTATTAAATTATCATCTGATCTACCAGATAAAACAAAACAAAGCACAAATATAGGTACATTTTGTCCTCCCTGAAGTGTGCTTGTACATAGGGTACTGTTCTTGTGTGAAGCATCTCTGCAGCAAGCCCCAGTAGTCTCCACCCAAAAAGCCAGTCCCACTCCTAGGTGTCCAAAGTATAGCTGATAAATCAATAAAGTGACAATGAGTGCGCACACAACAGCAGAAAACTGCCATTTTCACACTATTCAGCAGGGTGAAAGGTCAAAAGTTTATATCCTTCAGAGCTAATATAATACCTATTGTACGTATTTATATAAAGACAGAACAGAACTTTGCATTAGTAAAGTTTGCCGATTGTCCTAAATGGTTTCAGGTATTAAAATACTACAAAGGACTTAAACTACAGAAGGATTTGCACAAATTGGGGGGATTGGACTGTCTTACACCAGATGTTACAGAAATGAGCTCTTTGCCTTCTGAAATCGCTGTGCCAACATTTACTTTGGTTTGGGCTGTGAAGGAGTATGAATACATACCTTTTATGACACAGGTGGGAGAACTGAGACAAAAGCCTATGCCAACGAATACTGCAACAGATTTTTGATTCCACCCATCTATATCCCTCAAGAACACTATCCATATATTTATAATGTTGAATGCATAGTTGAAACTACAAGATGGAGCTGCAAGCTGCACATAAACAAGTCTGCATTTCTAAATGTATTAACAAGACCCAAATCTGCGCCCTGCTGGAAGGGAAATAAAACTTTGGAGTGGGCAACACATAGTTCACCAGCCATTCAAACTCTGAAGTCAAACTAAAAACTGTGTACTGTTGGTATGCTATTAAAATCCTTCCTGTCTCCTCATAAAAAAATGCTGATTATAACAAGAAAAATTTCAGAACATCTGGGATGGAAAACATGTTAGAAAATAAGTATACATAACCAGTTTCATTTAACAATTTACCCGTGTTTACCTACGTGACCTGCAAGGGCTGCAGAGGTGAGCAGCTGAGTGCTTCTGTGCTTTGATGGTCAATTGGGATGAATCCTTTCCTTTCTGCAATACATGGAAAGGCAGAGGCTGGCTCTGCCACTCTTTTTCCAGGCCTGTGATAGACACAGCAGTTTCAAATTCCATCTGATGGAGGCTGAGTGTGGATTAGTACACCTGTTCTCTGGCTTAGTCCTTCCCTGTCTTTGTTCAGCTTTTTCAACTTATTGGCTGTTAGGATGGCAGTTCTGTCAGTTCTCCAGGAGAGGTGGCTTATGGATAGTTTGTTATGCCATTACCCTGTTTTGGGTAAGACTGCCTGAAACCGTGCTTCCTCAGTTATCATCCTCACAGTCTGTTCAGCTGGTGAAATATCACCAGCAGCCAGATGAGACAGAGTTATTTGAAAGGCTTATTCCTGAGACAAGAGACTTCCACAGAAATTACTCCAGGGAAAAGGCCATGAAATGACCACCCCAGGAAATGTTTTCTGCAACATTAGCAGCTCTAAAGGAAAGACTGTAATCCTGATATTGTTGACGCACAGTGAGGACTGCAATAGGATGCCTGAAGCTGTTCTATACCCATGGCAAAGGATGGTTGAACTGTACCTGAAGTAGTCCCTAAACCGCTGCAGAAAATAGTCTGACAGAGACTATATTTTTTTCCATCTTCTGGGCTGCAAGCTTCATGTGTGGTTCAGCCACACCTGCTTTGGAAGGAGCAACACCTTGGGCTAGGGGTGGGAAAACTGCTAAAGGCAACATGCACTTCTGCCATATCTGTTAATTCACCCTGTGTCAACTCAACTGGATTAAAGCAGCAGGGAAGAACAGTAATCAGTGCACCAGCCCGGATGAGGAGCTACACATGGTTTCTCTATAGCGTGAACCCGAATGCTGCAGGCTAGTTCATCAGACTGTGAACTGGTGTAGGCAAAGCACATAAATAGATGTTTTGCCAGCTCTCTGCTCTTTTGCACAACAGGGCAGTGATCTTCTAATGTGATCAGCACTGTAACAGGCCTGTAAGGTGTTTTTAACTGGAAACTGATAACACGTAAGGATGGTCAGAAGCATCTTTTGTTTTAAGCATTCACAGTGTAATCTTCTGTTTGTAAATGACATAGATAAATGATAATATCTTTCTGTTCCACTGTAAAACACATAAAGCATCACAAATCTCTAAACAGTTTTGCAAATCTTGGCTCTAGGGGTGCTGTGGTATGGCAGAGGAGGATATTGGTCTGTGTCAAACTATTTAATTCAGTCTTCATATTATGTTTCAGGGTGACACTCAACCCAGATGTAGAAATACACCTCACTGTAGCAGTATTCATAGCGATTAGAGTAAAATTTCAGCTACAATAAAATTAAAATTGCTACTGTAAAGGAAGCTGTGAGTAGCTTCCAGAGTTTGGATGTTCATGTGTGCCCCTGGCTTAAATAGAAACTATTACTGCTTATCTTTCAGGGATACTGGGAAACAAATACGATGATTGTAATTCTTCTTGATTTTTTTTTTCCATAAGTCAAATGTTAATTACTTCACAGATGGCAGAATGGCAAATAGAATGAATGCAGTCAGCTTGCCTGGAAAACTGGATTCCAGGACATGTGCAGTAAAATTAGACTGAAAAAAGGGCTTGCAAACAATAAATAAATATATATATATTTACTTTAAATAGAGAAATATAGGACTGATATTTATCCAAGGAAATCACAATTATATTACTAGTTATATTGGTCCACAAGCAATCTCAGAAAGAGCGATGAGCACTAAATTGGCTAGCAAAAGATATCTTTCCATAATAATAGATTTCTTTCATATCCTTTAATCAGAATAGGTTGAGATAAATAGTCCTAAGGTTCACTGATATTCTGCCTTATTGCTAACGGTGATAAAGATCAAGTTTTTATTACACTTTAAAGGGATATAGACAAAATATTTTCATGGTTTTTAAAAGTATTATATGTACGAACACTATAGATAGTAATTTGCAGCATTAATGGTCTATACATATGAAACATTTAGTACCTATAGCAAAAGATTTCCTTTTATTCTTTTGTGCCAAAGTTGCATTCTACCTCAATGAAAAACGATTTAACATTGACATCCTGTTAGTAAACTATATCGATAATGAGAATGGCTAAGGCATTCCAGAATGAACTGAGCTAAAATATCAGGGAGCTAACACTAGAGACAAGATTCTTAAATCTGAAAAATAATGTGTCAGTTTGGGCTAAATTTGTCAGGCGTGTCCACACAATTGCACTGGAAACAATGGATGCAAGTGAGTGCTGGGTTCTCCTTAGACCTTAACTTAATTTACGAGGGTTATGTTGAATATTGTATGGTATGGTTTTATGCCATGGCCATCAGAGCATTCCCACGAAAGTCTACTACCTCCCTCATGCATTGCCTGAGGTTAGGGAGAGAGTTTATTTAAAATCAGCTGTGTTCAGAAAGCCATACAGAGGTGATGCAAAAGATGCATGAACGAATGTATGACATAACAATTACAGTCTGAATCACACCACTTTATCATTAATTTTATTTAAATTTGTTCATTACCATCACAAGAATTCTTTATTTATGACCTGTAAGGAGCCTCAGCTCTGAACTGCTCTTGTATCAACTTGAACAGGCCAAGTCTTGCAGCAAAAGCTATGTGCTAAGATTTGTCAATGTACATGAAATATTTTCCACATCCACTTTGCAACAGCATTTACATAGCCATCCATGGATCTCTTACAGTACTAACGGAACAGTATGGTCTTCCATAAAGGGGTTTATTTTGATTTCATACTTTGGCACCTGAAATGATGTAATGTACACTCATTTCTAACAGTAAATTTTTTTCGTATGTGATAAAACATCCATTGGACTCTGAATTATAGGTACTGTTCCTGTTGCGTTCAGCAGAACATCAGAATGAAGCAAAATGTCAATGCAATAACCAAGACCTACACACAAGTCAGTGAGAGTGACACATCCCTGCTTAGATGACCTCTCGGGTATGGCAGCACTTTCAGCACCTATGAAAACCTAATGGCAGGACATGGCGTGCTGAAGAGTAGGGGCATGAAAGTGGCGTATTCCTGCAGGGACCCCGGGTACTCGGCTCACGCTTCACCCTCTACAGTCAATCATTCTTCAGCAAACACCTCGAAAATGGCAGATCACAGTTTTCATTTGTGTAATAGTCACCCTCAGCGCGACAATTTGTAGCCTATTATGAAGTCTTTGTCCTGCTGGAATTTCACTGTGTAGGTAAGACTACAAAAGAATCTGAGATAATTAAGTGCCTGATTCCCGTAGCTACCAACTGGAACTTCAGCGCACATTTCCTTCACATTCCTTAAATACTGTAGTCTGGGAAGAAAAAAGTCTGTTTTGGAAACAGATATACTTAAAAAGTAGTTACAAAAACCAAGTCCTATTTAAGCAAAACCACAGTTACGCTTGTATTTTTAAAAACTCCAGGGCTTGATCTTGGCAATTCTGGGCCAATAAACCTTACATCTAAACCTGGCAAATGGGTTGAAATGATAAATTAAGCAGAATGAAAAGAGACCTGAGAGACCAGGCTTGCTGGCATGATCTAATTGGCGTGGATTCTGCAAAGGAATTATCTCTTACTGTTCTTTGACTGTAAATAAAATAGTGGCTAAGGGAGAAAAAGTTAATATATTTAATTTTAAAATTCAAGTTTCTACAAAAGAGGTTACTGCAAAGCTGTAAGGTGATGGGCAAAATACATGCAAAACCAATGAACAGCAAAAAGATAATACCAGTATGCACACGACACAAGAGGCTGCCTGCAAAAAAAACCCACAACAGTATAGATGTGGGTTTTCTGTGAGATCATAGAATCATAGAATCACAGAATGTTAGGGATTGGAAGGGACCTCAAAAGATCACCTGGTCCAATCCCCCTGCCGGAGCAGGAACACCCAGATGAGGTTACACAGGAAGGTGTCCAGGCGGGTTTTGAATGTCTCCAGAGAAGGAGACTCCACAACCTCCCTGGGCAGCCTGTTCCAGTGCTCTGGCACCCTCACTGTGAAGAAGTTTCTTCTCATATTTAAGTGGAACCTC
>VWYH01002074.1:1076702-1188198 GCA_013399365.1 Pampusana beccarii
AACTGGACACAATATTCCAGATGTGGTCTCACCAGGGCAGAGTAGAGGGGAAGGAGAACCTCTCTCGACCTACTAACCACCCCCTTCTAACACACCCCAGGATGCCATTGGCCTTCCTGGCCACCAGGGCACAGTGCTGGCTCATGGGCATCCTGCTGTCCACCAGGACCCGAGGTTCCTTTCCCCTACACTGCTCTCTAAATTTTTTGGGATTTTTTTGTTGTTGTTATTTCAAAGAGAGAGTGAGACAAAGTACCTGAGTATCAAAGACTCTAAGTTAGAAATTTAAGCTCCCAGTGCATTCAATGACAGATTTACAGTCTCTCTATGGTCTCTGGGAATTCATGACAATTCAGGAGGTCACTAACCTGAGTTGTTTACCTCTGGCACAGGTTATTGCCGCCGTAGCAGACATGGCAGGATGGATGATATACTTGCTGCAATTCAGTGCTCACATCTTAAAATCACTGCTGACTTTCTTTTAGGTTAATAACCTAGGTGGCACACTGTGGCAGCCAAAATGTCATTCTGTCACTTCTGTTAATGATCTGGAGAGCCCGGTAGATATCAGGCTTGGATATTTGGCGGCACTGAATTGCCAAAAGACCATCTGCTAGAGCACAGTTGATGGTAACTGAAGTGCTTCTAAAAGGCATTTCAGTGCTCTTCCAAAGTGGAAGCCACCCTAGAAGGAGTGTGAAGCTGTGCCTGATCTCTGACCGCCCCCAGGAGCTTCAGCAGGTGAATGAAGATTGCAAGGTAGGCACTTCAGTCTGTTCACATCCAGGACTGAGAATCCTCTTCTGCAGCTACCTGTCTCTCCTTTCAAACACGAGAAAGGCTGCATATACAGTAGGCAACAGCACTGAGTAACAGCAAACTCTCCAAAAAGGAGGAATTCCTAGTATTCTTCTTGTTGACACAGACCAGTCTCCTCACAAACACCAAAGAAAGCAAAAATCCCCTGGTTAGCTAAAATGCAAGATGGAGAGAGCACAGCTAGATTTTGACCCTGCTCCCAGAAGTCACTCTGCTTTCTATCATACAAATGGGCAACATAAAATAAAAAAAAATCTGATTTCATGAATGGATTATGTTACATAGATTACCCTAACGCAATCTCATTCATCTGCTACAATTACATATAAAGAAAACCTGGTGCTATTTTGTGACCTGAATAGAAACTCTTCGTAGAGCTGTAGAAATAAATAAACCTGGAATACAGGGTACGACACAATCTTCTTTAGTATCTGTGCAACAAACCCCTGGTTACTGTACCAAAACCTGGTATTACTCTGTTACTCTTCACAGAACTCAAATATAATAGATTATCTGTGCAGAGCACTGGTAGAACTGTTCATCAGACTTCTAGCTACATAGTGAAGACTACATAATTTGCTTGTGGTTTTATAGGATCATGCTATATCAGCTTTGCCTCTAACCTCTCACACGTACATAGAAAAAAACCCCACAAAATGTAGCTTCATGCCACACAGACAGGAAATGTGGAAATATGTCTGGTGTCCTGCTCTTCCTCCCTTCAGCTAAATTAGTAGTATGAAATTCGAAAAGCGAACAAGCAAAAGTTAAGACGTCAAATAACATTTGGAGTACAACTTCAATTCTTTCACACTGGTCATTTGAGATAAAGTCCTTTAGGGAGAATATAACTGAGTCACAGTACAAACTCATAGCAATAATGAATTACAGTTGCAAGGGTGTAAAGGTAGAATGTTTCCTTCCCAATTTATTCTAAGATCAAGGTGACATATTGAAATGAATTAATTACTGTGAACTCTTATTATCAATGAAATAGTCTGCAAAATCAGTAAATATGAAAAACATTGTATACAAGAGATTATAAAGTTCTAAATAATTTTATTAGCCGACAATATAATTGTCGATTACGGAAATATTAGTTATGTTTGTTCTATGAGGAAAAACAGAGTAAAACACTTAGAATTGCTTGAGTAAGCTAAGTATCTTATATTTAGTCTAACAAAGAAAACTGTCAGATTTGTGTCTTTCTATAAATCATACCCATGTACGCATTCATCTTCAACTTTAGTTAGGTGAGTTCTTGACTGTCCCATAAAAATAAGGAACATAACAGGAAAATTCTGTGAATTAATCAGTATCTCTGATATATGTAAACTCTTTTACTGGGTTGATGAATGTTATGTTGATGCTCAAAGCACAGAAGCTATATATTTTCAGACCAAAAGAGACCATTAAACAATCTGTTCTGTTGCATCAATGATACATCTTTTATCCAGTAATAACTTCACAGAAATAATTTTCTTTTTTATTATGCAAATGAAAAAGATCTGCCTAAAATACATTTTGTAGAAAGCTATCTGGTTTTGAATTTTATGTTGCAAAGAGAGAGGAATTTACTACATGATCAGGGTGGCCGGGTGGCTACTTACTGGTCTATTTAAAATATTCTACCTTACTTCTTAATGTGGGCATTGATAATTTTTATTGTCACTCACTAAATCATGCCCTTTTTGTTTGCCAGATCAAAAGGTTAGATAACTCGCATATTTTCTCTGTATACAGATATTTCTGAATTTGTCTTAATTTTGTATTTGAAAATAAGCAACTCAGATTGCAGTAACTGGCAGAAAAGTTAGATCAGGCTCTAAAAAGCTCAAAAGCACTCGATAATGCAAGATAGCAGGGTTACGAATTGTGCGTATTTGAGCATTTATAAATTGCATTTGATACCCTTTCCAAAAGCTATTTATAGCTTAGAGGAATACTCACTGAGCTGTACAGTCCTGGATCTCTCACTTACATATGGTAAGATTTCTGAACATTCAAACTCCTTAGTGTCAGTCAAGGTCTCTTAGGGCTGTTGTTCAAGAGTGAGTACATACACTGTTTCCTTAAAAATAATTAATTTTTGCTCCAAAACTTATTACTTTTTTACATGTATAGCTGCCTGGACACTATTTAAATTGACTTTTTCAATGAACTGTAACTAGGGCTTATTTTTTGAGTCAGTCTTATATTCCAAGCATCCTCAAAAATCCTGAAAAATCATGGTAGGACTTCGTTTTGGGGTAGGTCTTATTTTCAGGGAAACATGGTACCATGCATTTTATTCATGAGGTTACATAAGGATATTATAGACCGAGTTGAACATAAACCCAATTTTTTAAACGAAACAGCTACAAGTATTTCCTCTTGCTAAACTGCACCACAGAACAAATTTCCTAAAGGATAAGCAATATTAGTGTTGTTCTAGCTCTAGTGGTTTAATCACGTAAGAAAAGCAGGCTTTGTAGAAGGAGGTGATATATTTTGTTAGATTCAATGGAAAAAGGCAAATAAATCTATGGATTTATGAGCTCATCATCAGGTCTGAAAAGGAAGCAAAAATTTTAAACTAATGCAGGAAGAGAAAAAATTACCTGAGTTGAACTTAATTTTGTTATGTACTTAAGACAACTTGAGACAAATGGATAGTTAGCACTAATGGCTAAAGCAGGTATTTTTATTGCTTGCTTGTTCCTGGATTGAGGAACACAAGCCAGGCATCAAATTTCTCATTTACAATCTCAGCATCATTCATGATTGTACTTCTTACTAGCTGCTGCGCTATGGTTCTTCTTATAGCACCAAAGGAAAACATTTGTTCTGAACATCAGAGATCAGAAAGTGGAAAAACTACTTATGACCCAGGATATTAGACATATAAATGCAACAAGATTGATCTAAGGAGTACCTTAGCTCAAGCACTGCTCTAGATTTTTATTAGCTGATGGTATCTCTTGTAGTCTTTTAAAATTTACTTTATCCATAAGTGACGCTAAACTAGCATTTTCTATTTTGGTCTCATTGGCAATAGAACATTTCCTCTCTATAACATCTACTGTACTGCAACCCAGTTCAGTAGGATGCTAGAGCCGTTCTTGCTTAAAAGACCCAGGAGGCGATGTCGTTGGCTCTCGGATTCAGCTCCCCTATCCATCAACATGGTCTGCGTGCTTACTGAAAAGTCAGAGCTGCACAAATCATCATGATTTAAATGCCTGTTACCTACAGTAGTTCTTTCTCCCTCTTGGTTTTAGTTTGCTTGTAGACCACTGTAGGAGAAAAAATTGCCTTAAACCTAATCTGTAGATACAGAGCTTCACTCATCGAAACTACAAACTGGTACTCTTTCATCAGTACTAAATCTGTATGAAACAAAGTAATCTTCAGAGAAGCCTGCAAGCTTAAAAAAAAAAAAAAAATCTGTAAAAGAATTACCAGTTATTGCATAATGCAAGGCACAACTGTAGATAACAGAGAGAGCTGCTCTCATTACCTTGGGATTCTTCACGACAAAGGACATCATACTACCCTGCTTTCAGAGCACCACTAAAAAAAGATCTACCCTGTCCTGTATCTAGAAAACATCCAGATCTCTGAAGGACTCAATTTCTGTTTCCAGCCTTCATCTCTGGTCCACACTGAACTAGATTACTTGGTATGGTTACACTGGCAGTATACACTTGACTGTCCTTCTCAGTGCAGTAAGTAACCATAGTGAATGCTGAAAATCAGCCTGTTATGAAATTCCTTTCCCTTCCAAGGTTCTTCCTTAATTCCCACTGACAACTTGCTCAGTCTCAGGAAGGGTGAATTTATAGATCCAGATTTTCTCAGAAATTGTCAGAAGTATGTGTGGGGAAGTAAACTTTCTCCTTTCCTAGAAACAGTCCAGATGATTTCTTTACATCTAACAGACAGATTTTAAACTTGCGAAAGCAACAAACCTCAGAAAAGCAGCTTTGAGAAGACTAATTAACTCATTCTATGAGATGAAGTTTGTGTTTTCTTAGTATATAATCTATTTTAATTAACCATGAAGTGGAATGTTAATTATTGTTGTCATTTCATTTTAGACAGTCACATCAGTTTCAGAATGGACTTCAGCGGATGTTATTGAAAACACATTTCAAAATCAAACACGTGACTAATTAAAGTGTATTAAATAAGCACCATTCAAATTCTATTCTGCAAGGAGGTGGAAAATAATTTTGGTCTGCAGCCTAGATCCTGGATGTCATGTCAGTGTAAGGAAAAGCCTCTGTGGCAAGGAGATTAACACACAGAGTGCTTTACTTTTCCAGTTAACCAGAATTTTTTGCAGTAGACAGAGGCTGCATGGACATAGACTGGAAGGGCAAAAAGAAGAGGGGTATTTCTAGACAGAAAGCTTCCCTCAAGAATTTTGGAATATTTTCTTCTACTAGCACATGCATTTTCTTATCTTTACTTTGCAGCTGTCTAGCAGACACTAATGAGAGATTTCATGTTCATACCAATTACTTGAAATATTTAATGTCCTTCTTAAGGTGCATTTACACATCAAAGAAATTACTCGGTCCAAGCATCCTACAATTCTGCAAAGGGGAAAAAAAAAAGTCCCCATTTATTGCTGAACAGAAATGGCTTTGAGTCCTCCTGTAGCTAAGGCTACATCATCAGTTTTATTTTAGACCTTCATTTTCAGAGGTTGATAAGCCAGGGCAAAAGCGCTGTATCCATACAATGCTGGGTAGGTAGTATATCAGGTAAACACTAAAGTCATAGCCTTCTTGGCCAGTTAGCGACAGTTTTAGTTGGGCAGCAGTCAGGATACCCAAAACAACTTGATCTCAACAACAGTGAAAGACATAGTGTGTAACTAGTAGGCAGGTGGACTCTGAAGCAAAATAATCCATCCTATGTTATGCAACTAGGGTCTTGGAAATCAATTTTTAAGGTCTGAAATAAATCACTGGATTTCTTTTTCTGTAAATACATCCTTCTGGGAATAATAAATTATCTTTCTTTATTGGTTTTGTCAGAACTCATTCAATAACATCCATAAATTGCTTTTATGAAGAACACTGAGTGTTAATTAACCTTTTACTATTTAAGGAGTTACTGAAATAATAGATTTCAATTGCTGAGAAAACTATAAAACATGTAGGTTAGGTTGCTAGAGATGTGGTGCAGTGATGGTGGCCAACAACTTCGGTAGCGAGTCTCAAATGTATAAGATTTTTAAGTTTTTTTTGTTGTTTATTTCTTTGGTTGTTTTTTAACCGCTAGAAAATGTATTCAGACATCTCTACCGTAATTTACACGAAACCAAAGAAAACTGGGGTCATTGAGTGAAAGGATCCAATTAATTGTGTATCAATCTCATTTTGTGTACTACTATTTTACTAAAAAATTCTGATCATGCAGCTCAGGGTGGTTGGTTACAGGTCACCATCGCCTACATGTGTATTAACCCACCCCTGCCTAAGCCTGTCTACACCTACAGCATTTCCCGTTGGTGAGAAGGGATGCGATCCCTACAGAAGGCAACAGATCAGCTGGGTGGTGAGTGTTGAACCCAGCAGTGTCTGAGCGAAACACCAGGCACAAGAGCACCGTGAGGCTGCCTCCGTCCTGCCATTTTCCATCCAAACAAATTGTTGTTATTGCCAGAGATTGTTGCTTACAAAGACATCTTAGCCTCAGTACATAAACATTATGTGAATTTAGCCTCCCATCCTTTAAGGTCTTATTAGATCTGTCACTAGTAAGGAAGCATCTTTAGATGTTAAATCAAATAACATTTTTCTAGCACACACATTTAAATGGCTCAGTATGGTGCACACTTTACTGCTTCACTCTGTATATACTTCTGCTTTTTTAAGAAATACAAGTTGGCATTGGGAATACACTTTCAGCCTTAAAATAGCTGAAATTATAATTGTGATTATTTTTTGTTTAGAAAACTAATACAAATAAATAGAATCACAGGCATGAAGTCTATTTTGCATATGAGGAGAATGCTTAAAGATTTGAATATCTGTAATTGTTTCCCATTTTTCACAATATTTAAGAGAATTTAAAATTTTAAACTTATAGAAATTAAAAATGAAAGTGTTAGTCTTTGAAAAACAATATAGTTCTAAGTATATAAAAAGACTGCATTTTATTTTGATGGGAAAGAGTTAATATTCAAACCAGCCTAAGTTTATCTTCTCTATACTAAGACTGACAGTTCTTTTTTTGAGTAAAATACATACTTGTCATTCCATTTAAAAAATATAGTTGCTGAATTTGGATGAGAAGATTTGTTAATATTAGTGTGGGCGGCCTTGCTGTGATTTGTAGGTCAGATTAAAAACACAGTCCCTTTGACATTGTCAGTTTCATGCTGAAGCCTCTTCTTCAGTTAGTTAGTACTCCCTTAGGCCAGAAACTATTAACCTTTGAGGCTTCTAATTCCCAAGAAAAATTAGCTGTTGGTACTTAACCTCCTTTTAAATAACCTTTATTTACTTTCTTGTGATGAAATACAGCTGAAATGGTTCAGAGGTGCTCTTTAACTTTTGTGACTGTGTGGTCAGTATGGTTCCGGGCAGAGAATAAAGAACATCCATAAGTTTCCTAGAAAACATCTGTATCTTCATTCAGAACCCAGTATTACTCTGTCAACATAACATTAAAATTTCTGCAGAAATGTGCAGATGCAGATGGAAACCAGACAATGATGTTTGTAATTTAACAAACAGGTGGGTGGGGTGGTGGAGTGGGTAGGAAGAAAAATCTACTAAAAGAGGTTACTGAAATAACAAAATCCTGAGACTTCAAAGGAACCAGGAACACAATTGTCACTAGTCTTCAATAAGACTTGGGAACTAAACACTTTGAGGTATCCCTTTTGCATATTCAGCTGGGATGGACACAGGACATGATGCATCCATAAGTCAGCCACAGACTGCTGTGGCAAAGAAATAAGCTCTCTATATGGGTACATAACAGCATGATTTGTGTGTGTGTGGAACTTTCACACCATCTTCTGAAGCATGTGACAATGCCTGTCACAGAAAATTAAAATTGATCATATTACTAGTGTAATTATAGGAAAATTTATATGTACACCAAATCTGGAGGTGATACAAGACTGTGAAGTGTTGCTATACCCACAAAAGGAAAAAGAAAGCTGACTTAAGGTACATGCAGAGGATGATGAGGGACATGAAATACAAGGGAATAAAAAGATAAAACTATCCACAGGATATCTGAAATACCAATGCAAATACAAATTCAGCAGGTCAAAATCTCATCATATTAAGAGGAGAATTATAGAGTCAACCAAGTGAATTAAAGTTTTTAGTGAAATATTAACAAAATCTTCATCCCTCTGCTAGCTTTTAATGGGGAAACCACACTTTCTAGAAAAGCCATGATGGGATCATCAGTGTATGGCTTTCTCTGTTCGGAGACAGAACAGTTGATGAAATAAAAAGAGCAGTATAACAAAAAGGGAAATGATCATAAGATTGATAGGACTGTCTGCAAAAATTTAAAAGGGATCAACTTCAAGAAAGTATTTATTTATATTGATGTTAATAGTATCTCTAAAAAGCATTTACAAGTAAGCTAAACAAGAGAAGACTCGAGGTTGCTAAAAGCAGATACTTCATGAAAATCGAGGTGCCTCCAGCTGTGGAATAGTCTTGGAGGTACGATGATGTTGGAGGACACTTCACACTACGTGAGTCTAGCATTGCTGTATTTGATACTTCCAAGCCCCAGCACGCAAAGGAAAGTCCCGGCACAGGGAGGGGGCAGAGGTGGGAAGTGATGATTAAGAAGTGCAGGTAGTGTCCTAGTGATGCAACAAGAAGAGAGGACAGTCTCATCAGGGAATTTGGCGTGCCTGGAGCCCAGCAGGTTCTCCGAGCTGCTCATTGCAGAAGCCCATCCCTGCCTCCTGCCAGCCTGCCTGGTTACTGAGCCCGTGACAGGATGGGGCTGCCTCAACCTGCTGTGCGCTGAAAGGGGCAGAGCAGAAGCATTTAGTGTGAAGCGCACTCCTGCAAAGCACAATAGATGACCCAAGCACCCTCTTTCAGCCTTTACTTTCTGCGTGTCTCAGATTAAAGATGTAGAGGTGTGTCACGCGAAAGGACACAGGCACAGTGTGAGACCTGGTGTTGCAGTGCCTGGCTTTGAAGTGGTTGGCATCTGCTTCTGAAGTGCAACCCAGAGCCCTGTGTTAGCCGCCTGTGCTCTCTGTGGCGCTCTTCCGAACGAGATCCAAAGCAGAGGCTCGCTCAGCAGAGAGCCACAAACACTGCTCCAAGGAAAAAGCTAATGAGAGAGGTGTGTCTGAAATCCCACCTTCCTTCAGCTTTGGACTCCCAGAAGAGGATTAGCTGTGCTAGGGAGTCACACACTGGAGTCTCTCCAGTAGACTAAACCATCCTCCTAGCTTTAGACAAAATTTGTGGAGAGTCTACTCCAAGCATTTTAGACTGTGACACCCAGTCAGTGTAGCTGCAGTAATCCCTTACTGTATAATACGTGTCTTATTGAGGACACAGAGAAATGTAGACATCAAGAAGCTGAATCACCATCACGCTTGCAGTCCCACCTGCAGAAACTGCTGTTGGTCCTAACAGAAACCATCCTGGATAAGTTTGGCTCCAAAATGAAAGAAAAAGTAGCACAGCACAAAAGGATGGCTGACGGAGAACAATCCAGTTAGGATGGCTGAACCAAGAACAGTTCCTCTACTTTTTTAACAAAAGCATCTGATACTGCTTTGTTTTCGGTGGACCTTCTTCTACTCGTATTTATTAGACTTGCTCTGGTGACATGCACTAGACTGGATGCCTGAAGAGACATATGTAGACACAGGCCTGAGGCACGACACAGGTGCTGAACTTCTGCTTACATGCAGAATTTTATGTGGGAGGGAACTAACTGGTAAAGCTGAAGCGTCTGCAGACCAAGGGGTAGGGATTTCTAAGTGGAGTGTAAATACCGCTAAAGCTCCCCAGAAAGGGTGCAAATTCTTTTGTTTTCTCAGAATACGGAATTGAGAAACAGGAAAGGACAGAACTGAAGGAAATACCAAAAAAATAATGAAGGGTAGTGGTTTTGTTTGTTTGTTTGTTCATTTGTTTTAAATAAATACCGGAGATGCAAACTATGGTGTAACTTACACATGAAGTGTGAATTGGACAAACACAATAGCTGCACTGAGTACTGCAGGCCACCAGAGCCTGCCCTCAAAGGCTGCAAAGCAAATACGTAACATTAAATAGAATAAGACAAGACAGAAAAAAAGTGAATGCAAACCCCTAAAATACAGCAATGGCAAAAAAATCATCTCTATTTTGGTTATGAGAGCACTTCATAAACTGATACAGGATTATATGCCACTGTGAAGAGTGCTCCGCACATGGGCAGAATTTTATTCTTGCTTTCTAAGAGTTAAGCCTATCAAAAAACCTAAATCATATACTGATACATATGTATTTTAAGAAACGTAAGAATTTGTAAGTTGTAGATCTCATTCATTCACCTTTGCCAGTTACCATAACCATCAGCACCATCGCTGCTCTTCTTTGTCTATATTCTTCCTAGTTTTCACTTGCACGCTCCTGACAGCTGTTCTCCTTGTGCAATGAGGCATACAGATGTGCACCAGCAACCAGAAGACACTTTCCTTCTAATACTATTCCAGAATCTTAACAATAAAATAGAAATAAAAAGCTAAGGAAAGGAATTAATCTTAACAGAAGAATGATAAAAGCAATATTTAGCAGATTCTACTTTAGTGCATGCACATAATGCTACTACATTCACCTTACGTACAAAACATCCCTGCATTATAAAAGGTCAATAAACTTGCAAAGTAGTATTTAAAGGATAGGACTTTTATCTCTGTGAAAGATTATGGGCATGATTTGTGTTCCTACTATAGCTTGAATATTGTAGCAAACTTTGCTGTGACTGGTACAGCTTGTTCTGTGTTGAAAAGTCACAACATAACTGAAATCCAAGCACTGCTCAAAACCCCACTAATGAAATCAGGCGGATGCCTGATGATTAATTACTTTATGCAACAATGACGTCAAGACAGAAGACACAAAACAAATACCCTAGAAGAATGAAGGAGAGCACAATTAACAAATCCAATTACATTTGCAACAGTAGGTGACAGGTCCTTTCCCTCACAGGTTAAACTCCCAGGTCAGCAAGTGGTACTGTCTTTGTTAGGAGGCTTTTCATGTCGAACTACTGAACAGTGCTGACAAACACTGACCTTGCTTGACCATGGTCATTAACTGTGTTCACCACCACGAATTTAACAGCACTTCCATTTTATGCTACTTTCTCTGACCCATTTCTTCTTGGCTTCTCACTCAGACCTGACTCATGATTCCTCTTTGCCAGGATGAAGCCTCAGTGTCAAGTTTTCCCAAATGTTTGTTTGGTTTTCAGTCTATGACCTGGCCTGGATGGCTAAAGGGAAGAGGCTCAGCAGCCAGGTCTGACAGTTCCCCCAGGCTAGAGAAGCAGACATGGCTCTTTCAAAATGTATGAGAGTGCCAAGGGGACCATTAAGAAAAGAAAAAGAGGACGGGGAAACAGTCCACCGGGTCCTACTTTCTGAGCATGCCATGTGGGAGAAAACAATTTGTGTCCTAAGTTTGAGAGACTAAACAGAGAAGCAAGCTCTCTATGGGAAAATAAAAATGTAGGTTTTCTTGCATTCATGATTACAAAGAATAATTATCCAGGTAGTTCAGCTTTGCACAATATACTTTTTTTTTAAAAGTAGATTTCTTATGTTTCTCAACTCAACTACTAAATTATTAGATGCAGCCATGCAAAATTTCACACTAAAGAGAGTGTATGTGCCAATTTGATACTGTCAGTGGTTAAGTTTGGTGGATGAAAAATATGCAGCAGTAAGAGACGAGAATTGAGTAAAGGGAAAACGATAAGCACCATGAAATGTCACCCCTTAAAATATCACTGACTGAGAAATCTCTCTTTTGTTGGGATGAGCTGATCACAGTGACCAGCAGAAATTCCATAATTCAGGAAAGGATAAATAGGTTTTTCCTTAAGTGTTGGCTGCTTGGACTCTAATAATAAACCTGTATAGGTTAATGGAAAGAATGCAGCTAGAACTGTCAAAGGTGGTTGGCTCTACAATTTATAATCAGGATGTTATTTCTAAAACTAGGAGGTTCTTGGAGCAAAAAACAGTCTCCCTTGGTGCACAGGAAAGCCTTGCCAGTGAAGAATCTCAAGTGAATTATGGTGTTCTCCCATTCAGCAGTGAGGATGAAATCGATAGCCCATTGTTCAATGTTAATAATAATCTTTATATAACATGAATTAAAAAAAAATGACAAGAATATTTATGAAAAAAATCTGATTTATCGCACATTGAGAATATGCTTTGCCTGCAGCAGCCATCTGTCTATGCACTTCACAGCTCTGTTTTCTGTAGGAGACAGGCTGTCATATGAAACGTTTCTCTCTGCTGTTTATTTCGGGGTTCTTAGTTTGAAGATCAAGTATTTAGTATATTTTTTTTTTTCAGCACAAGAAGACATATTTGAAGGCTGACACATGAATCAAAGGCCCAGGGAAGGTGTTAAGCTCGTATAAAAGTTTAAGTGGAAGTGAAGATTAGGTCAGACGACTGTCAATGGCTGGAAAAGCTTTCAAGCAAAGTGCCTTAGAGAAGGGTAATACTAGTTTTCAAATCTGAATGAACCACTGCACTGAGCAGTTTGGAAAAACAATCACGTCTGCTCCAGCACCAACATGACCCTTTCAACTTTTGACAGTGCATCTATGGAAGGAGCGCTCACTTAGAATTCTCTCCAAATAAGCTTTTTTTACATGTATGTACATTTATGGGGGAGCTCTATTAAGAATGCGTATTGTGAACTGTCTAAAGATGAATACCTGTCCTCAGCTTTTTATTTCTGTTCTGTTGTTAAGATTCTAGAATTTTGTGAGAAGGACAGCAGTGTTTTCCCAATTGCAGGTACACATCTGTATGCCTTGTTGTTAACTATACCTATATATACATGAAAGGCAATCCTTTGGGGAAAAAAAAAAAAAANNAAATAAGAAGAAAAGAAATTTTTTAAAAATTGAAAAAAAAAAATATAATAAATTATTATTAACAAAAACAAAAAAAAAATAAAAAAAAAAAAATTAAAAAAAAAAAAAAAAAAGGGGGGAAAAAGAAAAAAAGGATAGTTTCAGAGGTTGATAAAGATATGATCTGTGCTGGGTTTAGATGTTTCAGGGAGAAAAACAGGGGGTGTGCTTTTCAGCTTGTTTTGCAGCAATATAGTCAACTTCAAAACATCGGCAACAAAAAACCAATAGCAATGACCCTAATGCTTTTGCTGTCGAACCATGTTATGGAACATTTTGCTGGGCAGTATCAGTGCACACCTCTCTAGATACAGCAGTGGAGTAGCAGAAAAAGAAGTACTCTAGTTAACCAAAACCAGGTATATCCTCAGCACAGGAGAGAAAGACAAACATTTTTCCTTGAAGGAGCAGTAAATGCAAGCTCTCAACAGCAAAAGCTGAGATAAGACATGTAGTAGGTTAAAACGAATGAATAAAGAGGAAGGGAGTAATCCGGAAAGGAGGCAGCTAAAATAATGAAAAGATAAAATGAAAAACATACAGATAAAGAGAGAGAGAGAGTGCAGACGAAACCATGGAATGAGGGGGAGAAAAGAACATTTCAATACTTAACTGGATTAGTCCAAAGCCACTAATTTCTGTAATATTTCTTCATCAGTTTCAACAGGCATTGGGTCAGAGTTATGACTTGAGTTTATATTTCTATTAGATGTGCAACTGCATGCAGCAAAATGAAGAGAATTTGCAGGATCTGATTGCTTCAAGATAAACAGAAATTCTGGGCTGACAAGTCCAGGGGAAAATAATCCTGCTTAAATAAGCAATAAAATGGCCTAGAGCATGTCCTGGGTTTAGGTCTGTTTTGCATGGGTTCACTTGGAAAGACTGTGCAGATGTGGTGAGTACACACCTCACTGCTCCTCTGGTGATCATGTTGTTTTGGAATAGAAGTCTGTTTAGGATGATTTGTATCTGGGAAGGAGGAACATTCTGGTACAATTTTGTCAGACATTTGCAACATGAAAGAAGCACATATATGTTGAGATGGAAATGGCCACTATAAGTGTCGTAAAGGGAAGAAGGGCTTGGACACTAATGTCTCCTCAGGGCTTAGGTACACAAACTCCATAGTTCCTTCAGTTTAGCAACATGTTTTTTGTTTATTTGTTTGTTTGTCTTTTTACACAAATAGGCAATCAAAATCCAAGACGCCTGATCTCAGGCAAGAAAGTCTTGGATTCCATCTTCCTTCAAGGTCAAATCAAACAACCAAAAGGGCCAAATTTCTTTTTCTGAGAGTTTAAAGGAGACTCATTATGTTGGCTCACCGAAGTCCACAACTGCCAAAAACCTAACTCAAGAGCAGATGTAGTTTATAGTGACAGTGATGGAGTCAAACTTTTCATAAGTGGCAGCGGGGCTGTTTCTCCCCACATTCCACTGCCTGAAAAATAGATCCCACCTTTCTGCTCCTTCCTCCGGTCTTCTCTCTATCTATGCAACAAGCCAAGGGACAAGGTGTGTAGGAGGAAGACAAGAGAAAGAGGGAGATGGCAGACTCCATGGGAGGCATCTGATCTGGAACTTGCCGTGGTGCGTAATTATTTGTTGAACTAGTGAATCAAAAATGAGTGTGGGAAGAGCACAAGCAGCCTAGACTTCTTATCATAAAAATACCCAGTGGAAAATTAAAATCTGTAGTATATGAACAACATGTGTAAGAAGATGAAAGTTTTCTATGAGTCACTTCAAAATATATTCTCTCAGGATGACAGTCTATTTTGGTTTTGGAAAAGTGACAGAGCACAGCCTGGGGACTGCTAGAAAGAGCATTGACCGGGCTGAGCTCCTGCACTGAGTGCCATTGTACTTGCTCTACATTACAGGAGGCAATCCAGCAGACACATCTGCAATCACATGAATTTTGAAGTAGAAGTCATGCTCTCCAATCACCCTGTATATTTTATGGCTAGGTAATACGCGATAACTACTTTAAGTTAGCAAAAGTTTGTGTTAATCATCTTAGCGCCCCAGCCAGGAGAGTCACAGGCATTGCCATAACGCCAAACGAAAAAAAGAAATATATACACTTTTTCTTGCCAAAACATGAATATGTACCAAATGCTTTTCAAAATTTTAAAAAGTCAAAATACACAGAAGTGTATTTTTGTGTTTTCAAAATTGCTGGATATTAGGAAGAAGTCCTGATAACAGACATCTGTTGCATTAAAACAACAAGCAGGAAAAGAAAAAGATGGATTTGGAGTTTGCCTAAACAAAAGTCTCTGACCATTTCTATTACTCACAGCTTGTTCTTTCAGCAGGTGATATCACTTATGCTATAGCCCTTATTCCATCAGAATAACCCCTGGGGCAAATACTGCAGCCTAGGGATAGCCTGATAAATGGTGATCCCTGCACACCTAAGAGCTTCACTCTGCAAAACTAACAGAGGAGGTGATCAATCAGAGGGTCTGCAGCTGTTCAGCTATGCCAGCCAAAACACAGAAAATAGGTCACATAAGGGGCTACAGCCATTCTATAACTTGAAGACCTTGGAGACATTCTCTTGGGATAATCCACTCTTTCTAGAACTATGAAGTGAATTGTTTTCACCCAAATTTCATGTAGGTCCATAACAAATCAGCAGAAGACTGGTTTTCACAGTCTATAATCTCTGTTTGATGATCCATGTAATTTACAGTGACTATGGTTCTTAGTGGTTTCTGAATTCCTGAGATATTCTGCTTATTAGAAATTCGTTAGAAAAAAAGAATAAGTAATACAAAATATTTCAGCCTGCTTTTAAGTTTCCTAATGCTTTCCCTTATAACACACTAAAATTTTTGGTAAACAGCCTCTTACAAAGTTTTCCCAGTAGTTACTGACTTTACAATATACCACCTTCATGGTTTTGCTCTCTGTAATTGCATTTCAGTCTTGAAGCCCTAAAGCAGCACTTTTTCACCTCATCTGTCTCAAGTTAATATTTATTTTCTTTGATGAGAAGCAATACAAATAGCGAAAGGAAACAAACAAACAAGCAAAAATAAATAAAAAGGAAGAGGAAAAAAAGGAAAAGAAAAAACCCCACCACTTCTCCTTGAATAATCTTCAATTTCTTAATGCAGAATGTATTGGTAAAAGGAACACTGCATATGTTCAGAAAAGCCACCATTCAGCCAGTAAGCACATGCTGGTGGATGTGCAGAAAAGCTTGCTGAGTCAGGGCCTGAATCAGCAATATAACTGGGAAGAAAAAAAGGCAGAGACCAAAAATCCACAACATATGTTGTGAGGAGCTGTTTCATGAGACACAGATGACAAAACACCATTCTGTACTCTTTGTGTTAAGGACAGGAACTTCTACCAGTAGTTTTGCCCTATTCTTTCTTTATTTGTTTGTTTGCTTGTTTTCTAATATTAAACATTAGGTACAATAAACTTCACAGTTTGTGCTGGCCATATTAATGATGTACTTTGTTTCACAGTGGTCTTCTACTTACTCTCCAGGAAAAATATTTGTGAACAGTGAATACTTTCTTTTTAAACACAAGCAAAAAATGACAGTGAAATTCACCTGCGTGTAGGACATCGATACAAGCCTCAATTTGCTCTTAAAGCAAGATCTAAATGGTGGGTAGTTTTGTTGATCTTATTAATATCCTCTGTGCACACAAGAAATTTCAGAAAACATTAAACTGTTATTATGTAAAAATGATACTAGTAATAAATCTAAGATAATAGGGAGAAATTCCAGATATTAAAAGATGCAAAATACCAATCTAGACACTTTCGCATTCAAAGACATACTTCTGTTATTTTCTCAAGCATTCAATGAAGTGAGAAAGAGTTTTTGTTTTATTTATTATCAATTTACCTTATTCAGTCCCTTCTTCCCTTGAGAAAGTACTTGTAGCCTTCATTTCTTGATTTCTTCTGCTTCTCTGCCTTTGGTTCCATGGCAACCAAGGTAAAATTAGTAGCAGAGAGGAAATCCCAAGCAGCCCTGAGCTAGAATCTTAGGAAACTCACCTTTTTATTTCACAGAATCAAAGAGTCACGGAATGGTTGAGGTTGAGAGGAATCTCCAAAAGCGATCCGGTGCAACCCCCATGCTGAAGCAGGGCCACCTAAAGCAGGTTTCCCAGGACCATGGCCTTCGAATATCTCTGAGGATGGAGGCTCCTTCACCTCCCTGGGAAACCTGTGCCACCGCTCAGTCACCTTCACAGTGAAAAAGTGTTTCCTGATGTTCAGAGGGAACCTCCCACGTTTCGGGTTGTGCCCGTTGCCTCTAGTCCTGTCACTGGGCACCACTGAAAAGTGACTAGTTCCATCCTCTTTGCCCCCTCCCTTCATTTATTTATATACATTGATAAGATCACACTCAGTCCCAGCTATCTAGGCTTCTCCCCATAGGAGAGATGTTCCAGTCCCTCCTTCATTTTTGCGGCTCTTTGCTGGACTCCCTTCAGTATGTCCATGTCTCTCTTGCACTGGGCAGCCCAGAACTGGATCCAGCACTCTAGGCACAGCCTCACCAGTACTGAAGAGAGGGGAGGGATCACCTCCCTTGATCTTTTGGCAATACTTTGCCTAATGCAGCCCAGGACACCAACACCTGCCTTTGCCGCAAGGGTGCATTGCTGGCTCATGTTCATCTCTGTGTTCACCATGACCCCCAAGTCCTTTTCTGCCAGGCTGCTCTACAGCTGGTGANTAGGCACAGCCTCACCAGTACTGAAGAGAGGGGAGGGATCACCTCCCTTGATCTTTTGGCAATACTTTGCCTAATGCAGCCCAGGACACCAACACCTGCCTTTGCCGCAAGGGTGCATTGCTGGCTCATGTTCATCTCTGTGTTCACCATGACCCCCAAGTCCTTTTCTGCCAGGCTGCTCTACAGCTGGTGATCTCTGGCTTGTACTGGTGCCTGGGGTTGTTCCTCGCCAGGTGCAGGACTTGGCACTTTCTCTTGTTAAACTGCATGAGGTTCCTGCCAGCTCATTTCTCCAGCCTGTCAAGGTCCCTCTGGATGTCAATACAACTTCCTGGTAGNTCTCTGTGTTCACCATGACCCCCAAGTCCTTTTCTGCCAGGCTGCTTTACAGCTGGTGATCTCTGGCTTGTACTGGTGCCTGGGGTTGTTCCTCGCCAGGTGCAGGACTTGGCACTTTCTCTTGTTAAACTGCATGAGGTTCCTGCCAGCTCATTTCTCCAGCCTGTCAAGGTCCCTCTGGATGTCAATACAACTTCCTGGTAGAACAGCCACCCCTCCCAGTTTTGTGTCACCAGGAACCTTGCTAAGGCAACACACTGCCCCGTTCTCCAGATTCATTAATGAAGATGCTGAAATGGACTGGACTCGGTTCTGACCCCTGGGGTACACCACTAGCTACTGGCCTCCAACTAGACTTGGTACCACTGATCACCACCCTCTGGGACCAGTGATTCAGCCAGTTTTCAGTTCACCTCACTGTCTGCTCATCCAGCCCCCACGACCCCCCAGCTTGTCTATGAGGATATTATGGGAGACAGTGTAAAAAGCCTTGCTGAAGCCTAGGCAGACAATACCCACTGCACTTCCCTTATTTACCAGGCTGGGCAGTTCATAATCAAGTTTATTCTCCTTATCTAAAAAGGCAGATGTTAAACTGAATTTGTGGTTTGATGAGATAGCTAGTTATGTATCAGGATTTATGTGGAGTAAAAATTACTAATATACCTGTAACAACGAGTCCTTAAAACACCACAGTGCTTGAAGAGCCACCGAAGCTAGCAGAGTATCAGGAGCTACAGTTTCAGGCCAGTAATTGTTGAAAGCACTTGGCCAGCACTCATTTGAAAATCCAAAGCAAAACTAAAAAATCAAAGCTGGAAGAAATAGAATCGTCACCATTTAAACAGGTTAGGATGGAAAATACATTTTAATCCAAAAATATCTGTAACTAGTTAGTTTTCTTTGAACTCCTCTGGCACATGAAGCCACCGTGAAAAGCTTTGCCGTTGCCACAAGTGTCACTGCCACATGACAAGATAAGATTAAAACTTTTAAGTATGCGGTTGCAGGGAACGGTTTGAAATTTCTGTCCTTTTCATTTATCAGGCCATGAGCTAATTAGTTGGAATAAGTAAGAAAACTTCCCTCATGGCATATTAATTCACAATGCATATTCATGGGGGTTCCTACTCATCCTCTCAAGAACCCTGGACTGCCTACTGAGAGGCAGCATGGTTTGCCCTCCAGCACTGCCCTGCAGAAAAGTGGGTATAACACCACTTACTGTGTTTTGATGTCTAATTAGCTGTTTGCAAAAAAGAACTGAGGTCGGCAGATGAAAAGTGCTTCAGAAATGCAAAATATTATTATTACTATTATTAATAATAGTAAAGAACACACACCAAGTAATTATCATAGCAAAACCACACTGATAATTTGATAAGGTTCCCAAACTGTATGAAATGGATGTTAAAGGGAAGTTAGGAAAATATCTTCTTTTCCTTCAGCAAAACCATTCAAATAACATTGTTCCTGTTTTTTAATAGATAATGTTAATAATACAACTGGCATTAAATGTTATGCATAAGCTAGGTCACTTCTCTAAATAGAGAAAATAATATGGCTAATGTTTCAAAAACAAGTCTACATTAGGTTAACAAATACTGAATGTTAATCAGGAGATTTTTCAGATTTTCAAGCACTGAATTGGCTGGTCTCTTGAAAAACATGACCTATTTTTAAACACTGATCTTCAAAATGCTCTACTTACAGTCTGATGTTCAAAGTATTAGGTTGCAAGGTTTGGAACAATCTTAATAATTGATGATCTTCTAATCAAAAGGGACATACATCAAAGAGAAAAAGCTACAGTTCTGTTCACTGGAAGACTTAGGCAAACATGGAAAAAGGAAAAAGAGGGTAGTGACCGAAAATGTGGGCAAAAAAATACCTAAATCACTACTGACTGTTTTTTTACAGACCACTCCTATCATAAATCACACAAATTGTTTATGATGAATAATTCAGTTGACAATACCAAGAAAAACTGAATCCCAAAGCAAACTAAATTTTCACTTGATTTCCATAAGTCATACTTTTTATCCCTGTGTACACAAACTAGAAATAGACCCTAGTGCAAGTATTCAAATGTCTAATATTTCCAGATGCAGAGCTGGATCAGAGAACAAGATTCCAATCCTCCAACTTACTCCACCTAGAGTGAGTATGTCTTTGTGACAGGTTACTTGGAAATTTGTGTCTTCCCTACATAATAAATATCACTGGCTTAATTTAAACCAGTTAAAAAATATTTCCGTTAGACTGGTGAAAAAAAAATTTGCAGAATTAGAAATTGGTTTTACATTAATAGCTGTACACTGGCAAGAATTCTGATGTGAATTACATGGGTACAAGCCAGGTCGAAATCAATTTAGAGATGTCACAAAATATGTCCACTTTAGAACACACCTTTTCTTAAACCCTCCTAACTTCATATGTAAATCACATCTAGGGATACAGAGACATCTTAAATTTTTCAGTACCAATGGAAATAAATTTCCATGGATTTTAATTGTATACAAAAAGGAAATTAGTATCCATTTCACATAGGTGGGGTTTATTTCTAACACAGAAGAAAAGATCCTTTAAGGCAAGAGTGTTCTTTTTAATTAATGTTTAGTAACTGCACTAAACTACTCCTACTTCCAAAGTACACTCAAAAACCTGCAATTTGAATGGCTCGACTTCATTAACCTTTTAAAAAGAACCTATTCAATTGCTGCTTTGCATTCTCTGTCTAAGACAATAGAAAAATTATCTTGGAATTTTCTTTATAGATTTGCCTTAGGTAGTATGTCCAAGCACAGTCATTTCCACTGGAAGCCACATATTTTTGCCATGTTTTCTTTGCTGGCTTCTGGGACTGTGATCCAAAGGAAGGATAGATAGTCTGCTCCTCTTTTTTTCCTTAGTTCACCCTCATCTTCACTCCTGTTTCTCATGTTTTTGGTCCAGTAAGATTAATAGAAAAGGGTTTCTTGTTTTTCCATATCACTTGTGTGTATAGGCAACCTTATCATACAGAAAATTTTTAAAGATTCTGAATCATCCTAACATTAAATTATTAAAAAAAAATAATATGCAGTTTTCAATCTGTTTATGGGCTTACTCTACCATTACAAAAGTAACTAATTTTTTTGCCCTTTCTAGAGCTTTTGTGCAGAGCTTCAATAAAGCTATATTCTCAGTGAGCTGAATAAGGTGCAAATGTATGACGGAGAGTCTATACCATGGGATGTAGAACTGCAATCAAACACATTTTCTTTGTATTAATAGCTACCAAACACCTGGTGAGCTACATGAAAACCAGAGAGAAGGAAGTCTTGATAGTACAATTCCTACACCCTAAGGCAACCAGATCCATAATTATTAATACAGCAATTTGGAAAACAAACTTCTTCTGAGAAAAAAAAAAAAAAAAAAGATGAAATTAAATTTTGTCCTTTACAGGATGCAAATACAGAATGCCTTGTAGAGTTTGGATACAAAGGCAAAATTTCTTGCAACTCTCCTGTACCCACCACAAGCATAAAATATAAATGCAAATTTTCTTCTAACTAGAATATCTTACAGGGTGAAAAAAAAAAAGCTCAGCACCTGCACTTGGCAATTTCCCTGACACACATATACATGCTTTTCCCTTTTATCCCTCTAAATCACTGTCAAGCTTTGAACAGTATCAAAATAATGAGTGGCCACTTCCTCTAGCTGTCTTCCCTTTCAGAACTGGAAAATAAAGGAAGATAGCACAAAAATGACTAGTCAGTTATTAAGCTATTTTAGAATATGGGCTGAATGACAGATGCTAAAATCAGATTTCATTCCCAGACTTAAAAAAGGAAAGGCTTTGGGAATACTTAGAGACTGGACAGTCTAATAGCTTGGTATCTCCCACATCAGAATCGCACCCAAAGACTAAACTAAAAGCTTTCTTTGTAAAAAGAACAAGTCTAAAGATCTACAGAGTTGCCTTTTATCACATTCTTGACCCTTTATAATAATATACTGAAGGGAAAGTCAGAGCCAGGCTTGATTTAAAAATGGCACACACTTTTGACTCTTCTCCAAATGGACGAGAATTGGATGTCTTAAATGACATACTAGGGTTCTGTTGCCATCTGAAGCTGAATAGAGGGACCTAATTGAATTGCAAAATTTCCTTTCACTTCAGGATGTCAGCATGACACAGTAGTTAACAATGGGGCCTGTTGGAAGTGCAGAAATGCAAGATGTAAGGGGAGGATGTTCACTTACAACTCAAGTCCCTTGGCTTGCAGCTCCGTTCATTTCCCATTAGATCTCAAGGTAGGCAATACTGTTCTTTTCTTCTCTACTTGCTCCAAAACATGGAAGATAATTGCTTTGTCATGAAAGCAATTAGCTTAAAAATGATGCCATTTTCTATAAACCTGACAGTCATGAGAAGTCGCAGCAATATCTGGTCATCAACATGACATTTGTTTGCCAATGTACCTACTAGTTTGTTTCAAACACAAGACTGCTAAAAAGAAAATGAAAATACTTTCCTTTAGTCCCTTCTTGTGATTTGTTTATGAATTGGAGTAAACTGCTTCTAGCTAAAAGGCAGCAGCTCTTTGCTGAAGAATTGGTTACCACTAATTATTAAACTCTCTGTCACGCAGTCGGAAACACCTTAATTCTAAGTTTAGATGAGCATGCCCCTCACCAAAGGTTAGACAAAACTTGGGAGTGGTTTGTTGTGAGAACTGACACAAGTCTGTCACATTTTAAGCCATGTATTTTTTGTAGTTTGCCTTGTCTAACTTTTCCTACTAGTTTCTACAATACACTGTGACATTTTGAAAGATTCAAAGCCCTAAACCAGGGGTCTCAAACTCATTTTCACCAGGGGCCACATCAGCCTCGTCGTTTCCTTCAAAGGGCCAAATGTCGTTTTAGGACTATATAAATGTAGTTGCCCTTCGAATGCAACCATGAGGCTGATGAGTCCCCTGGTGAAAATGAGTTTGACACCCCTGCCTAAACTAATTCTTAGTGCCTTCTTAAGTAAAATGAACTACTTCAAATAGGTTAAATATATTTACACATGCACATATACATATATAAAAGAGGTTTTGACGTCCCCAGATGTGTATTATTCCATGTTGGGCTACTGAAAACTAGCTGTGATCTAAAAGAAACTTTATTTAGCCATGCTTTTATTTCTCTGCATTTAGCACAGCCTTTTATTAATACTTTCCTAGTCAGCAGCATGCCACCTGCTCTTTCATTTCCTCAAAGTAGGTCAGCAGTCAGCCATCAATCTTTCATCTTCGTTACAGCTAAATCCTAAAGCCTGAGGCAAATGAAGCATTTTAAAAGAGATGCACTGATAGCTGTGGTGTTCTCTCTTGTGTTAGTCATTTTTGGCTGAAAGAAATCACAAAATCCAGATGAAGATAGCCAGGCTTTAAGTGGAAAAGAACAGGAATGCAAGCAGTTTCCACAAGTTCCTAGTAAAAATCTGAGGCCCAGTTTGTAAACACAGAAGCATGGGTCCAGTCTCCATATAATCTCCTTCATATACTTACTAAACTCTGAATTTCAAATGTTATATTATTATCCCCCTACAAAAAGATAATTCTAGATATTAAACTAATCTAGTGACTTAAAAGCATCTTGTAGCTTCCAGCTTCTGTTTACTCAAATCAATTTTTAACTATTTTTTCATGAGTCAGCACTGACATACAGTTGGAATAGTTCATCTCCCCTCTTGGTATTTAATATTCCATTAAATTTAGCAATAATAATCATATCTCCTCCTAGCACCAATTCTGCAAAATTAAGCGAACTGTATTTTTTTAGCCTTCTTTAATAAGAGAGGTTTGCCATTTTTTTTTATTAACCCAACATTTATTGCATGTACCTGCTCCTTCACGAGTTCGTTTTTTTATCAGAGGTGACCACTTTTAAACAAAATACCATTATTCAGAATTTATTTACAAAGTTTGTAGAAATTAGCTTTTTGTCTAATGTATATATTTGTACGTCAGGACGATGTTTTTCTATAAGTAGGTACTACTGCATCAAGATCGCACAATCACCTGGCATTTATTTACATTCAGTTTCTCCTATCATTTAGTTTTCACTGAAAACAGAAATCTTGCTTGGCATTTAAATTTATGAAATCAGTGTCACAGCGAGCTGTGGAAATGACTTGTCGAAGTTCATCATTTTAACTGCTTAAATAATTACTTTGATAATTTCTGATATGATCGTCATGTCAGACTAATTAAAATTTTATCAATTTACTAAAATCCCCTCAAACACTGGCAAAATAGGAAAAAATATCCAAATTGTCGCAATCACAGAATCACAGAATGTTAGGGAATGGAAGGGACTTCAAAAGATCATCTAGTCCAATCCCCCTGCCGGAGCAGGAACACCCAGATGAGGTTACACAGGAAGGTGTCCAGGTGGGTTTTGAATGTCTCCAGAGAAAGAGACTCCACAACCTCCCTGGGCAGCCTGTTCCAGTGCTCTGGCACCCTCACTGAGAAGCAGCTTCTTCTCAAACTTAAGTGGAACCTCTTGTGTTCCAGTTTATACNGACTCTCTCCAGCAGTTCCCTGTCCTTCTTGAACTGAGGGCCCAGAACTGGACACAATATTCCAGATGTGGTCTCACCAGGGCAGAGTAGAGGAGAAGGAGAACCTCTCTCGACCTACTGACCACCCCCCTTCTAATACACCCCAGGATGCCATTGGCCTTCCTGGCCACAAGGGCACAGTGCTGGCTCATGGGCATCCTGCCCCCACAGTGACCCTCCGGCCCCCACAGTGATATTTTCCATCTTGCTCCAACCTAATTCCTTTGTAAAGCTGTTTCTTATAATGTTGTTTGATGATCCGCTATCACACATATATTTCCATCCTGAATGTGTCTTCATAGTGCTTTAACTGCCTGTTCTTTCTTCTATATTAGTACATGCAAATGAACAACATGAACAAACCCCTTCGCTTTAAAACTTTGCTCGTAGCATTATTGTAAGATTAGACCCCAACGAAAACATTAAAGATATGTGTCTTCAACCTGTATAACAAAGCTGAAGAACACCTCCACACTGGTAGTAAGAAAGTTTAATTTTGCTTTCATCTGCTGCACAAAATTATGTGCTAGCTCAATGGTATTATTGCAAATAGAAAATTCCATAGTAAATTACTTTCTAACATTAGCTCTATAAATTATGATGTAGGTGTTCTGTTCCACTTTTATTTGCTACAGTCCAATAAGCGAGAGGAGTCTGATCAAAGCAGATCAAAATTCCTCTTCTGCAGAGAAGTAACCAGGACACAGAAGTATATAACAGGGAGAATATCCAGTTTTTCACTTATCACAGTCAGAATCGTGGGTTGTTTCAGTTATATTTGGGTCTTACACCATTCCATAAGCAATTCTTGAAATTCACATTCAAGACTGCAGAAAGCAAGAGACAGTTCCTGGTCTTTCTCTGTGCCTCTTGGAAAAATACAGCTACACCATTTTAGAAAATTAAAAAGGAAAAAAAATAAAGGCTTCTTTGATGTATCTCTGACCAGATACCAGAACTGAAACATTAACAGTCAAGATATTAAATGTATATGTATATGTAAATATGCACACTCATTCATACATATATATATATACCTGTATGCAAAATACTGAAATTGAATATTTAGAATATTTAGAGAAGCATTTTTCACAAATACATGTCTTTTTGAATACCAAATTTTGTAGTACACATCAGAAGAGGTTATTCTACATGCTAAGAATTACACCGTACTTTATTTGTTAATGAGAAATTATGCAAAGGCAGGCATAATGATTTTGAAGTATAAAAAGGGCACTTCCATAGAATGAGAATTCTAGCTTTGTAAGCCCCAAACTGACATAGTAATTGTACTGAAGGAACTATCAACTGCTTTAAAAGATTCTCCAGTCTCTAAAATTCTTATTTGGTCAAAGATGCTGAAAGCAATAAAATATCTCAGAATGAATGGAAATTATTGAACAAAACAGCAAAACTAAAAAAATCAGTATACCATGACATTTAAATCTAGAATGCTATTTGAGATAATCAGGGGTCCCTTATAATATAATCATAAAAAGGAATTTGATACAAAAAATATATTGGAGAAGAAATGATATGATAAAAATTAAGATGGCTAATACAGTTTTTCAAGAGTGAGTAGCTAAAAGACAACATTTAGTGTCTTTAAAAGTACCTGAAAAATCAAAAAATTGGATCCATGACATTGCTGGAGTTAAGGTGAGATGACAGAAGAATTAAAACTCAATATTTTCGAGTGAGGAGAATGCTGACAAAATTCTTACACCAGATCTTTCTTCTCAGGTAACAAATTAATTACTCCACTGACATTCAGAAGATTTGAAATAAAGTGATATATTAAGTATTCACCACAAAATGTGTGCCCAGGTATAACATTGCTGTTTAACTGTCAAAAATAAGCCAACAAAAAACGTAGCTTGACAAAAACTAACAAAAATACATAGTATTTTCGTGCAAATTACTTTTAAGGCAGAAGGTTAAGCCAGTAAGAGCTGCTCCTACTTTTTAAAGGCTTTATGGGACATGGTGGGAGAACAACTTGTAGGAACACACAGAAGCACTTGTGCAAGGTGTGAGATGACTGCCCTCACACTGGGATGGACTTAGACCCAGACTTCATAAGCAGGGTGGCAGGACAGGTACACAGCTGCTACAGGTCACAGAACAACTCCTGCGAAGTGCAATAGTCTTGCTGCCTACCTAACCTATGCAAAGAGGAGACAACGTGTGCCGCATAGACTACCACCAAAAAGAAGGAGAAGGAAGGCTGCTAGGCAGCTACAGCTATGGGGAGTGGGTTTCCCCGTTTATGAGGCACTTTTTCCAAATCTCTTGGGCACACAACCAGTGACAGCAGCAAGCCCAGCTCTCCTCTGCCCCCTCCAAATCTCTCTGACTCTTCTCACTTACCTTTGGCCACAATTGCCTTCCCAAATTCTGCATGACCTTCACCTTAGGCCCCATCTCACCCTCCCCACCAGGAACTCGCTCCACCACTTCCACATAATTAAAAGAGTAAACATTTACACTTGCTTCTTACCCCAAACCATTAAATTAGGTCCTACTGGGAAGCCTTGAGCCGACTGTCCACAGGGATGTCAACATCAGCCTGGTGGTACCTAAGCCATGGCCACCTGCAGTCAGGTCCTTGCCAGTCTTTAACACAGGCAGGTTCTGATCTAAAACTGTGCTCACCGCAAGTCTGCTGTCCTTTCACACAGCCAGTTTTATCACTGACCTGCAGGTTATGGTAGGGAAAGTGAGTACGAGGTAAGATTTGGTGAGCATGAGAGTTTATGAACATGGGTAGGAGTAAGAACTACAGGAGGGTAGAGAAGCACAGAAGGAAGGCATAAACTTCCCAGATTACAGATACAGCTGCTGGACATAGAAGAACAAAGTTTGGAAAGTAGACTTTAGGGTGATTCAGGCCGTTCTTAAAAAAAAGCCCCCAGTTTCATAGCTTTTAAGTATATATATGTCACTGAAGCACTGCTAGATGCATATTGGTCCCATTAACAATGTGGTTAACAGCTATTACGTGTTTCTTGTCTTTTCTCCAGGGAGAGAAGAACATACAGCAGGATGTTTTAAAATAAAAGTACATATACATAAACATATTCTAATGGATATTGATGCTGGAGAGAGATAATTCAAAACCAACCCTTGCTGTTGTAGGAGTGAGTAGATTTGTGATAATCTGCAATTTTTGTAGAAAAGTTCATTCTAGTGTTTGGCAGATCCCAAAAAAGCTTCTTCTCACTTACATATGAAATATATGCTTGAATTTTTAGAGTATGCTTATCAGAGAAGAAACAACTTTACCCTCTAAAGGGAAGCAATCTTTATATGCATAAAATATATGCATTTACTACTGTATGGGAAACCCAAGTAGAGAAAGGCCTAAGGCACATGCAGTAAATATCCTGTACTAGTACTATGAGGTTTTTAAATGGTTTTCAAAATATCTATATTTTCACGTCAAAATGTATTTTATTGGTGTTTTGCAGATGATAAGGTATAAACGACTACGACTGCACTGCTTTGCCAGGGTGGGACAGAGTCTTCAAGGTTTGGGTACAAATATGGTATAGTATCACTTATGGATGCTGCTCTGTGAGAGTGCTTAACAACAGTGAGGAATCCAGGAGAAATAAATACAGAAGTGAAATGACCTGCAGTGCACAGACATAAAGAGGACGGCTTTGAGCATGGAAGTTCTTCTTCAGGCCCTCTCCTCACCAGCATAAAGTCTGTTTTGCAGAGGTTAAGCTTCCAGCACTTTGCCATCTGCTTTTCACCTGTGTGTGTCCATGCTGTCTAGCAGGCTCACCAAGCATCTCCCTGTGTGTGCCAGAAACAGAATTGCTCCACGTGGCACTTTGTCTCTAAGTAAAAGTACATCAGTCCCTTCGAAGTTTAAGCAGCGTTGAAGTGGTTATAGTGCAAAGCCAAGGTGCATCTTTTAGATGAGAGCATTACTTCATGGTCAAGCACTGCATAAAGACCTTGTGGCAGGTGACTAGATGGCTTGCTTCTCCTGGGTGACAGCAGGACTGATCCATCACTGCCATTAACGTGTTTCAGTACAATGTCTCGGCCATAACTCAGGACATTCCAGGTGAATGATACAGACTATAATCACTATAATATAAGCTGAGGCTTACCTGCTCCATAAGATGGCTCACAACTAAAGGTGCGGTTTTAAAGGAGTACCAAGATGTCCAGGGTGTATCTTTTCAGTATCAGCCTATTAAACATTTGAAGGAACAAGGGAATATTCTTCCCCCAAATAAGCATTAATTACACTAGACGATTTGTTATCCTACATAGCTATTTTAATGCAGAATTTGCTATCTTCAGAGAATTCTGGTAAAAGGAATCCTTTGGTCTCTATTGCAGCCTCAACATATTCTTGGAGTAATTCATTATGTGTCATTTCATCTGCATCAGCATCTGTTTCCTGACACAAGCATTAAAGTCTGCTTTTCTCTATACAGTGGTGGTTGCTTCCAGAAAACAAAAGAGAAATGTTACAGGGCTAGAAAGGGCTGAGCATTGAGTGCCCAGGATAGAATGCAACGAGGAACATTAATCAGTTCCTGGAGTCTGTTTTCTGGAAGTTTTTTGTAAACAGGCTTTGGCATTTGATGGAGGGAGAGTTTTCTTGCCTTTCTTGCTTCTGATACTAAGAACAACTCAAATCATTGACAAAAGAGCAAAAATGTTCCTGGCTGGCTTATAATACCTCTAAACAAGGAAAGTATGTGAGCAGATGAGCTCCTAAGCCCTTGCAAATGTGGCACTGCTGAATGAATGCTGAAATATCCTAAAGCCAGGTATCCTGCTATTTGGTAGTCAGTTCCTGACTGCCAAAAAGCATCAATGTTGTCCTATACCAACTCTGTAGCTGTTTGCAGTCTTATAAGGGAGCATAAAATCAATGTTGACTTTGGCTCTGGCTTCAGCCTTCAGAGGAATAAATCTGAATGAATGCATCCTATGTATTTGAACTTTAAAGTGAAGTGTCACTGGGCCTATCATATACTGAGCCTCCTCAGTGAATGAACAAGATTGGCACAGTGCCTGCTGTGTGAACCAGCCAGGTATCACTGATAGATGATACGTCTGTTGCTTTTAATAATGATTAGGTTGTGAATCAGTTACTGGCAGCCTCACACTATACACAGCAATCGCATTAGTGTTGTTACCAAAAGTGGTAAATGGCTGCTTCTAATCCACATATATGTAATGACTTTACTGGTGTTATGTACCTGCCATCTGATTTCCTTTCCTGCAATAATCTATTCCTCTTGGGGGGGGTTACACCTTGAAATCTCAAAGGGAGAACATTAGTCTGGATTGCCAAATGTAGTGGAAATTGGTTGGCTCTTGTTGGGTACCTCTGGTAGCTGTGTCCTCAGAACTGGAGCACCTACAGCAAAGTGTTCACAAAGCAGCAGCAACATGCCACAAGTGTGTCTACGTAACAGGAACACCAGTAAGAATAATTATACATTAAAAAACAACAACCCCCCCCCCCCCCCCCAAAAAAAAAAAACAAAACAAACAAAAACCAAAACCAAAACAAACCAACAAACCAAAAAAAACCCCAAACAAACAGTATCATGCTTCCATGTTCCAGAGTAATACTTCCACTCTAAGAACCATAATCTCATACTAAAATCAGTGTTGCTCAACAGCACAAGAAGCAAAATATGCAGACAAAAATTTTGAGGCTTATTGAGTCTAAAGATTTGTAAGGAGAGTAACTGAGTAGGCCACACGATGACAAATGGAATTTGATTTCAGTAACTGTAAAACCATTTTCACCTGAAAACAGTGGAACTATTAATACATTTTCTTGGGGTCTTAGTTAGTGCCTGGAAGTGACCTGGGAACCACTTCGGCTGTAAAGTCTTAAATTCTGTTTAATGGTGAACATCAGTGAAATACACTAAACATAAGGAACAGGATGAATAATAGATAAAACCATTACACAGATCTTCTAAAGTATGCAACATTAGTCATCTTAACTATAAAAAGATGCTTTAGAGTTTCTATGTCATAGGAAAAAGTGCTTAATAAGGTTGTGACTATCTACCCAAGATAAGAGGAAAATAAGGTTTTATAGTAAACATACAGCTGCATAATAATGCATGGTACTGCAAAAGTAGATATGGAAGATTCAATTATTTTCTTTTCCTAGAAGAATAATGTATGTTTAGTGGGACTGAAAAGCAACATTTCCAAAACTGAAAACGGAAGTTCTTCACACAGTGTCTAACTAGAAATTACACTGAACTGGGAAAACTTAGCAACAGTCAAAAACAACTGACATTTATGGGAATAACAAAAGTATTCAAATAGTGAGTGTACAAAACAGTCCTCAGACATACACAACAGTACATTTGAAGTCTCTACTCAATTTGAACCATGGCTGAAAACTTAAGCATGACACGTGCACTACACATTTCTAGGATCTACCTCTGAAAGTATTTGTGCCATTGTGTCATTGTTGCAAACAAGCCACTGAACAAGATGAAGTAGAAGTTTGGTCAACAACAGTGGTTCTTACGTTCCTGAGGTTGGGAAGTAGCATTTATTGGGAAGTGAATAATGGAGCCAGAACTAAAATTGGAATTGCTTACTGAAGAGGAATAAATACCAGCAAGCCTCATCTTTTTAAGTAGATGAAGCAGCAGCCATTCATCCTGCCATTTTGGAACTGACCCTGCCCTATTTCTTTATTTTTGCCAGTTTGATATGTGTTTCCATGGGAACAGAAGCAGGACTAGCCACCAGCTGAGTCAATCTCAGCTGCTGGCTCCCAGTTCTCACGTTTTGTTCCGTTTCCTTGGAAACTGATGTCAAACGAGAATGAGAAGTAAACCGGCTTTTGCTCTTTAATATTTACCCTTTCTTTGGATCCGTTCTAGATCCTCTGTGCTGGCAGAAGGTTTAGAGCTGACTCTAATGGCCATTCATTTTCCTTCTCTCTGGCATGGCTGCCAGCCACCGGTGCGCCCCAGCAGATGCACATGAGAGTTCTCAGTTTCAGCTATTGCTAGTGGGCCGCCTGCTGTGAGCTAGAATGGCAGGGTTTGAAAGCAGGCTACAGATTTCAGGAGACATTTGGCTCCCTCAGTCTGTAATATTTCAAATTGGAAGGAAAGAAATTAAATTTATTTAAAAAATAGTAGGGGAAACAGATGGGCGTAATGGTATTTAGAGAGCAAATTGACTAACAACCTCTAACCTGCATTAGTCTGAACACCCCCAGAAACTACTTCACCCAATTATAGTCTTCATTTCATAATATATGTTTGACAAAGTTCCCTCTAATCCAGCTGTTAGCTGACTGAATAGCCTAACAACACAATATAAACAACACCCCCTAAATACATCTGTTTATGCATGTATACATATGCAGAAAGAGAAAAGAATATGATCTGATTGTTTCAAACCAGCAAAGAATATGCACAAATCTATATAAGCAGTGAATTTGAGCCAGACGTATGTTACTTCTACATTTTTATCATGTGTGTACAAACACATGTACACTGCCTTCCCTGTATATTATTTTGGACCAGAGTTTTTTCCAGTTCTTACAGTAAGTGTGTCATGACTGATGATGCATATCAAAGACAAAAATGCAAAAAAAAAAAAAAAAAAAAATAGAAAAACAGGAAAGCAAAAAAAAAAAATAAAAAAAAAAAAAACAAAAAAAAAAAAAAAAAAAAGAAATAGCCCTGGAAAAGCAGGCAGGCAACTAATCTTTATGAAAGGCAGGTCCTGCTTCACCAACCTGACCTTCTATAACAAGGTAACCCACTTAGTGGATGAGGGAAAGACTGTGGATGGTATCTACTTGAATGTTATACTAGTAAAGAGTTTGACACTGGTGCCCACAGTATTCTCCTGGAGAAAACGGCTGTTCACGGCCTGTCCAGGCATACTCTTTGCTGGGTAAAAAAAACTGTATGAATGGCTGGGCCCAAAGAGTTGTGGTGAATGGAGTCAAATCCAGTCAGTGGCCAGGCATGCGTAGTATTCCCCAGGGTTCAGTATCAGGGCTGGTTCTGTTTAATATGTTTATAAATGCTCTGCATGAGGGGATCGAGTACACCCTCAGTAAGATTGCAGATGACACCAAGTTGGATGGGAGTGTTGATCTCCACAGAGGGATCTGGACCTACTGGATCATTGGTCTGAGCCCAATTGTATGAGGTTCAACAAGGCCAAGTGCCGGGTCCTGCACTTGGGTCCCAACAACCCCAGGCAGCGCTACAGGCTCGGGAAAGAGTGGCTGGAAAGCTGCCTGGTGGAAAGGGATCTGGGGGTGTTCATTGACAGCGGCTGAACATGAGCCAGCAGTGTGCCCAGGTGGCCAAAAAGGCCAACGGCATCCTGGCGTGTATCAGGAATAGTGTGGTCAGTAGGACTACGGAATTCATCATCCCCTTGTACTCAGCCCTGGTGAGGCTGCATCTCAAATCCCGTGTCCAGTTTTGGGCCCCTCTCTACAACAAGGACATTGAGGTGCTGGAGTGACTCCAAAAGCAATGAAGCTGGTGAAAGGTCTGGAGAAAAATCTGTTGAAGGGTCTAGAGGAGAAGTCTTATGAGAAGCGGCTGAGGGAACTGGGGTTGTTTAGCCTGAAGAAAAGGAGGCTGAGGGGAGACCTTATTGCTCTTCACAACTATCTGAAAGGAGATTGTAGTGAGGTCTCTTCTCCCAACTAAGAAGTGATAGGACAAGAGGAAACGGCCCCAAGTTGCACCAGGGGAGGTTTAGATTGGATATTAGGAAAAAAAAAATTTATTCATTTTGGGTGTTGTCAACCACTGGAAGAGGCTTCCCAGGGAAGTGGTAGAGTCACCATCCCTGTAGGTGTTTAAAAGACATATAGATGTGGTGCTTAGAGACATAGTATAGTGGTGGACTTGGCAGTGCTAGGTTAATTGTTGGATTTGGTGATCTTAAAGGTCTTTTCCAACCTAAACAATTCTGTGATTCTATGATTCTAATCTAGGACTTAAGTAAAATTTTCTATGAAAATGACACTTGTTCTACATTTGTGCAGCTGAATCCCAATTTTAATGTATCTTTTGCTTAAAAATGTAGAGACAAATCAATTTCATGAGACAAAAGGCTGTTGTAAAGAAAAGTTTTATATTTGGTGGCCTCTGGTTTTAGTTAACTAGTTTATTAGGGTACATAACCATACTCAGCTTGGACACGCTTTTACCCTTTCACACCTAATATATTAATTCCTTCCTGAGTTTTCTTTATATCACATCTTAGTTATGTTCACAGAACTCTTGCTTATCGGTGGCCTGACATTACTACTGTGAGAAACTTCTAGAATCATATATTTAGTTGAATTCACATACAGTCCAAATAATATCTCTGGAATATTCATTTTTTCAGGTACTACACTAGGAACAGTCTCACAGAAAAGACAATCAGATACCAGGAAGAACATTTATTCCTCCAGTCCTGCTGCAGTTGCATCCATCTGCTTCAAATACACTCAACATCTCTGGGTGCTCAGAGTTGTGTCAAGCTAGCTAATGTGATTTTGTTCTGGGTTAGTTATATGAATGATTAACTTAGGCGGTTGTAATTTTTTAAGTCAGGCTTATTCTGTCTTATTCAAAGAGATGTTACACATACTGAATTTACCTATTCTATTTATGGGTTTCCTCCAGCAGACCTTAAAAACAAAATCTAAAATCTCACCTTCCTCTTTATCAACAAGACTTTGCATAGCAAAGAAAATAATCTCTAGGTTTCTTGTTACAGCTGTAATCAGGAAGGACCACTTCACTTGATGTTGATCTTCACAGTGTTCCCCCTGAATTCTTCACAATCAGCCTTAATTTTTATTTTCTGAAATAACTTACTATAACCAGTAAAATTTTGTCATCTTGTCATTCACTTTCTCTTCCATTGAACAACACAGGTCCCAGTACAGAGACTAGCACTTGTCCTGAAGAACTCTACAGGTTACATCCCACTTTCATGGAAAATGAACTTTTATTTATTCCTTAATTCTGTTTCCTTGTTCTAAGGAATTTTTTCTCCATTACAGGGCTTCTCTCTTATTCCATGGCTATTTCATTTTCATGAGAGCCTTTGATGAAAGAAATTGCTGAGTCCTTTTTGGAGACCTAGCAGGCTGTGTCAACTTTTGTTCACATGCCTGCTGGATTCTTCAAAGGACTTCACTGAGTTTTTGGATAATTTGTTCCTTCACAAGTGCCATGTCAACTCTTTCTCAATGTAGCATATTTATTTCTAATTCCACTCCTGATTATATTTTTTTATAAATTGGCCTGCTACAGATATTAACTTACAAGTTTCACGTTTCCACTCTGTCTTGAAAACATGGCAAGGCATCTGCAAATTTTAATGCAGATATCAAAGCAGTTGTGAGCTAATGATTACATATTGCTGTCAGTAGTTTGACTATTACTCCTTTGAATTGCTTTAGAAAGCCTAGGAGAATATAATGTTTCCACTGATTTTTTCTGATCAGTTTCTCTATTCCTACCAGCAACTCCAGTCACTCCTCAGTCAGTTCATCAGAAAGGTTCTAGAGTAGTAATCTACATGAGCTCTTTTACAAAAAAATTTGCTGAACAAAGCGGCAAAGCAATCATTTAACCATTCTACATGGCCTTGTTTTCTGCAAGTAATGCTCTTATATTCTGATCAAATATTGTCCACAAAGATTCCCTGGCAAATTTCCTGCTACTGATATTTAGAGAAATATTTTTTACTCATTATTTTGCCTTTTGCAAGATTTTTTTTAGACCGCTTTATTGTGTTCTACATTTAACTTACCAGAATTTATGATCCTTTCAGTTTTCCTCATTTGGATACAACTTTGGTTTTTTGAAGGATGGCTTCCTGCTGTTTTGTCGTGCTGAGTCTATTCTTTTTCAAGTCTTACTTGATGTGAGACATGCATTTACTTTCTGTCTCCAATATGATATTCTTAATACTGTCTAGACCACCTGCAAAGATTTAACACTCTGCAGTGTCCTCCTCAGTGCCTCTTTAAGAGGCTTCCTCAGTTTCATGTTGTTCCCCTTTCTGAAGTTGAGTACCACTCTACTGATCTTTTTTGGTTGTTGCTTCTTCAAAGCTGTCAAAGATAAGAATGATGTATTTGCAGCCCCAGAAAAGTCCTTCAGCTATCAACACTTTCGAACAGATGTATGCTATTCAGAATGAAATCAAGGGTTAATTCTCTCTTTGTGGGTTCTCTGTTGAATTACAAAGCAGTTACCGCTCCTAAGTGAATTAGTCTGGCACTCTCATTTGCCCAATTTGCATAGGCCTTTTTTGCTCTCTCAGTGTTTATGACTCCCTCAACATATCAGTCAGAGCTGACTTTCTGGCTTGTTGCTTAGCAGTATGTGTAAAATAGCGCTTGGAATGCATAGGTATTCTGCCTCACTCACTGAAATGATTAATTTGTTAATCTGACTTCACTCCAAGTTTTCTTTAACGGACTGCACTACAATGCCACTGTCATGGCCTACTCAATCTTTCCTGCAAATTGATGTTTTTATTACAGCAATGTCCTCACATAAAGTTGGGCATTTTTAGTTTCCACATTTTATTTCTATATGAGTGCTAGAAGCGCAAATAGGATGCTGTCTCGCTGGTCTGGTTTTTGTTTTTCTCTTCTGTGTCTTATAAAAGGGCACTCTTTTTTTTTTTTTTTTTTAAATTTTTTTTATTTCGTGTTTATTACCTTCCCAGGACAATTCAGTGTAAAACTTTAAATACTGGTATACCAGATACCAGAATGAAGTCTATTTTAAAATATTGATAATGATACCATATGGTTGCACAAGAGGAAACATCACAAAGATGACTACATAACTGGATAAGCAGGTTTTAAAATTCTAGAAGAGATATTGGCATCCAGTATGCAAAGTGTTACTTTTCTTGAGTCTAACACACCTTGGGCACTGTAAAAACTAGTCCATTTACCCTAGTCTACAAGTAATAAATTTCATAAATACATTTATTAAATGTTATTATTGGTTACCTTCCAAAGCCCCAGTGATGCAATCTGCATCACAGACATTTGTGTTGGGAGAAGACAAGCCAGTCAGAGGATTTCAAGCTAAAAGAATCACTACACCATTGTATTAGGAGGGAGAGGTGAGTTTGAATGTATATCTATAAACAGACTTACTGAACTGTAATAGGTACGTAATTGAATTATGACATGGCTATTGCACACAGAGAACAGATTCCACTTTGTAAAAGGATTTTGCTGTTTGAGACTGGTTTCCTTCCAATGCAGGTGTGTTGGTGAGCAACTGAAATTAGAGCCAGCTGTTTACTTATGTATTTTTGTCTTGTGGCTGGATTATTTGTGTCTAATTAAGCACAGAGCTCCCTTATAGCAGGTCATTAGGTCATTTATAACGTTTGGTTTTAGGCAGAGGGGTAAACTCACTTTGACACCTTCTTCTTAGGGAGAGGCGAACTACCAGAGCTTCTCCTCCACACAACTGGCTGTTTCCATCAAATCTGTAGAAGTGCTATGTCCTTGAGAGATGTATCTGCTCGGTCAGTTTGGAATGAATCTGGCAAAGTTTATTACATTAGGCAGTAGGAAAAATCACACAGGGCACCCTTACACATCAGCATTGCCTTCTTAAGAAACCAGGACAAAATGCAGACGGTTGGAAAAAGCGGTAGAGCATTGTCACGGGGGCAAAAGCTCTCCCACAGCTGCATAGGCAGAAGCACTGTAGTTCCTCATGGCCTGTCAAGCCCAAGAACCCGGGTAGTGGGACAATGAGGAAGGTTGTGCGCTCGTTCACACGACCTGGAGTAACTTAGTCTAGCATAAACCTCGTCGAGATCAGATCATATCTGCAGAGCATTTTGTTTATGACAAAAAAAAAGGTGAATTACAATGAAAAAAAACAAATTCCAAATTCAACCTAGGAAGAAGCTAGTGAGAAAACACATGATTGGTCTCTTCGCTGGTCTGAAGTATCAGCAAAAGGAGAAACCCTACACCCGATAGAACATGCAAAACAGATGAATAGAGTTAACTTTGTGGATTAATTTGCATTTTTTACACTGCTGCATGAAGTTGAGAAGCATTTTATGTCAGAAAAAGCTTTTGCGTTATGTGAGAATCAAGCCTACAGTATCTCTATAAAGTGTACGTAGGAGGAGCCTTAGTGTTCTCTCAGAGATCAGCATACAGCAAAGGAAATTGTAAAGTGGTTCCTGACTTCATCTGCAATCTATTTGCTTTCATCCAATAGTTTTGTTGCCTATATGTCATATACCAAAAAGCTGCCCTATTGATGGTTGGAGGATCTGGATATTTTAGGGCTCAAGCCATTAAAACTTTTACCATGGTGTCTTATAGGAGCCATAGGTGCGTTTTTCACAAGGAAACCTGACATCTAGGGTCAGGATGCCAGAGACCAGTCTGAAAACTTGACAGACCAAACATCCCACCTGATTTCTTCCTTCTGTCAGAGGCAGAGAGTCACCACACGCACCTTCACGTCCCTTTTTGTTTTTAGATATGGACTTCCTGTCCTCAGCTTTTAAGGCATGGATGGCTTGACTTTACAAACAATTCCAGAAAAGGAGTCTGGATTTTTAAAAAGGGCTTGATAATTTGCTGGCGTTGGTGTTCAAATGAACTATTTTGTGAATAATGCCAAACAGCAAAGGACACTGTCAGTTTTTAGGCTACTCATCTTGGTTACTTTGACTGACATGCTTATGAAGACATAGTTAACAGAGGACCACCCGATAGTGGCCAAATGCAGAACTTTCACATAGGAAGCTGATGAGTATTCGTAGTTAAAACAGCACTCAAATGGTTCATTAGCTAGAATGACTGATTGCATTCGTAAATTTGGAGCCTAGTCTCTCTCACTTGGATCAATTTTAACTGAGACCAAACATCTCTTTAAAATTATTTCATAGAAGCAAGTGGGTCAAGGAATATATGTGACACAATATTCTTGAAATAAAGCAGAAACTTGCTTCCAGTAGTGTTTACTTTGTGGTAAGTACTTTTCAAACACACAAAAGACAATACCTGCTGAGGCAAGTTCAACTAAAGAATTCACCACTACAGAATGCATTTAAAACTCCTATTTTTTTAAAAAGAAAATCAAACTAAAATAATTTTTAAAAGAACAAACACAATTGTCATTTGCTTTTATAAAGGAGTTTCTGAGACCTGGAGAGGTCTGCTTCAGGAAAGCAAATTGCAGTTCACCTCACTGCTTATATAAGACAAAAACCATATGTACAGTATTTTAATGACCCAATTTCCTTGCATAATACTTTAATTTCCTTCCCTCCCCAAATCCATTGGCTTAAGAAAACATTCTGCATAACTTATAGTATTAGCAAAGAGCTCTAACAGCAAGTTTAAGTCAATTCTATGATGAGTGTTCAAAATATTACACATTCCCGTGTGTGCATTCAGTGAATGTGAGCTTGCATGGGCTTACATAGTTCCCAGAGAATTCCAGTTCTGATACAAAGGTCAGGCAACTGGTTTGCAGCCCTATGGTCTACACAGCATTCAGCATGGAACAAGCACACTAAGTTTTTAGTGGTATACATTACACGACCAAAGAATATTAACTGATAGGTTGAGATGGAAACTGCAATAATTTAAAACTTGAACAAACATTATTTTTCAAACATCTGGTATTTATGGTTTGATAACTTCACAGTTACTGCTGCTGTCTACAGAAATTTAACTTGAGTGATTCTGCCAAGACGAGATATCAGGATCTTTAGTTATGGCTTCCCTCTGATAAGGCAAAAAAGTAAAAGTCCTTCTAACGCATTCATCCACAGCACTGAAATTAGCATTATTTCAGTTGGATTTTGTTACTACTCATCACATATTTGGTTTTATATGAGCAATGAAACAGTTAAGAACACTGATAAGTGAAATATCAGTTGCAATGCAGTTGGAATGAAATGAAGTAAACAAGGCTATTGACAAGCTGCTATTGTTTCAAGCTCTACAAACATACAGCAGAAGTGTCTTCACAAGACAGATTTCAGTTACATTTTTCATTTTTTATTGACAATTGTAATAACTGCAGAGTCTCTTAAAAAAAAAAAAGTTCAAACTCTAGAGAATGACCAAGAGGTATCTTTTCAAACCCTGAAGTGATTTCATGAAAGGCACCCTGTGCAGTTTAGGAAGCATTGTTCTGAGATATCTCCTACAAATTACATTCAAACAGTAAAATCTTCCCCTAATAAAATTCCAGAGCTATACTGCAAAGTAAGAACACGGTAAAACCAATGGAATAAAGTATCTTGTTTTCTTGCAAATGTTAACATCAGAAAACTACCATTCTTTTTCATACTGATTGCCAAACATTGGAGAATAGAACAACAATTCTAGATTGTCCTCGTATTATCTAGTTCTCAGATATCACCAGTTTCCATATTGGAGGTAATAAACTCTCAAACACTGCTAATCTGCGTACAGAGATATTTTTTTTTCTAGTCTGCGTTGTTACCGCCATGTTTCTTGCTGTTAGTTTGTCCAGAAACCTACCAGAATGCTGTAAAATTTCTACAAGAGACATTAAGCTATTACCTCCACCCTGTCAAAATCTCTGGCATGACCTTTCTGGGAATGACATTAAAATAGGAACCATCAGTATGTGTGTATGCACATGCTATTACTGAAAACAAAGACAGCAGTAGGTAACATTATTCCTGAACACCTCCACAAAGAATGCAGTCTAAGCAGTGACCTCTCCTGCACTTATCTTGAATAAGCTCTTGCTGAAATCTGCTAATGGGTTTTGATAATCTATTATTTATTGCAACAGACTGCTAGAGAGTCTTAGCAGAGGACTCCCCTCTGTTTACAACACTTTCATCTAAAATCTCTCACAGTGACACAAACGTGGCACCTTCAACTACAGATACAATTTCTTTTGGGTGTAGTAGTTTCATTTCCATATGCTTCTAAAAACCAGAACCTTTCTTCCTCCCAAATAGACAGCTTGATCTGCTTTCATATTACCTAGTGCATCTTTAGGTTGGTCTTACAGAAAGCTGTAGATACTGATATGCAGCCAGAAGTACTAGTTGGGCTTGAGGACATACCTCCATGTTATACTTTTCCACTGTCCTTCTCAAAGGATCCACAACCTGCCAGCAAATCAAGATGCAAAGATCAATCAGTAGCATCCCTCCAACTATCACCAGTAGCTTCTGGTCTTTAATGATCTGGAGAGACAAAAAAGGAAAAAAAAAGGGACGAGATTCCCATGAGCCATAGGTAGATCCCTGTACAGCTTTATTCCTATATAGGGAGAAAAACAGGTTGCTAATAAAAAGGTTTTTTAACAATGAACAAAGAAAAGTTTCAGAAATATCAAGAGATGAAAGCAAGAAGACACAAAATTATTTTAGTTTGTTTCATATTTATTAGAAGTATGTAAAGTGCATTCCGAGTTCTAAAAGGAAACTGGGAGGACTCTTAAATATTAATATTGAAGTCCAGGTCTAATGTTAACTCCTGGAAAATGAAAAAAATATATTCTAGAGTGCCACAATTGTATTGCTGTATGCAAATGTGGAAAAATGTTCATTGCATCTTGCAGAGCAGCAGGAGTTAAGAAGGAATTTAGTTTTCATTAAGATTTACAGTGTTCACTTTTTCATAGCCTTCTTGGATGTGGAAAACACATTTGCAAGGTATTAAAAGATAAGTTAATTTTTCAGGGGTTTTGTGTGTGCCTGTTTAACATTTGCCTCTGTTACCCAGGGAGCAGAAATGGACAACGTATTTTTTCTATATTACTGAATTAGAGGCTTTTATGCACATGCAACTTAAAACATGTTTTTAATTTTGTATGAATTTTACGATCAAAAAAAAGTTAGATTTGCTAACGAAAAGAACAGTCCAAACCACGTATTACAGTCTCATATGGCCGCATGCAATCTCTATATTATTTCTACTGTTACACAGATAGCAACACAGAAATAAATACACTGCAAACACATTATTTCAGTTGCAAAGCTGTAAACATGTTCAAGGATCAGGCTTCAATTAACTTTATGTCAGTCCTCTTGTGCCTATGTTCCTGTTTTTTAAATTCGTATATACCTCTATTACGAACGAACACTCGCCCAATATTCGAAAGAAATTACCAAATTGCTTTAACATGGACAAAACCACAGATTTTTCCCTAGTTTTGACTCTCAGAAACAGTTGGTTTAATCCAAATGAAATATTCAAAAATATATAAGCCTGAGCAGCTTAATAAAGTTGTGATTATTTCATTTCAATTTGATAAACTTGTTAGGATTGTGAAAATGCATTACAAAGCCAGAAGTGTCAGCTAATCTTAATACAGGCAAGGCTGGTACTCCTGCCTAGAATAAATTGTATTTGCATTGAATTCCTATTAAGCTTAAAGAAATGATAAAAATGAATACAATTTGAAATAATGTAACAGGAACTTTAGACAGCTTTTTTTCATATTATTTTGTGAAACACATTCTTTTGAGAGACGTTTCTGCAATATTGTGCACCACTCTTAGTTAGTCTGCTAGTTTATTTTATATCATAAATCATTTGGAGTAAACCAAGTATAGAACTAAGGCTAGAAATCAGAATGGCTTAAAGGACTTGATGCATTATTTTCATTTCCTGAGACTAGTTATTTAAATCTGTGCAACTCTCATCATCATAAAGGACCAGAAAATGACGAAAATGATGAAAAGGTGTCTTGGTGGGAGGTGCAGGGGGAACTGTTGCAGTGTGTTTCCTCATTAAGCCAAAAGGAAAGCAGGTAATAAGCAGAGATTCTCAGACACAGCTTGGTTCCTTGTCTTCTTTAGGAAGATAGAACTATGCCTAACCTTTTAGTCGTTTACCAAGTTACAGTCAAAGCTGAAAAAGGATTGTTAATTACTGAGGTTGCTCTTTGTAGAAAAAACTCATGCATTTTTAATCTATTTTTGAATGCCTCTAAACATGACTTGGGTGAAACACACCAAGTGCAGCTCCTAGTATGAGTAGAGACATAGGAGAGAAAAACATGAGGAATAAAGTCCAAAGAGAAGAAATTTAGACACCTTAAGCCAAATTAATTTTTCTCCCTCTTAAGTGACAAGGCAACTTCTTTTACTAGCATATTTTGGTTGGTCTTTCCTTTTTAACTGATGAGCTTTATTTTACTGAAGTTGTCTGTTTAAGCATTATGTGTCTAGCCTCTCTCAGCAGCCAGTGGGCAGAGACAGAAACCTTCAAAGGAAAAATCATCCCACCTATCTTGGGCACAATTTAGGATCAGAGAAGTTAATGTCCTAAAATGTGTCCTTCCCTCCTGCCCTATACTCCCACGAGGGTGTGAAGACAATTAGCTTAAGCTAAAAATGTGCATTTGAGAAACTTAAAGCTATGTGAAAAGAATCTGCTGGAAATGTTTGCTCTACCGAACCATAAAATTTCCTTGTAAAAAACACCAAAAATATCAGTAATGATGCCCTACCTTTCTAATGAATAGATAAATTCATTAGATATAAATAGTGAATTCAATAGATAAAAATAGTGAATATTTTACCTGGGACAGATAAAACAGAAGACAATGAGCCACTGTATTCTAAATTTATACTGACTACATTGATATTTGAAGGAGGGTTGCATTAGATGCAACACCTAGCAAATAATAATCAAGCTGCTACAGCAACGTCAAAAGCAAAAGAGTGAAAGGATATTATTGAAAGCAGTAATACTGATAAACCACTCACTGACAGGGTCAAAAGCAAGCTCATTTTAACACTTCATATGCAGGATCACGTTGCTAACTGCCCTTCCTTGCACCTGACCTTGCACTACTGCAGGTCAGCATCCATATTTTAGTTCACATATGAGTTTGGTAAACTTTTCTCTTGGGCAGGCAATTACTAGAACAAATAAAAGCAGAAAACCAGTGAAAAGTGGAGCTCTTCCTTAGACGCCTCTTGGCACAATTTTTCCTGCGTTACATTGTGAATGGCCCTTTTCTGCACAGAAGGAGAGAGGTGCAAAACAGCAGCTGTCACTGGCAGCAGGTATTATTCATCCCTTACCCCTGCCAGGCAGCCAGGGGGAAGGCAAGCAAAAGAAAGCCCATAAGATGACCCGAGGAAGGGATACGCACTGCTGCAACGAGCTCTGTAAAACACAGAGCTGCCGATGCTGCGTGCAGGGTGAGCGAGTTAAACCAGGGCTCCTGAGGCTGCCTCGTGCACCCTTCACGACCCTGCTGGGGTCTGTCCTTGGCAACACGGCAGCAGCACAGCTCTGGAGCAGAGCTCTTCACCAAAGCACAAGCCTTTCCAAATGAGATGCCGAGATCCAATGAGCTTTCCGTCAGGTATTAGCAGTTTGTCCTGACGTAAATCTACTCTGAGAAACACTGTTCGTGTATCACCAGGAGCAGCTCCAAAAGGCTTGCTGGTCTGGCCCCCTCCACCCGCGGGGAGCCCAGCTTTCCCTCTCCCCAGCCATCACTCCCACCCACCCGCACTCCTCAAGTTCAGTACGTTCGCTCCCTGGGACACACCAGATGCACTGAAGGAGTCTTGACTCAGATCTTGTGAATCCAACAATTTCTCGGTCTGACAAAAGAAAGTCATGAGCAACCGAGGCTCTTTAAAATCAAATATATAATTCTTCCAGAGAAAGATTTTTATTTTTTCCCTTTTACATCCTCCTTCTAGCACACAGTAAATCAGCCTTGGGAGAAATGCACAGCAGCTAATAAAATCCATTTCTGTGAGTGTTCCTGACTCCTTGCTGAAGCCAAGCTCTCATACAGCAGCATCTGTGAGTAATATTTTCTACCATCTGCCACTGGATAGGTGAATCTGTCTCATCCTGGCAGATCTACCCACTGTTATAAATGCCATTGCTACCAGTCTGGACTATATATCTGGATATGAAACAGTCTGTCCTCAAAACAAATCCACTCAGAACAGAAACTGGTAGGGCATTTTCTTCTCAGCAACATCACTGTGTGAGAAAATTTTTTTTTTTTTTTTTCTGAAAACATGTGACCACGAAGACAAGTTCAATATCAAAGCCATTATCTTCCATGGACCTCGTGGTCTGATCGTAGGAGATATAAAATCTTTCTAAAGCTCTGGGATTAAGTTTCTTCTCATGAAACTCTTGAGGGTTTTCTGGAACTATCACAAGCTGTCCTACCTGCCACAACAACTTCAACTGTCCATTTGGTTACTATTTCACACACTTTTTTTTTTTTTTCCATTTGCTTCTAATGCACATCCACTGTGCCCTGCAGAACCGTATCCTCAACCAGTTTATGAGATCACCTGGCAATTTGGCAAACAACAGTAATGAAACATTAGGCTTGCTTTTTGTAGTTAGGGCTAAGGCAAACTTTGTAATTTCTTACCTTATTAGAAACCAACTCTGAAAATGTATATGATACGGACCTTAAAGCTGAACTCTGCTCTTAACCAAGCACAAAGGGTCTTATGTAAGACTTAACCTCTTCTCCAGGGTGCGGCATTAGCTTTGTACTTTCTGAGTTCCACAAACAGCTTTCCAGCATGGACTGAATAGTTCACTTCCTCCTGTGTTTTTTGAGAGTTACTTTATTTTTTACCAGGAACTTAACCTTCCTTTGTCAAAATAAAATATCTTTTAGATTAAAAGAACATGAGAAAGATCTATTAGCTAAATCTTGGTGGGGTTTTGTTGTTGTTGTTGGTTGGTTGGTTTGGTTTGGGTTTGGGTTTGGTTTGTTTGTGTTTTGATTTGGTTTTATTTCATTGAATTCATAGAAGCATAGCAAGGCTGGGAGTATTTTTGTACCCATTTATAGATTCTGAGATAAATAGATATTTCATTTTTTCCTCGAAAATTTTGATTTTTTCTGTTTAAGATGGCAATTCTTATTGTTTCTCTTATGTAGATCAATCCCTTCTAGTCTAGCCGACAGATCTGTCCCTTGCCTTCTGGCATTATCTGGAAAAACACTTAATGCTATTCGGTATCGGGGTTTTTTTTCAGTTATCCCTTCCCCAGACTCCTAGGATAGAATCTGTAGAGAGAAACTCTCTTTAAAGGATCTCTCTGTGAAGCTTCCTAGACCTTATTACCTTAAATGAATAACACTGACAGCAATTATTGAAGCCCTCAGAAATCTGAAACTCACTGTTCCTCACACTGGTACATACAGAAATGATGCTGATAGGAGTCCTCTCTCTGAACTGGAGGGGAAAAAAAAAAAATGTGGGGAAAAAATGATAAAGTCTGCATAGCTGGAAAAAAGGACCACATAACTATTGCCTTCAATATATCCCCTCCATTACATAAACTACCCTTTTATTTCTCCGAGTATGATTAACTGGGAAGCGACTTAGGGTTGATCCTCTACATTTAGTGGGATAGTACAGGTGGGATGGTGCCATGAGGATGACGATGCAGAGTCAGATGTACATAGGTGAACTTTGCCATACGTGGGCCAAGGATGATATCTATCTTTGATTTATTAAAGTCATTAATATTTTAGAGGACTATTCTGTAACACACTCTTAATTTCTATTGTGTAATGGAATGCAAAAAAAGACTATTGAAAACACATTATGCACTTGTTCCCAATAACTCCACAATGTTTTTTCAACAGCTATTGTGAGCATTTCCTATAATAGGTTTTATGATTAGTATTGGGAACACTTTTCACACTGCAATTACATTAGTTTTAATGAGTGAATGCCAACATTTAAAAAAGCATATTTTGTAGTAGCAAGCTTTTTTGACCAGTAAGTCACTTCCAGTAAAAAGCTAAGCTTAAGACATTTTACCCTCTTAGAGGTACTTTGATGAAAGATTTGTATATCTACTTATAAATTTAAAAAATAAATTTGTCTACTGTGAGGATCTACTGTGACCCGTGCAGTCTGAGAACTTGATTTTTGCTGCTTTCCGGGATAAGGGAGTATGTGGTGCTACTCATAATAATGGGCAATTGCATACAACCAGAAAGTTTGGGTTTGAGAATTAAATAGCTACAGTCACTAGCCTGCTGAAGAACACATTTTGGAACGTGTCCTCTTTGCTGACTCATGCTCAGAATAATTGTAGAGCATCTTTGGGCAGACTCACCCTCTCAGTAACTACACTGCAAATGCGGATGTGTTGACTCTACGCCTTGTTGCCAGGAGAAGCTATCCATTTAGAAACACCTTTCCCCTTTTCCAAGTCATATAAAAGACAGGTGGAACATCCTAGGGGAATGGTCCCTAGCGGGAGCAGAAGATAGAAATTTTACAGAGGTTAGAGAAGGGGTGGGAATCAGCAACAGCTTAAAGAAATTATAAAATTCCTCATCTTTGAAAGCCTGAGCCTCAATCATGGCTACAATGCACTGGAGAATTGGAGAGATGATTGTTTTACTCACATTGCTAATTCAGCCTTAGGGCGCACACAGTGTGATATAACATGGCTAGTTTCACAAAACTCTCTTAAAAGGACAGAAATGAAAAACACTGTAGTCTTAAAAACTAAAATAGCACTAAATAACTCAAGCTTGACAGCATTAGAACCAACCATTCTTGCTATACAGTTTTGGAGAACAGTCTTAGGAATGGACCTCAGCATCGTGTTAGCTTCTACACTACTATAAGTAAAGCTCGGTATGCTGCCTTGAGGTGGTTATCCCATCAACAGAGCAGGTCACATTCACCTTTGAGAGAAATGCATCTGCTGAGAAATTGCACGGGCCATAAGAGTGGAGAAATTTCTACTAGGGATGTGAATTTTCATCTGTAGCGCTAAAAGGGATCCCAAAATGCACACAAAGGATTTGAATGGTCTGGAAGAAACGTTCTGATTTTGTTTGAGATAATGCTAAAATATCTAGACTTTAATATTTTCTTTAATGAACAATTCTGTGGGAAAGCACTCTACATTGTTACCAAATAGCTGGAGACATCAATGCACTTGATTGCATTTACAATCTAATTTCAAGCTATTCAGGAATAAATTGCCTCATACTATATAGCGACATGTTCTTTATTTCTCTGTCATCCATTAGTCTCATAATACATAGAAATTATGGCTGTTTATGGGCAGTTACATTTCACACAGAGTTCTCATTGTTTCCATTGCTACTGAGGTTTAGCCTTATCACACTGTACCATCCAGAAATTTACATACATAAATGACTTCAAAAGCAGATTTTTCTCCTAGATGTACAGTTCATTAGCTCAACTTCTTTCTGTGACAGGAGCTTGAGATTTAGCTCCCTGATCCATATTTATATGAATGTAAATTTTAGAAATGTGATTCCTATTGTTCCCTGGCTGGCATTTTGGGTGATCAGCTCTTCCAAAAAAACAAGATGCTTATTTCACATCTAAATATGGATTCTAGGATTACACTGACTATTTTTGAAGCTTTGGACTTAAAATTTATAGTTATAGCTATTTGGGGAAAAAAGTAATAAAATAATTTGGTTTCTACTTATATTGCTTTAGGAAGTACTGTATCTGTGTATTAATAACCCATGAAGCTATACCTGAATAATTTACACTGCACTGTAAGTATCATGGATTACTTGGTCCAGTGATAAATATTCATAATGAAAATAAAATAAATCTCAAACATAAGCAAATTTCACACTGCTGTCTTCTTTCTTACTGTCAAAGACTGAACAATAAAGTCAACGTTTCTTTAGGTATCCATATGCTGGCTCATTTTCAGCAGATGGCCCCTAATAGATTGTTGTGCTGTTGGTATGGTTACCCAAAGCAAATTTTTGGATCCTGACAAATCTCCTTTTCAGACTTATGATCTCTCATATATACTAAGTGAAATATGGGGAATCCAGCATATAGATTTTTGTTATACACACAAAAAGCACTCGGTAGATGGAAAAAAATGTCTTGGAAGTGGATAAATATTTACAGTCTGAACCCTGACCTGGGAAAACATTTTATAGTAGCAGTTACAGAAATAAATAATTAGGTAATATGATCTAAGTTTATGGTAAGACAGAAAGAGCTACATCTATAAATGCATTTAAGTGAGTAAATAAATGTGGCCTGTGAAGTTCTGATCCAAAGCGTTTGTCAATATCTGGAAGACTTTGCTTCATCCATTTTCAAATGATTAAGATCACGAGTATGTTTTTTAAAACCTCTTTAGGACTTTTGTGAGAAAGACTGTAAATTAGAACAGATTCTAAATTCCATAGGTGACTTGAAAAACCTAGAGAAAAGTTGAGGTTACACTCACCCTATAAACCTTCTTGCAGAGGTTTTCAAATGAAGCATGGGGATAGCAATGAACAGAGACAAGTTGTGCGAGGAGAAGGCAGCAGCACACCAGCTCATAAGCATGTGGAGTCCAGCTGCTTTCTTCTCTCTGTGTGGTGCTGGGGTGGGTGGGTGGGTGGGTGGGTGGGTTGGTTGGTTGGTTGGTTGGTTGGCTGGTTGGTTGGTTGGTTGGTTGGCTGGTTGGTTGGTTTCCACTCACCAGGACACACAGCCAACTGCTGCCCACCCCAACTGGAGGGGTCGGGACCAGGCGCTGCTCAGAGCAACCCACTGCCCCACTCCCCAGAACGAGTATGGAGGGTCTCTTACTCTTCCCAGTCTCCAGTGTGCCACAGTTTATAGACCATTAAGTATATGAATTAGGGAGGTAGGGTGGCCCAATTCGGGTTAAAAAACGGAGTGGCAAGGCAATGAGCGAAAAAGTTCGAGAATTCCTGCTGTGATTCACTCAGAATAAATTTGTTTCTTAAAAACAAGTGCTATCTTTTTTTTTTTTTTTTTTTTTCTGAAAACTGTGCTCAAAGGGTTTTCTAAAGCATAACAAACAATTCTGGCAATTAATTATTTTTCTTCATGTTAGCACTTAGCTGTCTTATACATGAGACTACCTTTCTCTAAACTCCTACTGTCTTTTCTGTCATGTATTTTTTTCTGGTTTAAGTGAAAAAGACTGCAACAGAAAACTGGCTTTTTTATTATACAGTGCTATTGCATGCCCAGAGCAGACTCACTGTGTCTGCCACGACACTGGTATCCTGATAATGCACATGGGGGAAAAAATGTACATTGTAGACACCCCAGAAAGCTGTAGGTTTTCAATGGTTGACTTTTTAGCCACAATGTAATCTTTTTAACATTTTCATGAGCCCATTATTTTCAAAGAAAATGGAAAGAAATATAATCCAATTTTAGAGAGAGCTGCACGTATCAGCAAAAGGAACATTTAGATCTTTGCACACCTCATCAGCTTGAGCTAAAAGAGTAACTAGAAGAAATCATGAGTTGTACGACAGCATAACAGTTAGACAAGGCACATATTTTACCTGTAGGTTTTACAGATACATAGTAATAGAAAAAAGAACAGCGAAACTCTAAAATCCCATGTTTGGTTTTTATGCTCTGCCCATGCTTCTGTGTCACCATTTCAACCACTCCTAATTTCAACTTTTTCTTGCCTCTTACTCCTTTTCCACTCCCGTGTTCCTTTCCCAGTCCATGTCCCTACTTTTCAGGTCTGCCAGACTGCCTCTACATTTCAATCTTAATCTTATTTTAAACCAGATCTAGTCACTCAACTGGAGTTTGCCACTTGAATCTCAAACTTGGACTCTATATTCCCCCACATTCAGCTTTCTTCACCACTTCTTACATCTCTCCCTGCCCTATTCAATTCTTTGCTGGCTTTCAATCTTATTTTAACTCCCAGGGAATTCTTATCCAAATTCAGTCTCCCTCCTCAACTCCTTCTCCCAGTTTATAATCCCAAGCTTTTCCCATTATTTTTGTCTGGACAGGCTCCCATTCCCTCTGAAGCCCTTAGAAACTAACCCAGTCTACCACTCTCAGCCTCTCCCCTGCTCCCTACCTCTCAGCCTCCCATATTTTCAGAAGTCTTTTAAGGATTTAGTCGACTGAATATAAGAAAATAAGTTTGCCAGACTGCAGCCTAAGAGGCATAGCTAAGTCTGGTAAGTAATTTTTCTCTGTTGTGGTTGGTTGTAGGTTTCTAACCTTGTGATAGTACCAGTATCTTTTCTCAATACTTCTTAAGCTCTTTAACCTTTCTCATCTGTGAAAACTCCACAGCCACACAGTAAACTTAGAACAGAGAAAAACTTATGAAATATCATCAATGAGTAGAATGATGTTGGCAAAATGATAGCAGCAGAAGTCTTAAGAAAAGATGCTGTTATACATCCCTTCTGCAATTGTATCCTGTGTTTACCTTGTAACAACATTGTCAACATAAAGCCATATGCCACCAGAAGCCTACAGTGGTAGTAATAACTGAGTACACTGACAATATTTTCAGTGAAAGTTAAACATAAAACATCCCTCCCCTGATGTCACAGTTGCAGGATTAAGTACAAATGGATAGAGCCAGAATGTACTGTTACGGGTAAGACAAGTCTATCATAGCAATGTCAACCAAGAAGTATCGTACTTTCAAATACGAACTGCAACAAGCAACATTGTGCTTGTTGCTTTATTGTATTCACCTACAGACAGTCAAATACTTGTCTTTGTAGGAGCAGAATATATAAAGTTTATGGAGGCTTTAAAAAACACTGCTTTAAATTTGTTGCTATTCTGGTACATGTCAAAAGCGAATGGTCCTTATTTCGGCATACTGGACTAGTGCAGGAGCAGCCACTATGCAGTACTGCATTAACGTCCCCTAAAATCTAAGACCATGCAGCTCCCATTAAAAAGGACAGCTTCACAACCTTCTAAATTTCACCAGAAGGGCTCGCTTCTTCAAATGGTTCAGCTAACCAAAGTTTCTCTAGGACACCACCTGCTCTCCTGCCACATTCTTCTCTCCCTCCTCTCATCCACTGCCAGTCCTCTGCGGGCCAGGGAAACAGAAAAGCAGGCCTCACCTCTCACAAAGCAGAAGATATCCTACTGCCCAAACCAACAGAAAAGAGACGTATCAAAACCGGATTTGCACCTCAATTACAAGTGTTCCAGTTGTTTTTAATACTAATTCTATTCTACTTTCCATTATCTCCACTAACCTCTTTAAAACTCAAAAATAATTTATTTCTCCCTATGGATTTTCTAATTTCCATTTGACAAAAATTGATTCCCTTGCACCCCTCTGTTTCAGATCCAGCTAAAATTAATGCATTTTTAATTTGTTTCCTTTGAGCCCTATAAAGATCAAAGATGGAAACAGATCTTGCAAAATTTGTCAGTTAGCACCCTGATAGCAGGAGGAGTGTATCTTGAATGTTTTGTTTATTTTTTCCAATAACAGAGGACCAGACATATAAATGGGTGAAAATAAGAGAATTGTGAGAGGTTTGTAAAACAAAAATCTTCACATAATTCAAGACATCCTACATAATTTAGTTCTACTCTTCACTGCACTAAAATAGGGCTATATTATAATTTAAAATTCTATATATTTTCTCATAAGGAGAGAGAAATCCACTCATCTTTTCACAAAGCTATGTTGTACAAGTAAGATAGGTGTCCAGTAACATTTTGGATGAAGGTAAAGAGATTGATTCTCACCCTTCCTTAATACCCACTTCCATCAAATCAATTCACCAGTATTTTTCACTGTTCGGAAAATTTTTCTGATGAAAATATCCAGGATGAGAGGCAAAAGTGATATACCTAAATGTCAGTTTTTACTGTATATGCAGGTGGAAACTGAAGCATTCACAGATGAATAGGATCCACAGTACTTAAATAATTTTGGAACTTTGTTCTTCTTGTATTGAAATGTCAGTCTGCTCTGTCGTGGCACAGCTAATTCGCAAAACATTAATGTGCTTTTTCTTGCAGCACTACCTTTGTTTATTTGTCACTTTAGGTATTGCTTGTGAAAATTTCTACTGTCTATGCTTCCATAGACACAAAATGCTTTGTCTGTAAACTACATCTACCGAAAATGGAAATGTTGTTCTATAAAGACATAAGTAAAGAATGACACATTTTTCAGCTTTTCAATCAACTCTTAAAAAGAATTTTATCTGTCTGGGCAAATCAAAGGAGAAAATGTATGCCTAGCAAACATTTATCATGGATAGCTAATTTGTTTTGCTTTAAGTAAACTGTTGTCGTCTATGATTCATGCTTGTGCTCTAGAATGGGATATCCAAATAAAGCAAACCAAGATAATTCTGTGCAACAGCCATCCTTTAAAGTTCACAGAGCAAAATGTGTTATTTACTCAATTCCAGAATATTGAATAAGGTGCCCTAATAGCCTTGACATTTCCAGTATCATGTAGAGTGGAGCATCTCATTGGTCAGCATCCAGATGTCTGAAAGTTTACTGCCATTATCCTGGTCAGTGTCTTTTTAACTGATCTTAAACCATTTTTAACATCCAGCTGTGAATAAGCAATTGCAATTTGCAGTTGTTGATGGGCCTGTTGGACAACAGACACTAGATATAATTTGAGGATTATTTTTAATTGATAGACTGAAATTTCATATTGAGTAGCAACTTGAAGCCATAAAATGAAATGTTTTCTAAAAAACAATAAGGCAAATACCTAGTGACAGTCCATTGAAGTACTTGTTCACTTCTATTTGGAACAGTTTGTATAGTAGAAAGGACAAAATTCTCAAGATAATAAAGGTTATTAAGTAAATACTTTCATATATTACACTAGCGTCACCTTGTGTAGCTTCATTAATTTGCAAAGTTTTGTACCAATACAGCTGAAAACATCTTTGCAATATAAAACTTAATTTTTCAGGAAGGTAAAATACTGTCTTTGAGTAAAAAGTATGTAATATAGGAAGTCTAAGATCCTTGAAAAAACATTTACTGCATTCTGGTAGCATAAACTGATACATCATATGGGCTCTTTGCACAGGTGCAGAAAGGGTGGTCTCCACTTCCCTCCATCCAGAAAGTCCCATTTCCGGTACAGAAATTTCTTATAATTTTACTCGATTTGAAGAGATTAGTTATTTAGCATTCTTTTTTTTTTTTTTTTTTTTTTTTTTTTAACATGTAATGATATTTGAGATTTAATTAACAAATATTTAAGCAGACCTGACATGGCTAAAAAGTAGAGGGAAGGACTAGGCGGCTGTAATGTTAAGGTGCCAGATTTTTAGGCCCAATTCCAGCCATGGCATGTATTTCCTTCATAACCTATGACAAAAGTCCTCTCAGAAACCAAGTTGTCTCTGTTTACCTAAAGCCCAAATCTTTTTAGGGATAGGTGTATCATGTGATGACAGCAATTCCCTACATGTCGCAACTGCAGAAACAATAACATAGTTAAAAAACCAAAACCAACCAACCAACCAAACCAAAACAAACAAAACCCCCACAACCAACCAAGCAAAAAACCCGCAAACCACCACCACCAAACAAACAAAACCCCCCAAACAAACAAATAAACAAACTCCACAAAAAACCCCGGCTCTTCCATGAGCCCACATAGAGGGAAAAAAACAGAGGAATCTGATGAAGGTTTGGAATATTGTTCTACTTATTTTGGGTGTAAATGACTCTACCACTTATTAGAATAAATCTATTCAGCTGCACATAGGCACTGCATTTGGCACTGCTTCTCACTCTATAATTTCCTATTTTCTCTTTCATGCACATTTCTCTTAATGTTTTTTTCCACCAAGATTATTTCTGTTCACCAGTTTTCCCATTATAAAATAAAACCACCTGATTAAAAGCACTCGTGTGAAAAGAAGCTCCAATTGTTATACTACTCCTAAACTCAGCCTAACTGTTTACAGAAAATGTTCTATACCAAAAATGCCAGAGACAACTACTGTGGTTCAATTCCAACCAGTCTTGGGGTAAGCTTATGCAACTGCAGTCCAAATTAGAAATAGAAACCTGTATAAGCAGCACTGTCTCTTGCTTCCTCCTACCAACCCATCAGAAACTTGTCTGTAATACCTGTATCCCAAACAGACACATACAGAAAACATTTCATAACAGCTGTGAATCTACCAGAAAGAGACCTCTGGATGCTGAAACAACACACTGAATAAGTGCGAGGATCCAAATACACTTCTACAGCCTTCTCCACTATGTCTCATTAAAAAGACTGATGGGCTGTTGCTCGACTCCAACTCTCAGAGACTGAAAATGAGACCAAGAAAGCCGCTGTATCAAAACATTCAAGATCTTTGAACAGAGTCAGCTCAAGTACGGCCATTGAGGAAAGGTAGCAAAACAGTTAGAAAATTATATTAATAGAGCAACAAAAAGATCGTTTACTTCCCCTCACCTTTTTCTTCATTTTTACATTTTTGAAAATTGCATGAACTCTCCACGTTTTTGCAAACATTGCTCCAAATGCAGTTGTGTATCCCACTATAAGAATCCATGTTCGAACCTAAAAATATATATATATAAAAAAAAAAGACAAAGCCATTTAATTTTCAGTAGACAATGTGGATATCATAATTTCACCCACTTTTTTTTCTCAAGATCTTGAGAAAAAATATTCAAAGAACTTCACAAAAATGTTGACATTTCAGAATTCTTGCCTTTTTTTCCTCTTCCCTCTATCCCCTCTCCAAATACAACAGATCTGGATGCTGAATTAACAACCTTTTCCATATGTAAATACATAACGCAGTTACAATATTGTGCATTTTTTTCACTGTTATGTGTTCTGTGCAGACAGAGGAAGGAACTAGTGGAGGAAAACAAGAGACTGAGACAATAAAAACTACCCAAGGAACTAATACTAACAACAACACTTTGAACAAAAATTAACAGAGAAGTAGAGACATTCCTGAGACTAATTAAGAGGAGATTGTACTACTTGATGTATGCATTACTTAGTGCAGACCCTGAGCATTCTGGAAAGATACAAAAAACTGATGTTAAAATTATCATATAGGGACAAATGGCAAGACAGGAACACAGCCTTGGTGGGCAGGCCCTGGGGACAAGACCTGTATCAAAGATAATACCTACAATATGGATCTAAGAACAAGCAGATGGTCAGTTTACACAGAATGAAGGAGCAATGGAACCCTGAGCTGGCCATAGCTCTGACACAGACCTATGTAGATGTTTTCCTTATAATGAGATTCCCAGAGAAAATCAAAAGATTTTTGAACTAAAAAAAGGCTTTACATCTACACTCGAATGACCTGTTTTGTAGTAGAAAAAACTCCTGTTGACCAGGGAGGAAAGAACACAAGTTACAAAAAGCTTTTTCATGCAATTCCCCATCTGCCCATAGCACCCTTGTCAGTAGGTCCCCGCTTTCAGACTTGGTTTCAGCCAAGCCTGTGACTTTCGGAGGTGTAGCAATCTCCACACGTCTCCTCTAATTCATTAGAAGTTTCTTTTCACTACCCTGGCGGTCTGGCTGTTTGAAATCTTGTCTGTCTTGGACAGACTATTTTCTTCCCCAAAGAGGGAGTGGGGACTACAAAGTGTAGCAGGTGGAACACCATGCAAGAGGCACAGCAGGGAGCTGGAAGCCTACAGCTGAATCAGAGAGGCTGAGAAATCACAAGGAGGAGGAAACAATCTCCTCCTTCCTCTAGAAACTCCACCTGGGCCAGCTGTCAAAAAGGGAGACTGCACAAACCCGAACAAAGAAGTAAAAATAATATGAAATGTAAATTGCGGATGGAAAATCTGGAAGAGAGATAATGGCTGAAGACAGGGAAGGCAAAGCTAGGAAAGGGGGAAACAAACCTTCTCTTGGCCTTGTGTACTATGCATCCTTGGTCGGTAGAGCTGATTTTTGATATAAAAAAAATCTGGTTTGTGGAAATCAGGACATTCTGAGAAAGGATTTTAAAAAAAAAAATCCTTAGATGGCCCAAAGGCCATTTTTTTCATTGCACACCAGCCTGGTTTCACATCTGACTTCTGGACAGTTTGGGATTTTTAATTTGTAACTTTAGGACATGCATATTGATGAGAAACTAGATGCTGTGGTAAGAAGCAAAACTTGGGATCAAAGATCAATACTAGGAATAATCTAAATGCTTCACTTCTTAATACATGTTATCTAAGTTTTACCTTTCCAAACCTGTTCAGAAATTCCATTTTTGTATTCAAAATGTATTTTTTCCCCCAAATTTTCTGTAGAATAGAAATTCTGATTTTTAGTAAGCATTAGTAAGTGGGTATCAAGTTGGAAAAGAAAAATAAGATATGGCTCATTCAAAAAATATTGATAACCCAATAAGAAACATGACTACAGTTTTTTATATAAATAAATGAAGAAGATACGTATGGTCATTAAGGGTGAATTAATGAGAGAAAAGTACACATCGAATAGGCACTTTGGGACTTGGCAAAGAGGACAAATGGACACCCAAAACTGTCATAGAATCATAGAACCACAGAATGTCCTGAGTTGGAAGGGACACACAAGGATCATCGAGTCCAACTTCTGTCCCTGCATGTGACAACCCCACAGTTCACACCATGTGTCTGAGGGCCTTGTCCAGTCTCTTCTTGAACACTGTCAGGCTTGGGGCCGTGACACCTCCCTGGGGAGCCTGTTCCAGTGTCCACCACCCCCTGGGTGAAGAACCTTTTCCTCATGTCCAACCTAAACCTCCCCTGGCACATCTTCCTGACATTCCCTCAGGTTCTGTCAGTCACTAAAGAGAAGAGATCAGCGCCTGCCCCTCCTCCTCCCCTTGTGAGGAAGCTGTAACCGCCATGCAGAGGTCTCCCCTCAGTCTCCTTCAGGCTGAACAGACTAAGTGATTTTAACTGCACTTCATACTGCTTCCCCTCCAAACTCTTCAGGGTCTAAGAGGGCATATGCTCAAAACTAGGTAACATGGCAGGACACACACTTCAAGTGTGCAAGTGTGGACTCAGAGGTTGCTGTCTCACTGGCGAGGGCATTACCAGATAGGGAATCTGCATCTCCTTAGAGGATGAGTGTGTATAGGGGAACCCGTAGCCCCAGAAGAAAGACTGTGCTGGTAACCCAGGTGTCCTGTGAGTGGCAGGTGTCTCCATGGAATTTGGCATGTGCCAAATTAGAAAATGTTGCAAGTATGTGTGGAAAACCATTTAGATATTTGTATGTATTTATTAACATTTTATTAGCATCTAATATTGTGGTTTATCTGTTGCATTGCTGACACTGAACACTGAACATTGGTGTTCACTGATTGCTGGTTAACCTTGCCAATAATAAAACCAGTAAACCAACTGCAATTTGATTCAAACCACTCTGTGACATTCTTGAATGTAGTATGGAAAAAGAAACCCGTAACAAAAAAAGGAAAAAAAATATATATATTTAGGTCAGCAAAGTATTATTTTTAACTTATATACTTTATATATTTGCAAGTCTTTGATCGTTATCCATTACCATACATTATGCTAATAACTTCAGTAAAACCACAGTTAGATCAATTCCGAGTGATTTGAAAAATACGTTTCATATCAACATGTTCATATTAGCCAGTTACTTCTTTTTTTGACTTCACATCAATTAGGCTGTGATAACCACACTTAGCATTCAATCTTTCTGCTGCTATTAATAAGTATTTAGCTCTTTTGTCTACCGTTTAGTGATATATTTGGCAAATAGATACATGGTATTTCCATGTCTCTAATAAGACTCTGTTTTGTTCTCAATGAAACAGTAATTGGCTCTTGGGAATAGTAATAAATTCAATTATACTCATAATATGTTTGTAACCAGAACTCAGTACTGTACTCAGAAAAAATGTTATTTCTGGCATGTTTGGTTCAAAAAGTTTTATGTATTCCTGATCTGGATTGTGCAAATTAGAATAACATAACTATTTGCTATAGTGGCAGCATTCTAGCTTAAACATAGATTTTGCCAAAATGAGGTCGCTGTTGCTAAGAATGAGATAGTAAGTTTCAGGTGAAAATAAATTTTTAATTTTGAAGAAAATGACCTCGAATTTGTCTGCTATAATTCATTAATGCAGCCAGCAAAATTAAAAATTCAGAAAACGGCAAAAGCCTCTGAAATTCATCTATCTGCCCGTTTATATTCTTAAACGTATTATACCTCCAAAGGACACTCATTTGAAAGAACATGATAAAAATAACACTGATAACTGGAGAGCATGACCATGATGTTACACAATAAATCATTAATTCTTCCATGTTGGAAGTTTCTAATGATGAGTTTTGACAGAAGAAGCTGAGGAAGATCATACTCCCCCCAGTACTCACCAAACAAACAGGAAAGGAGCCTCCTTAGAAGATGGGAAACTTGCGTTCAAATCCCTACTCCAAACTAGACACAAAACCCTAAAACACTCCTATACTCCTATAGAAGGATAATTTGCAAAAATAGCTACAGTTTACCTTTTTCTTAAAAGGTTAAGTAATTAGGAAATTCCTCAAGCCTTCACTGAATTTTAGGACATACCTTCCATTATCTGCTTACATTTCTTGGTTACTTCTTTTTTTGAACAAGCTATTTTGACTAATTGCATATCTCCTGCAACTTTTTTGTTTTCTGTCATTCAAAGACAATTCACAAGTGTTAAAGGAGATAATATTGTTTGGTACACAACAACCAAGTGTATCTATGCAGATGCTAAAATGCAGTTTCTTAGTTCTCTTTTATTTCTACTTCCTACACTATTTTGGTTTAGAGTCTATCTTTGAAATTACTACATACGCATCCATTATTTGAATGTGTGCTTTTTATATTATATTGCTAAATTACTTGATAGAAGCTTTTACAGGTGCATTACATGTGACAACTGAAAAAGCTATAAATCATTTATTTAGTGGACGATGCCGTTGATGACCACCAAACATTGAAAGTGTCTCCACAAAGAAACAGACAATTCTGGGTCATTTTCCAGACTTGGAACAGATATGCTGTTTATTTAAAACAAGCAAACCCCCACCTTTGTCAAATATTAATGTAAATAAATGTTCTAAGGTGTTTAAACATATGTTGTAAGGTTCAGCTAAAGAGTCATGGCATTTATGAAAAAGATTCTCCTTACATCTTGCAGAAGCATTTCTTTTCGACTTCCCTTTGCAACAAAAAACCTCTGTGTTAAACCTATCCATAAGGTGCTAAAGATCTTTTATTTTTTTTTTAATTAAGACTATTCTTCCGTCATGTAATAAGCACTGATAGATGAACAGTCTCATATAAAGTTATTTCAGTCTGAATCAAAGTTCCTCTCAACCTTGAATTTTGGCTGGCTAACATACGTTTTGAATTCTGCTATTTGATATCTTCTTCTATATGAAATTATAAAATAAGGTTATATTGGAAAATGGACTTAATCAATGAATGTCACAAAGTTTCACTTTTATAGAAGTTTCATCATTTTTCTGTATTTGATGACCATTGCTTATGCATTCAGAAGACCCCATAGTCATGAGTTGATGATGTATGCCTGGAAAGGTCTTGAGCCCATGAAAGCAATGACAAAAATTTCAAATGCAGTTGATCAGGAATATGATGTATTTTACTCTTCTGTTAAGTTGAAAGAAAAACCATCTGAATACACTGGACATTCACATTTTTGAGTTGCAGCTTTAAATTTGCTATACTAATCCAGTTTGCCCATATCAAGCAAACAACATGAAGACTTGGAAGGAAGAATAAAAAAACCTAAATATCAGCACAAGGAACTATGAGTTGCATAAAAGCTATAAACTTATCATCTCCCCAGGTGACTTTTTATTTTTTTAATAACAGTTTTTTTGAATAGGATAGTGAAACAGCTCTATTATTTAAAATATTTATCTTCAGTTACCAAAACATTTAGATCGTGTTCTTGCAGAGGAATCACGCAGATTTAAGATTTCTGAAAAAACGTAACTTTTACCATCTCAAGACCTTAATTTTAATGGTGTTGTTTTAAGTAAAAACTTTCAAATATTTCTTTTGCAGGACTTGACACTCCAGACACTCTCCAGTTTAGTTGATGAGACTTAGACTGATTCATTTTGGGGATATAAATAATTGCCTAATTTTGCACATGGACTGGTTTGGAAGCTGTGTTGCCCACAGGGTTAGGCTGCAGCTGAACATTAGTACTGAGCAGCTTGGTGTCATCTTAGTATTAGACTACAGCACTCAAAAGCGATAAGCTCGAGAATAAACCATGCTGTGGGTTTAGCCCTGGAGAGAACAATTATCTTTGGATAGACAATTCTGTTGATTTCTGTGGACTACTCATGAGTTGAAAATTAAGTACCTTCTATTTTTCGTGGCTAACCGGGGATATAAACAATAATTAGGATGAACAAAAGTGTGTCATGTCAACAATTTTTTGCTGGGGCTTCATCCTGCTTCTATTAACGATAGCAAAATCCCCAGTGCAGGTCCCAAAGAAAGAGTTCATCCATTTGAATTATACTTTTCTTATTTATGTCAAACATTTTCTGACATGTGTTTATGACTTTTAACCCATTCTTTAGAATCTCTGTTGCACCAGCACAGTTCTTGTAAAATGTAAGTGGCAATAACACTAGAAAATTGAAACATGCTGTTTTCACATAAATTAAGTACAGTGGTTCTCCACATGCTGTGAGATCTCCTGTAGCGATTTCTTAATATATTTCTGACCATGGGTAATGTAAGGGAATTGCTTCTGACTCTATAAAGGGGCTTTAAAATCTGGCTGTTGTCCCACTGAAGGAGTGACAAAATGTTTTAAAAATATTACCTCAACAAACGTCTGGCAAGGCTGTGGTGTATTTGCTTCAGTATACGAAATAATTTTGTTCCAAGAATCTATTCAGCCTTGCAACTTTTGTCTCTACTTTTTTTTTTTCTTTCTTTCTTTTCCCCAAGAAAATGTCATTTACTAAAATAGAAGCTGATCAGGCTTATGTTAAACTCAGTAACAGAATTGCCTTCGAATTAAATAGGATTGAGATCAGCCTCAGACTGAACGACAGTGAGGACAATTATGGAAGTGATTATATAGAAAAGGGAGATTAAAATTAACAGCTAAACAATTAAGAAGGAAATAAACTAAAGAATACATGTGAAATGAAAAAGGCCAGACTAAAAATACAAACAAAGGCTATAGTTTCCAGAGACAAAGAAAGGGATTAGAGGTCCAAATCCTTTTGCAGTTCAGTATGAGCTGAGTGTCTTATCTGTTGCTTTTTAAATTCCTGGTCAAAATGAAACAATTTGTGGAAAATAATTATGCGAATTTAAAGTGCAAAGGGGAAAAAACAAAAACAAAAAACAAAACCACAGCAATGCTCAAAAAGCATATATGAATAAGGAGCACATCATCAACTACTAGCCAAATATCAAGGCTAGCATAGGGTCTAGTCCAAGTGGCTCATGCCCACAATACACCAAGACAGCCTCAGCTTCTAAGTAGCAGTTGCCCAGACATTTTCCCTTTAGTCAGTTCTCCCAAAAGTGGTTAAACAGAGAAAACTTGAAGTGACAAGGGAAGACAAAACAGAAATAAATAGACAGCAGGCAGAAGGTTCATACATCTGCTCCCTCTCCGTTTTACCATTAAAGGTAAGTCCTTCCTCCCAGAGCTGCTCTCAGCCAGGTCCATGACTTTGAGAGTTTTAGTAAATTTCCCAACATCCCACTCACCCTGCAGCCTGTCCCCATCCCCAGGAACCTGTTCCACTATCTCCCATCCCTAGCTTTTCCTCCCTGCCCCTCACTGCAGTCTCTCAATCTCTATTAAATGTAGTTTTCAGGATATCTCCTCACTATCACACCACCCTGCACTCCTCACCTTGCCCAGGTTCAGGGTTTCCCAAGAAAAAGTGCAATGTGGACCATGAGTTCAAACTTGCATAGTTGTTCTCTCAGTGGGGCAGACATAAGACTACAAAAAATTAGTAAAAAGAAAAAACCTGCCTTTCACATTGTTGCAAAACACAGAGACAGAAGTGTTCATGATCCATCATTAAGAATAATATCAGATGAAAAAAAACCCTAAGTGCTTTTGAAGATCCGGATACACTGAAAGGTCACATTTTAAAGCACACCTTCGAGAAGATAAGGTCTATAACATCTATCGTTGCCATGAACGTGCACGTCCTCAGGATGTCTGATTGATGAAAACACAAAGTCTGGATAGTCACACACACTGCAGCAGGTAGCTGGATTTTATCAGTGATATCTCTGCTCTTCCGTCTTTCTGTGTCGCTACCCCATCCCACTACTTGGTTCCTTCCTTCTTTCTGACAAAGCCTGTTTTCAAATGCCTGCATCATGGCTGACAGCAATTGACTGAAATCCGAAAGCCGGAGCACGTCCTGGGACGGATGAGGGCACTGCTGAACACCACAGGTGTGCAAAAGTCTTCATCTGCCCTCCTTACTTTATCCAAGGCAAAACACTGATGGGGCTCAGCAAGATCACCAGGAATCACAAAATATCTGCCTGGTTTTGACAATTCATATCAATTATGCTAGTTAATGAGATAAACAAGATAGAGCACGCCTAATTTCAGTGACTGTGTGAATTGCATGACTGGAGTGTAAAGGAGACTGGAAGACAACTGCTGTCTCCAGAACAGATCTCGCTCAGAACACCATGAATCCTACATTGAACTGTTCCAAACAGGTCATTTGCCCCTTTCTAAGAGAAAGTCCTGCTACCCATCAGGGCTACCAGGACTGAGGAGAGACAGAGTTGTTCAGTCTACTATTACCTAATGCACTAGACCTTTCTGGGTGGAGACTACGGGCATTTTACTGCAACCTGGAGTACTTAAAACAATCTTCTTTCAGCCTTAACCATACATCTGAAGAATATGAACATCATTTATTTACCTACTTGAGGAAGATGCATAACAGAGAAGAGGCTATGCTCCTCCTTAGGGCCATTGGAACCTTTCGTCCCATAGCAGTTCCAACTTGCAAAGATATTACTCGTCTTAAATGTAAAGTGTGAAATTCTCAGTAGAATGTATTACAGAAGTCTAAACATTATGATCATATCTAACATTCTCTCTATTTTAAGTATCTCTATTTAGTGTGTCAGCTTAAGCCCTATTCATAGGATATGTCACTGGCGTTGCTAATTTTGAGTCTCTCTCTTCCATATAATGAATGCTTTCAATTATTTTTCCACTTGTTTGCGTTTTCCCAGTTGGTGTCACATCTAGTTTCACACCCTTACTTCTAACTTCTTTTTTATTATGATACCATGGTAATTCGGAGATTAAAAACAAAGATAGAACATTCTCATTCTCTCTCCCTCATATCTGAAGCACTTTCTACTTTGGCATACATATGCATTTAATGAAATGTTGTATTGCTTTTCCTTTTTCTGTACAACCAATGAAGTTGCTATTGAGTAAGACATGATCTAATGGTCCTGACCTCTTTCTCAGAATTCACTGCTTTGGATAGTTTTAATTCTATGTAATCGGAGTTTTACAATATGACACCTAGCCTCAAATTCGGACATGGAACTAAAACCCACTACATTTATGAATTCTTACCATTAGGAAACAAATTATTATATATTTAAATATACGTTATTTCCTTTCCATAGAAAATGGGCATACCAAGGTAAAAAAGAGTTTGGGAACCCATTACCCACTCTAGCACAGAGTCAATGCTATACAATTTCAAAAATGTGTTGGTGGTATAATTTTGGATCATGTTTCTGTGTCTTTGGAATATTACAGCGAAAAACATATGCCATATGTAGAATTCAGAAAGACCAGAGACTGCAAAGCACTTCACCCTCCAAACAACGCTACAAACACTGTGCTGTAGAGGAAGCACACACAACAGATTTGGAATGTAATACCTACAATTTGGAAACCATTTTTCCTGATTTTTTTGGGTAGATTAAGGAGTATTTAAGGACCTCCTGTTAGTGTTGTCAAAAAATTACCATCAAATTAAATAGAGACAATATATAACATAACTGATTAAATAATATTGCTATTGTGTATGTACTGCTATCCTGGTGAGATCCAAGGGCTTTTGAAATATAGAAGACAAAGAGGGTGATTACTTGGCTTAGAGAGGGGATAACACTAATGATGCTTTTTAGTTTTTTATGTGCTTATAAAAGTTGAATCAAAATTTTTACTTCCCCACCAAAAAAAAAAGAAAAAAAAAAAATCTCCCTTCATTGACGTGTCTCTTCTCTGTGCCTGAGATATAGTTGTTATATCCACATGTTCTTGGCTCAATGACTTTTTATGATCACTCTCCATTGTAGCTGGTTCTTTTAAAGACTAAGTCACAGTTCTGCATAAAGTGCGAATTTCATACTCATAAGTAATATGGTTAGAATGGGTAATCAAAATATTGCCTTTCCAGGGAAATGGACAATCAAGAGATTTGTACTGGCCTGAGCCTGTAAGAACTGGTGTCTGTAAGGAGTCCTTATGAAACCACTAAGCATATTGCCCGTATGGAAATATGGATGTTCATGACATGGAGCCAAATGCACAGGCTGTACCCAGCACTTAGTGGTTATTTTGGGGAGAAAGGGGGTGACACAGAAGAGTTACTGAACAGAAAAGTGGGTTTATCTCCCATATTTATGAATTGTCTGACATTAATTCAGAGTTTTCAAGATACAAGGAAAGTGTATTGCCACAGTCGATAGTGGCCATATAAAGACAATTTCTAACAGAAGCACAAACTATCCCACTGAAAAAAATATAATTGGAGCAGGAGATTTTATAAGAATTGTTTTAATGAGCAGGAGGTTAGAAAAAAATTTCCTGATAGGTTGCTTCTGAAGGGTTTCTTGCATCTATGAGTGATAATACTAATCACTGACAGAGCTGGGATTCATAAGATAAATCAGTAGCCATGTGCAGGAAAATACATTCAGAAATGCCTCTGTAGTGAACTGAAAATCTGGAATGCCAAAACTGGTGAGAAATCTGACAGGCTCTGCTTTGTTGATATAACATTAAACATTTAGCTATGTTAAAAAAAAAAAAAAATCTCTGCATAAGGCATGTGGTGGTATTTCTTAATCAAAGTTTGGCTTTAAGAACACATTATTTTCCTCCACCCCTTTCTTTTATGAATCAGTTAAGTAGTTATCTTACTCAAGTGCCTGTCCAGACCTTTCCTTCTACGGCAGACAGACAAACAAACTTAACAAAATGTGACAGATACAAATGGAAAAAAAATAAGAGGTGTGTAAGATAAGACAGAACAAAGCAGCCTTCACTTAAATTTTGTTGCATTTAGAATATGACAGTAGTGGTAACATTTTGAGAAGCAAAAAATCAAAGAGCAGAAACATTCTGGTGCAGAGGCACAGGATTTTAGGTGTTGGTTAATTTTCCAGAGATAACACTGAGCTGTTTCTCATTTAAAGAGGGACTTAAATTTAGTTTTGTACAGCTAAATCTGGATGGAAACCTGTTCCCTAGAACAGCTCTGTGCTGATAAGTACCTCTGGTTCCCATTTTCTTTCCTTCTGTTAAACAGTGCTTGGCTGCTTCAAGGGGAGGGCTATAGCCTACTTGAATAAACGGCCTGAGCTCTGAATACAAACCCTTCAAGGCTGAGCAGACATCAGGACCTAAAATTTGGACCTCCTGCCACTAGTTTCTTCTGCAACATAGGATGAGAAAAGAATGGGGATTGACATCAATAACACTTCTGCTCCATTAGAAGCTGTTTCACAAATAAGGGTGTAATTGCTAGAAAACAAATGGATGTTGACATCTTCCACTTCCTGCTGGCCCCTATGTATTCAAAGAGTTATATACTAGTTTGGGAGAGGTGAACAGGATTTTCCTTTGAAGTCTTTGAGGCACCTCTTTCTACTAGCTGTATAGAGAATTTGCACTCTACCTGTAGGAAGAATGGATATTCTCTCCTTCTTTCTTTTGCTGCTAATGTTTAGGTGTCTAAAATACAGCTGTGTCCAGGCCCAACTAAGGAAGCTAAGATTTTGCACAGAAAATCCTATATGTTCACCTACAGTACATCTTCTAATGCATCTTGGCAGATACTAAAGAGGTCTCCAGTGTTTTGAAATGTTATAACTGAACAAACCACACGATATTTCACTTCTGTAATCGTTCTAGTCAGTCTGCAGGATTCAAGTTTAAATATTGAGATGTGTATCCACCAACTAGCTTTAGGCATCCAACTTTCATGCTTTGAATTATTCTCTGGAAGTAAAGTTTCTCTCTCTCCAATGACGACATCAGAAATTCAGACTCCCAAAAAAAAAGGTACTGTGAACTGCATCTTTCTAGAGACCTGAAGAAGGATCAGAGACATAGCGAAGATAACTCCTGATATTCTTAGGCAATAGGCCAAGCATAGTCTTAGTAATTTTTGAGGAGAAAATAGTTCATACATTTAAATGCTGTTTGTATTGGTTTTGGAAGGAATATCCTTGCAGTGATATTCTTTCCCTTTCTTTGAAATGGCCTCTGTAAGTCAGGCTACATATTACAGTAAGCAATTAAAGCATTGCAGGATTCTAAGTGGACACGTTTAATTTGGTTTCAGAGTTGCTTGTTTTAATTTAACTAGAACATATTCTACGCGGATCTATGCTTGTGTGAGTGTATAGTGTATCGTGGAAATAGTAGTAGAAATCTTTGGAGATTCAGCCAAAAAGACTTTACTCAGTCTTTTTACTCAAAGACCCGGACAAGCAGCAGTCATATGGAACCTGTAAAGAAAATATAGTAGCTTCGTAGATAATACTAGCTGCCATGCTACGAACACAGCCTTCAAATAATAATCTTCATATATGTAATTTCAAAGTAAGAAAGCACACCTACTCCTCTATTCAGAGGCCAAATCCCAATGCATCTGAAGCTTTCAGTAATAATAATAACACAGCTTTGTGCATGTTTCAGAATTTGGTCCCAGAAAACATCCCAGGAAAGAACTAAGAGAATAAGTGATGAAATTGAATGAGACACCCAACTACTGAACTTTTCTGTTTGCATTTCTCACAGAGCTTCCTGCAAGACTATCTTCAACTAGAATATATGGAATTACTTACTGTGCAAAGTGTCTCAAATGTCTTTTCGGAGACAAAGGATCCATCAAGACCAAAAAGAAAAATAGATGCATAAGAAAGCATCCCTCCAAGGATAATAAGGTTGTTCATGTAGGGACTGGACATCTTTATTAGTCTATGGACAAAAGGTGATAGTGCATTAAACAGGAAAAGACTACTGCTAGGCTATTATAGCAACAAAGAAGAGCTTTTTGTAACCTGGCAAACAGATATCCCTTCTTGTAGAACTCTACACCATCTATAGGCATGCACACTATTTGCTGTTTTATGAAATCTAGCATTGTTTCAGGTTTTTGAATGTTTAGAAAAAAGACCTTCTATTTAACTGATGGATTAATTAGCTAGGGTTAATATTAATAGTACACATTCAAACACGAATAAAAAAATTACACTTTCTAGATAGTATAAAAGAAACTGTCTTAACAAATAGACAATCTGTTCCAATGTGGATATATTACACAGTGATTTCAATTAATTAGTTCTAAAATATCATCATTCTACAGTTTTAACATTTTCCTTTTTTATATCTATATATATATTACAGACTCTACAAACATGGCATTCGAATACAAAAGATGTAGTGACAGAAGCAACATGAATGTCTTACTTCTGATTTCTGTTTTTGATGTTAAAGAACAAGAAAGCACTGGCCATTATCATTCCTAGTATGGTGAGGGCAGAGAGGATGCTGTAGAGAGGCAGAGAGATCTTGCGTAGTTCCTCTTGTATAATTGTTTTGTCCTTTGGAGGCTCGAGTCCTAGAATCACAAGCAGCAAAAAAGGCTAAAGAATTTCTGTAAGAAAATTTGCCTCTCCTAAGTACTATACCTTGATTTAGCAACTGTGAACCACATCAGTAGCCGATGAAATCATTGACTTTGATAGACATACGTTAGTCACATTGATTGACAAGATGGTTTGCATTTCTGGAACACATAAATATCCTCTTTGGAAGAAAAAACACACCAAAACTCTAATGCAGAACCTCATGAAATATATACTAACTATCCTCATTTTAAAGTACAAGTAAACGCTAAAATGCATACTATGACTCTAAACTTTACCAGGAGGTTATGCTTTCCTGAAACAAGTGGCAGAGCAATAAGGAGTAAACAGAGAGCATCATTCCTCTGCATACTGTCATAGTTACCAGGGCAAACTCAAACAGCCTCTCTAGGTACCTACCACAGCCTTGGTGTGGCATCACTGGGGCAGGGGCTGACAGCCCTGGGGGGCTGAAATGAGGTTCTGGGCTGTGGGCAGGGTGGGGGAAGCCCAGGGTGGGAAGCAGAGCTGCTGGTGCCCTCAGGACTCTATAGAATGGAACAATATGGAAAAATGTATTGCAAAGGTTTTACAAGGACAGACCCACTTCGCAAATCCTTACAGATGTGGACTTGAATGTCTGAATTTAAAATCTATATTTGTAGCCATGTACTTGATTGACAGTCAGCTCTCATTAATTAAAGGCTTCTTGGTTTAATGAGAAGAATTACTTTCCAACAACTGCAACGAAGCTCTGCATCCCTTACTTCTCTTACTTACTTTTATCTGCTTCCTACACTTTCTTGGTGCAGGGTATTGGCAAAAGGCCTTTTGCATCGCTGCCTTCCTTCATGAAGGGATTTGTGTGCCCTGCAGTGCCTGGGCCTGTCCTTTCACACCAGCTCTCCAGGGGGGGCTGCGACGACGACCCCATGGGGCGGAGCAGCTTCGTTCCACACCTTGGCTGCAGAGGCAGAGCTCTGTGCACCCGCTGATCACAGAGCTGTAAGTAAGGAGCCGACCTAGCGGCTGCCATAGCTCAATTTCATATCCACTCTTCTGTTTTTCAAGTATTTATAGAATAAAATAGCTTTATCCATACCAGTTATGCTGAACCAATTGAGACAATGGAAATTAGCTATCCTTTGGTCTTTACGCCCAACATTTCTGCTAAAAAATTTCCTTTCAGGTGGTCACAATAAAGTGGCGGTCAAGGGACCATTTGCTGATTTGGTATTGGAGAAAACACCTGAGATTTTAATATTTTCCCTTACCCAGCTCAGAGCATGGGTTTACAGTGCATGATACTTCACAAAATTAGGCAAGAAGTAACAAGCTAAATATACAATAAAGCACATGCCTGAATTAAAAGAACTAATACTAAAGAAAAAAAAAACGAAACACCACCTTACTGTATCAAAAATATACAGAGTATATTCCTGATTTGTATTTATTAAATATAAACAACCGGTGATTCTATATGTAATTTCCTATTTGTGCAATGGCCACTCAATTCTATTGCTTCTAATGTAACAAATTATTGTTCTCTTCTGTGCAATCTTAGGCAATGGGTTAAATGGGGCTATATTTACTACTCCTCATTTCAAACACTTGAAGTTACTAAGTCTTTTATACTACCTGCAAGACATAACAACTATGTCCTCCACATCAAATATAAGACTGCCTCAACGAAAATTTAAGGTGGGTAAGTGGAGAAGGTTCACTCTGAGTCACATAAAGCATCTTAAGACAAATATATCACAGGTTACGGGTGGAAGGAACACCAGATGTGGTCAGAGTAAGAACTAGGAGTCTGATCCTGAAAAAGGCCTAAAGAGAGAATTTTTCCCATCATCTACTGCCCACAGAGGCACGGAGTTATGAACAAAACCTGTCTCCTGTTACTCGCTTTATCCTGCATATGTTCTCTGGAAATTAGTGGTATTCAACCACATCATCAGTTCCTCCTTGCAGCAAAAATAATCTGCTTGGACCCAGACTTCAGCAAATGGGACAGATTCTGCACTCTTCATTTCCAAAGCCTCATTTTCCAGACAGATGTGAGAAGAACATGTAGCTGTTCTCACGCAAACCTTGGGTGCTGGGACACTGGAGACAGGTGTAGCAGAGAACAGGATGCAACAGCTTAAAGTCACTCACCACTCCCAGGGGAAGCCACAGAGATCTCATGAAGACGACTTTACTTTCCATTAATGAATTGCACCGTAGCAGAGCTTAAGATTAAATCTTAATTATTAGCTTTAAAAAGAACATATATGCCTATATTCAGCAGGAGAGACACTTAAAACTCATTTCAGCTGACATATGTCTCCACTGATCATAGATATGCTCAGAAAGCTGTGGGTATACTCAAGTTCCAACTGCTGTGAGGGCAGAGGAAGTAACCATGTTAACTTTGGAGCAGCGTGGGTTAAAGAATGAGAAAAAGATACAGCAACACAGGCCTGCTGTGGACCTTGGGAGTGCTGCTGGGCTGAACACCCTCTTTGGCCCTGTTTCAGATGGGCCACCTTAAAGCTAGCCTTGGTATTTTGAAATCCCATTTTCTAACTGCCTAACAGATACCTCCCAAAGAAAAACAAGCACCTCCTTCTTCTTTGTGCAAACACACCACACAAGAGCATCACTCAGGTGAGATGAGCTAGGAGAGTGGGAAATGGGGATGAAATTAGAACATTATTGATCAGTAGGCATGAAATAGAAGGCATATCTTCATCTTGTTGAAGTATCAAAGAACATTTAGGTACACACATGAATTTGGATTTATCCTGGTCATTGGAATTAAAAACAAGTATATGATAAGAAAACACTGCAAATTTCTGTTCAGAATTCTTCTTCTATTTTTTTAAGCACAGCTCAGTTCTCTTTCTCTTTATACAGTATCATAGTTTTTTGATATTAAAAACCCTAAGCCAGCTCTTTAACAGCATGCAGTCTTACAAACCACATACAGCCTTCCATGGCATTGCTGTACTTCTTTCTAGTTTTCTCTCCTACCTTGGAACCTGATGCTGTTGTTGATTATTTCCAGGGTGTCAGCCACAGCGTTGTACTCTCCCACCTTCACTTCCTTTCTTTCTGCAGAGAAACAAACACGAGTGATTGTTTATGGCAGTTCACACATTCTCAATTATTTAACTGATTTTGCCTTCTTTTTTGACAGTACGTCAAAAGGAAATGTGCCTGAAGTGCATGAATTATTAAAGCAGAATGCCAGACAGCACATGTCATCAAAAGAAATATTTCAAATTCTTTAAAGAAACGCAAAGTATTCTTAGGGATTAATTTACATAATTAAGGAATCGTTGTTACGGGGCACAGACATCTCCAGGTTAAAAATCACACATTTCCTTAGTGTATCACACCATGCAGGACATTTTGCTGGGAGAACAGACATGGCTAAATCACACATTCCACTCTCATTTGAACAACTAGGACATCTTGCTTAGTGAAGTATTTCCCAGGGGAGCCATAGCGGCAGACTCCAGCCAGTATGGAGTAGTCTGGCTAGTTAAGAGATACGCTGGGAATCTAATCTCCTATTCTGACCGGGAATAAGTAACTCATTAGTACCCTGACTGCAAAACATACTATGTTACGTAATTAAAGCCAACATGCACTTGAGCTAAAATGTTTCTGTTGCTCTCATCTGCTATTTTGGGACTATCGTCACATGTACGGCCTTTTTGTACCTAACGGAGTAGAGTAGCGCAGATACAGGAATTTAATTTGTTTGGCTGCTGCTTTGGCCACTGCAGAAGGAACTTCAGCACGTGCTTGTCCCACCCTTCTGATAACATCTGGCACCAGTTAATTTCTGCTGTTTCTGTCGTTGGGGTTCTGGTATGTCTTAGAAGTGCTGGAATTTACTAAATGATCACTTTCACATCAAAGATGGGAGACTTATAATCCACAGACACATTGGCTAAAGTTTTGTTTGATAAGCTGGCTCAGCAGAGTCAAAAATTTCCTTTCCGGACTCTATGTCTGGGCATGTACAACCCAATTTATATTTAAATTCTGAGCTCATGACCCTATTTGTGACACTGATTTGGGGAGCTGATGATATTGAACTAGATGGCAAATTTGAAAAGACTGTGTTTCATCCAACAGATCCACATTAACCTTTCCTCCTTTCTCACTCAAAGTGATTGCTCCTGTTCAGCTCTGCTGAATAGAGCGGCTAGCTCCATTTTAGCAAAATCTATAGCTGATTAATACTAATCTGAGAGCTCACAGAAGGCAAAAGTTTTCCTTACATAAATCACACTTCTTATTGTTAAAATTGTTTACATAGAATTGCAAACTGGGCTGCAAATCCGGCAGAGATACACATTTGCTATACCCACATCAAAAGATGGAGTTTGCTGTTCTAAAAACTGATTTACCTTTCACATGAGCACGATCTGCTTGTGAGGCCCTAAGACTAGTTTGGAATAAAAGCACAATCCCCTGGTGTCCAGCAGCAGTTTCACAAAGCCCATCCACACAACATTACAGACTCTTAGGAGTAAATGTAAGCTTATACTTTCTGTCGCTGGCTGAAAATTCTCTGTGAAATAGATATATGCATAAATCCTTGACAGTCTTAAACAGTAAAATCTTCCCAGTAGTCATCTAAAAGCTAAAATGTTTACTGCTAAAAATCAAACCACTTCACTTCCATCTGTGTTTGTAGCATGACAGCTTTTACCTGTATATCTAAAACATCAAACACCATCTAGAGAGAAGAAAGACAAGCGCTAGTATGTGTATTGACATACAATTTGCACATTAGATGCCAGATAGTCCACAGCATCTACTTATCCAAATGGGGAGGACATGTTCCTTGGTTTTGGTCTAGCCACGAGTTTACAGCAACAGGCTAAGACCTGAGAGCTCTGATGAAAAATGAAGGGAAAAGAGTAACTGCTCCACAAACTTTTGGGTATGGAGCGCTCACTGGGACTATAGTAGGTGCGAGAGGCACATAGGAGATGGCGAAGCACACACAGAACAGAACATCTCTGGTTTAGATGATTAAGGTACTGCAACTAAGAAACTTATTCTGTGATTGCTTCAAGTGACATACAATGCCATTCCTTTTCAATATTTATAAATTCTTACATGGCTTCCTTTGCGGATGAAGTAACACTGAGAATGTGCCTATGATGGCAATTACAGTGTGGTCTTAATACGGATGAGGTAGCCTACCACTAGCTAGCCTGGGTACCAGGACCTGGTCCTCATAGGAATGGAGCTCATTGAGAGAAACAAACCTCCACGGCAGACTGAGCTGAAGAGCGAGACTTTTTTTGGACTTAGAAATGCAAGACTGTGTGGAAAAATGCATGTAGTAACTAGGAACCACATTATCAACACCTCACCCTCTACAAATAGGAAAGGACAGTCCATAGAGCACATGCCAATGTTTATCAAAGTCAAGAAAAGACATAAAGATATTTGATATCTCAAAGTAGTTACAACTGTGGAAAGTAGTCTGTGAGGGAAATACATTATATTTTTATTGAGAGGAAGGGTGTACTATCCATTTCATAATCTGATGATAGGGGTGCTGCAAGAGAGACGCAGTCTTTGTGATTTTTTGTCCTCCTGTTGGTTTTTCAGTTTCCCAAGCACAAGTGCTGTTCAGCGACAAAGTCACCTCCAGATATTAATTAAAAAAAGCAAAGGGTCACCACTATAGCTAAGGATGGGACTGCAGGCTCTGCTTTTCTCTATGCTATTACCTCAAGTTCCCTTTGGAAATTCTGAATTATTCAAGTCAGTATACTGTTTGTAGGATGTAGCTCATATCTGTCAAAATCTCTGTGTGTTCAACAACAAAAGGACAGGGGGAAATGGATCTCCTTCAAATGAGAATACCAACAAAGTTCTTTGCACAATATTCAGAATATGATGTTGGCTTCTTTCTGTAGTGCTTTCATTATTTTTAACTTGATCTTTCCATACTCATGATAGAGAGATTGTATTGAAACCTTCCTGCTCAGGTTAAAATCCAGAAGAAAAATATGATGTAAAATATACTTGTTTTGCGAGACAATGCCTGCTAATAACATGACAGGAGCAGTAGCATTTTACAACTTGATTCTGCAGCTGTTCTTTCACACAGGAGAAGTATGAAAACTAACCAACTCAAAGAAAACCGGGCCAGAAATACGTGATTGAAAACTATGGCTAACAGAATTATAAACAACTAATCCTTGTCGTTAATTGTCACAGAATAGATTACTTATATTGCCAAGATGAAAGCCTTTTGCTAACAAAGAACTGAACTACTCTTAAAGGTGAATTAAAACGGTTACCTCTACATTATTTATTGCAGAATTTTATAGCTAATTTTAAGCAACTCCTGACAAATTGACACACTACCGCTTAATTGATTGTGCCACATTTCATAAAGTTAATACAACAGATTTTTTCATTGCATATGAGGTAGTTACATGTTCTTGTTGAATGAAAGCAAAAATAATTCTGCATCTGACATCAGCTAAGTAAATCAAACTTACCAAATCACAACAGCATGGCTGTTACCCACTTACACTGAGAATTTTCAGATGAGACTACGCTTAGTTTCAGTTCCTTTCACTATATGTCATAATTTCCATTTCCATACATTTTTATTAGTGTACTTATTCACATCTCATGAAGATAGTTTCTACTGAGAGATGTTTACAGATGAGAGAAAGCACTTGCAATGCAAAAGAGATGGGACAGATGATTTCCTTTGTTTTTCTCTATGTAGAGAATGCTGGCTAACTCCTAATGGTGCTAAAACTTTGTCTATATCTAAAGCTTGCAGCACCTTCCAGTATGTTAGTCTACTGAAACGGTACGAATAATCCTAGTGTTGATGCAGTTAAGCAAATATAAAAATGTTTACACCAGCATAATCACCAGTATAATTTATGCTTATAATAGTAAGGGCACTCTGAAATAACGCATTATCCTACGAAGTTACAAAAAGATATATTGGTATGAGAATGGACTCATGATTTCCTATACATCCAGCTGGTTATACCATGTAAAAAAACTATGCCTAGACCACCAGAACAAAGACAAATTAACAGTTCTGCCCTAACATTACTGTGATCCCCAAACTTCATGGCTGTAAATGAAAACTAAGGACCTCAAAGCTCTAAATAGCTTACCGTAGCTTGACACTACTAATACTTTGTTATGTCACTGCAGCTCCTTATAAAGTTAGACCTCCATGCAAACTACAAAGACAAACACGTGCAAGTGATGAGTTTTCAACTTCCAACATATTTTAAAGTAAATGTAATAAACTTACTATGGACTATTCTCCAGCTAAGCTAAGGGTCACTGAGATTACTACGGACACTTAGGCTCTTCTCAACTTAGAAGTAGCAGAAAAAAGACAGAACCTATAGCTGAAAGTATACACAGTATGTAGGTCTTAATTTGTCCTCAAAAAATATCCCTGTCTAAGAGGCTACCTCCATGTCTCTTTCTTCTTGAAAAGTTGTTCATTTTGGGGGGGGGGTTTTGTTGGTTTGGTTTGGTTTGGGTTTTTTTTATGTAGCTCCTCCTTCTTCTATACTCAGGACATTATCACTGTACTCCCTGAAAACATTCCTTTGGCATCAGTTTAACAATCCCTTCTCCCATTCTTTGTCAGCTGCCTTTCTTGCTTAACCATTGTGATTCGGTGGGAGTGATTAGATGCTTAGCACATTAGAAAAGCCTTGCTGCATATTCAGCACTTAGCAGCCTATGCCAGAATCCAATATTATCAAACCTTATGCTACAAAAGAAACATTTAGCTCTTGCACATTGTTCCTCATCCATGCATTGCAGCCCCACAGGACTGCAGGCAGCTATGGGGAATAAAACTCAACAGATATGGGGAATATAAGCAGGCAGATATGGGGAATAAAACTCAACAGATCTCAGACGATCTTTGGAAAATGCCCAAGTGGCCACCAACAGGTGAAACTGAGCAGGGACCATCCACACCTGAAATGCTTCAAGATCCTTAGGAAGAGAATGACATAATTTGGAAAGGCTTTAATTTCAAATTTCAAACCAATCTCCTAAATATGAACAAAAAAATCATTTCACCACCCGAGTACTCACTCTTTCAAAGACACAACTAACCTATCTGGAAGTTCACCATTCACAAGCTATTGGCAACTCATGGACAAGGTTCAGTCCAGAGACAGGCTGAAGGATGCACACACACACTATGCTACAGTGTCTTGAGGCCTGCCATTCTCCAGTTTGGCTTCTGGTCACCCTTCTAAAGAGTGAATGTTTTCCTTTATCACTTTAAACTGTCAGTCACCCAGCAATCATTTGGCACTGACAGGCCTCAGCTCTTCTTTCTCATTCCCTCTATTGCCTACTGCGGTGGCTCCTGAAGAGCTTACGTGCCACACATTCTGCGGCCAAGGATATGCAGAGAACAAGTCCCAGGAAAGAAGATGGGCCAAACACAAGCAGTGAGAAACCTAAGATGGAGACTGCAAACTAACGGCAAGTCTGAAAATACTTCCCACGTTTCAGTAAGTCCTGTGCAAACTGCCTGCAAAGTCTCTTCCAACCCATTTTGCCCTAGTCTCACTCATTTTGAAAGCTCTTTCACAAAATAAAGTCTACCGCAAAAGCTGGAAATGCTGTTTTAAATGCCTTTACATCACTGAATTAAACCAAGCATCATGAAAGCTAATTTCCTTCCGAATAAATACAGAAACATTTCATGTTGTGGATCCTGTAGAAATTCTTACCAAATTAATGTAATCTTAACTTTCATAATATATCCTTGTCAAACAGGGCCAGGAAGCTTTTCAGTTATCCTTATCACATATCAGCAATAACCAATACATGCTGAAAGCTTTCAAATTAAAAAAATCACAAGTGAAGTTCATAAATAATGAATGAGCAAAGCCTTTTTCATGAATTTCTATCCACTTGTAGGCAACAATTCCTTTGTTTAAAGACAGAAATGCTGAGATTAAGAATCACAGTTCAAATAAGGAAGAAAATGTCAGGTTAGATAGAAGATTATTCTTCAGCAGAAGGTGCCAGAAAAAAATGAATCAAGGAAGAAAAATATGTTACCTTCGCAAGGATTTTAATTACCACAGTTTTTACCCTTGTAATTAGAATTAAAAATCTGGTTTGCCCCAAGAAATATTACCTTCATCTTTTAACTCCTGTGTAACTATTTCCTTCATCTGAAGTTCTTGTCTAGTGCTTTATTTCTGAAATCCTGGATTACAGTGCACACAACATGCAGGAAATCTTGAATTATGAAAGCAGTGAATATAGCAAATGATAATTACTCTTCATTGCCAGTTCACAAGTCCTAGCTTTCATTCATCCATAAAGCAAAAGACAGAAAGGTTAAACCAGACAAAGGCCAAACAGCGTATGTCAGGAGTATGCAGTCAGGATAAAAGCTAAGAAATCTTAACCCTGGGCTTATTTCACTACGTTAGTAATGATATTTAGTCAACAGGACATAGCAAGCAAGTAAGCGAGCAGCACATAAAATGTCATTAAGTATCCTGAACTCATAAAAAGTCAAGTCATTTTATAGCCCAAGAAGATTTTTCCATAAAAAGTTCAAGCATCTCCATTTTTAATTAATTTTACAGATTCTTTTTAACCTTTTTTACATTCTCGGTTTTATATCTGTCTCCCATTTTGCTTGTTAGACTGGCATCTAGCTTGACATAGAAGTTTAGCAATATTGTTCATGTGGATTTAATACCTAAATTTCTTAGGTATTAATATATTATATATCAAAGAGCTATGCAATGAAACAAAAAAACATCATTTTGAGTTTACAATAATTATTTCTTAAAATCTGAATTGTTTAGATCACTATTTTCAACCTTTCATTCAGGAACCTGAGAAAGATATAAACAATTACACAACAGTGAAAGGAGATTATCTATGAAGTGTAATGACTGTTGTGATGAAACAAGTGTACAGAGCTTACATTAATTCCTCTAAAAAGAACTTCCTGTTTCTAGGGATGCTTAATAAATTCCTTGATAGTTTGAAATGAGATTGCGTATGAGATCACACCTTTTTGGTTTTCATACTTCCAGCATAAAATCTTAACTAAGAATCATAATCAGACTCTGTAGCCACTGATACATACGTCAATAATTTGAATTACCTTTAGCTCCATTAAGGAAGTTAACAGATACAAACAGATATTCAAACAGGTAAGGTATGGTTCCATTTCAGGATACATGCATGTGCAACAACTGCAACATCTCCACCCAGCTAAGGGATTTCCCATTCTGTTGTTCATCCTCTTCTATGATTTAACTTCTCAGAGAATGAAAATCCTCATCATTTTGAGAGTTCATTTGCCAAAGTGAATGATTCCTCGAAATCATACAGTACATCAGAGTGTAAGCGTACATGTGGGGTTTTTTAATATTAATATTTATCTAAACATAACATGGTCTACAAACAAAAATTGGAATTGAATTCACTTATCACTTGGAATCACCTCTTTCTAGTAGAGTCCAAAACCAGTGAGCTTTTCTTGGCTCAGAATTTACAGTGGGAAACAGCACTGCACGTGTAAAACTACAGGCAGCCAACATGAGAAGAAATTTTCTCAATTATCAAATAATAACAGGACTGTATTAATTGTTGTGTGCCTTTAAGAACCTTTGCTCTCACACACTAGTCCGTTTTCTACAGCGGGCGTGCTAGGAAATCAACCTGTGCAGACGCACAGGCTTGGGCTGGCTTCCTGGGAGACCTCCCAGGAGATTTTTGGGTTTGAAGGGCCATCCAGGCAGTGACAGGTTTGGATGTGGATGCCACTCATCTGCAGAGAAGTCCCCCTGGCAGCAGCCCAGGGCCCAGCAGCAGCTCCATCTGTCAGAGTCTCTCTGGGAGAGGAGCAACTGAAGCCAGGACTGAGCAGGAGGTGGAGGTGCCAGTGAGAGGGGCCGTGGCCATGTTTTGTTGCCTCTTGAGCTCCGTTTCAGAGTGCTGAAGCATCAGAGACTGTGAGGCGCAATTCAAGATGTACCATGATACTGCACTAATTCAAAGATAAGGGCCAGCAAACCGTTGGATGGCAGTGTATCCATTTTGACAGCTTGTGACACTTCCAAAGAAACCCAAGATGACAGAGCAGTAATGCTTCCAGATCTCTTATCCAAGGGGAACAAATGCAATTATTATCTTGCTGGTGCTCTGGAAACTGAGTCTGAGTAGGCACAGTGTGCACTATCAGGAGAGTTTGGCAAAAGAAAGATTTAAATCATTACCACATTACCAGAGAATGGTTTTTTTTTGGTTAACCCAAAGGTTACTCACGAACTTAAGTCAAATTCACCAAGCAGTGTCATTTAGAGAAGAAACGACTGGGAATAGAACTGCTGTCAGTCTGTTCTGTTTCACCAGGCTAAAGTTCATCTGAAGCTGAAAAATGCATGACACCCAAGACAGCAGCCTAATCCTGGCTTCCAGATGCTGGCTCAGCATTTAGGTTTTCCATACAAACCTGACAGAAGATGTGACTGGCCATGACCAGGGGATGTCCTGACAGGAAAGGCAGCCCTGGAGACCTGGATGACCCTGACCCCAGCCCAACTGCACACTCTGGTTGAATCAGACAGAAGATCAGGGTGATATTTCCCTCCTCTCATATGTTTAATATTTGAGCATTTAATTTGATTTTCTCACGGATGCTCAAAAAAAAAGTTTCACTACACTTAACTAAACATATTACTTATCTGAAATTTTACATTCAATTTAACCCGGAGTATCGCTTATTTGTTGCAGTTGAGAAGACAAATTAAAAAACCCCAAAACCTTGGATGGTTACCTGTTTACCAGAGAGGCTTTTCTTGTCAGTGTGGTGACACACAGCACAACCATTGACAGTAGCCCCAGTCTGTGTACAGCTTGAGGTGACCTGAACAGTGCTGCCAAGTGTCTGCCACTGTGTTTTTGGCGGGGTGCTCAGACATACAGAACAAGCTGGATGATGCAGTCCTCCTTGTGAGAGCTGGGTGGCCCTTCCTAATTTATATGATAACCGAACTTAAATGCATAACATGACAGAAATAAAAATGTCCTCCGTGACAGAAGACGACTGCTGGGCCAGAGGACAGGAGCAAGGCAGCACGCTAGCTGGATGTGAGGAAGCGCCACTTAGCAAGGCAGCCTGTACTTTCTGGTAGGCTCTCAGGAGGCGGGAACAAAACAAAGGCTCCGTTATTGCACATTTGGATGGATACCTACGATTACATGCTGAGGGCCTCCCCTGGCCATGTGTTGGGGTTGTGCTTCCCCTTCCCAGAGAGGGCTCAGCACACCCTGAGCAGCCCCTTGCAAGACGCTGTGCCTGGTCTGCTCCAGCTGAGAGGTCAGAAAACGAGATGCTCTGGCTGCTTCCTTACGCACTGCATCCTTAAACTTTTCCAGAGTTAGGAGTGCATTATTTAGAGGTTGGAGTTTTACAACTACCATGCCTGAGATGCGAGGAGAGCAGCAGCTGTTGTGCATATTACAAGTGTTGGATCTGAACTACTCACTATGTCCTTGAATATCAACTCTTGCCATTACACCAGGTGGCCTGTGAAAACACTGTAGCACATAAAGAGCTTTGAATATCTTCTTCACGACTCAGAGTCAAAGCCAAAGGCAGAATTCCCACTGCCCTCATCCTAAAATACAAAATAAGATAGCTGAGGCAGCGCTGAGCACATTTATACGAAGCTGCAAACTCTATGCTCTTTTTTGTCTTGTAATTTGTGCAGTAACTGTCAGGTTTTTTTTCCTGTACAAAAAGAAAAAAGCAACTTTTGACTCAGCCAGGCTGGCTTATTCTAGATACTTCATTCAGGAAGAGTAGGGGATGCATTCTTGAAAAAAAAAAAAATTAGAGCAACAAAGAGCCCACTTGTATAATAACCCACATCTGCAAGTAACCTCTCAACGAGATATAGGGGAGACTATAAAGGCACCCAAGTACTGATACTCCCCTAGATCACTCTTCCAGCTTCAACTGCTGAGGTGAACAAGAGAGCTGTCACTCAAAGAGCCATCAAAAGCCACAGACACTGAGCCCCTCAAGCTCTGGCCCTCCCATGACAATCAGCTCCCCATGCAGTAGCCTGGCTGGAGGCTTGGAGCCACGTGGGATGACAGATTGCATTTCCCTGTCCTCCGGGAGATATGCTTCCCACCAGGGACAGGCTCGTCACCATTACATTTAGGGAGGACACACCAGGGAGCGAGAAACAAGAAATGTTACACAACCCCAGGATGCCCATCTAACCCAAAAACTGCATGATTCAGAGGGTGAGAAAAGTGTGTTTGGGAGTGCTACTTTGGATGTTTCTACAAGCAGAAGTGGCTGCTGAGAAATTCCTCTTGGCAGTATTTGTTTCTTGCCTGTCTTTTTGACCCCCAAGAGGCTACCTGAGAGGTGCAAGTTTGGGGGACCCACCAGGAGGAGGGGTGCTGTGAGACCATAAGCGCACAAGCGAGGAAGCCAAAGCATGAGGCTCTGGCCGAGGGGTGCAGAGGTGAGGCTGCACAGCCCCATGGCCTGAGGGTCTGGAAGATGTGAATTCTCTGTGCGAAACAGAAAAAGTGCCCATGCCCTGCTCAGTTCTCACAGGCTTTAACAGACAGATCCAGGAGAGGGATCCACTCATTGCTGATCTACAGAAGAAGAGGTGGGGTTTTAAAAAACAGCATTTGAAAGGTTCTGTGTACCAGCCGAGCCCAATAGGCCCCTGCAATGGTAATTCTCACTTTATGAATTTCTATTTGACACCCTTTTTTTCTTTTGTTTTTTTTTGGTTTGGCTTGGTTTTGTAACATAAGTGTATGTGCATTGTATGTCAGGATGAGGCCAAAACAGTTTTGAAATGTAAGATGATTACATCTGGAATATTGTGTCCAGTTCTGGGCCCCTCAGTTCAAGAAGGACAGGGAACTGCTGGAGAGAGTCCAGCGTAGGGCAACTAAGATGATTAAGGGAGTGGAGCATCTCCCTTACGAGGANAATTTGCGCTCCTCCACCCTGATACACATTTCTCACGTTGGTAGAGCTGTTTGGCTTCCTTTGTTTACTACCAGTACATTTTAGTAGGATGCATTCTAGTCTTGAACTTCAATATTTACCACCACTAAACTTACAGGGAAGAAGACCGATAACATTTGCAAAAGAAAGCACATTCAGGAAACTACTTTGTTTTGAGTTTGTGTGTGTGGTGGGGTTTGTTTGGTTTTGTTTGTTTGGTTTTTTAAACCTGTAAACTAATCTTGTATTCAAGAGGAAAAAAACATACTCCAACTGGAACTTGTTAAAAATCAAAGTTCTAAGGAAATACATAAGTTTTCCTGCTATTTCAGTAAATCTGTGCTTGATTTCACCTGTTTTGAATAATCTGTTTGTACTACTAATCCACTAGAAAAAACAGAAAGGAGGAAAAAGTGCCAACAGTAATCTCTTCTTACTATTAATTAGGAACAACACATATTTTACTGAGAGCAAAGAAAATGGTGTAGAGGACTGATTAAGATACAACAAAGAGTTTTGAAGCGATAGTCCCTGATTTTATCTTTAATGATTGCTTCAAAATGTTCTTAAAACATGGTATACTTAATTGTTGTGCTAGTTAATTTTAAATTCTGATTTATTTTTCCTTTTATTTCTTCATCTGGAGTTTGAATAGCTACAGAAAACAGGCTGTATTAAGAGAAAAAAATCTCTCATGGAAAGCTACAGCTATTAAATTATAACTACTCTAAATAATAAAGGATTTAATAATTAATATAGAGCAGTTATATAATACACCTGATACACAGCTCTGGAATAAAGTTGCCTGGCAAAGTACAGCCAGAGCACACAAGCATAGCTTTGTTTTTTTGTATAAGATTAAATACAGCCATCTAAGAGTTTCCAGAATAAAAACTGGTATTTTAGTTACTGAGAGAAACAGTTTGACAAAACAATCACACTTTGACAGAGTCAGTTCTGACCAGAAAATTGATAGCAAACAGAAATGATAATTTTAGTTTGAACGTTAACTTGTTACAAGAGGACAGGATTTATGCGTGTAGGAACGAAATATAATAGAAGGCAAAAATCATTGAAAAGCTGATTAAAACTAGAAAAGCAGAAGTATGCATTTTTTTTCTCACTTATCACTGTATTGCAGTATGACAGTGAAGAACAGTAGAGACTTTACAATTGTCTGGGCTTAAAAGACTATATTAAATAAACTCTGTGGATTCACAAAACTCTGGAAAACCACTGTACAAAACTAGTGTCATCAGTTTTTCATTACAACTGGAATCAAAACTTGAAAAAATCTAGTGTTTCAAATGTGAGGGGTATTTGTCTCCCTGTTCTAGCATAATGTTCTGCTTTTTGTCTAAGATGTTAAAACTGTAGATGTATGAGTAAAGAAAGCTGAGGTTTGTTTGGAGTAGGAGAGCAAGAGGAATTCTGGAAGCAGGAAATGCCAAAAACAGTCTAAAGAAAAAAAATTTCAAAAAGTTTTCCCCTGAAACTGCTAGCAAAGTACTACTACAAGCTATCTATAAATGTCAATTGTCTCACAAGCTCCAATTGTGACAAATCTGAAAGTCATAGCTAGAGTGATTAAGGGATTTAAATCTTACTTGAAGTGAGTATGTATCTCAGTGCACATGTATGTAAGCAATTGCTGCTAACCCCTTGCTAGTTACAGCGTTCACTGGAAATTTAAAGGACAGAATGTCAGGAAGAAAAGAAAGATTGAATGGAGCAGAATCGTAATCGACGTCACACGTTTGGCAGAATTATGAAAATAAAGTACTTTACATGTTTGACCATAAGTCTTTAACCCCTCAAATTTTAAGAAACTCAGTACAAAACTATGTTAGAAAAAGACTACTTAAACTTACAGTTTTTGTCTCTTCACCATCTTTTACACTATTGCGTCTTCTGTAATAGCTGTTACAGATCAATGGGAGCTAGCAATGCAAGTCAAATGCTTTTATTAACTGCTTTTCAGTACAAGATGTAAAAACATTGTCTTGCTTTCTTGTGGGTAGGTACAGAAAAAGCTAGCACCAATCTCTTATTTCTAGACTTCAGTAACTTTGATTTAAGCAAGAACAATAGGATGTAAGAGAAAAAAGATCAAAAGTCACAAGCACATAGCAGCCAGAAACATGAAACACGACTTAGAGAGACAGTCATGCTTCTTATGTGAGACCAGTGCCTGGATCCTCACTTGCATATTTGGAAACATGGGGGCCCCCAACTTCCAGCTGTAGTCCTTTCCTTATTCCTGATACCTTCCTCACCTCAAACAGTGTTACCGTCTCAGCATCTAGCACCTCCTGACGTTCTTGGAGGAACAGAGATGTTCCGGTCTTGGTCCTACAAGGTCCTACAAGGACCAAGACCAGGAAGGAGAAGGGACAATGAACGGGCCAGGATTTATAGAACGTGTTGCATGCCACAAAATGTGCTAAGACAGGGCTTGCTTGTGCCAAAAGCCCACCGTGCTTAAACCGCTTTTTCACTCAACTAGACCACATTACTCCTCATCGCATCAGTAGCATGTGCAAACATGGGGGAAAACACAGCTGCTGAAGAGAACAGCGCTCGTGTGGCATCCGCCTCTGCCCTGGCCTTGCTGCAAGAGGAGTCGATGACTCCTTTTCAATCACGCCATTCACGGGAGAGCGCTGATGTTTGGCAGCGCCTCTGTTTCCCACATACAGCACAAACACTGGACTGTAGCTTGCTTCGCCTTGCTCTGCTGAGTAATCTGTGGCACCCAGCAGCGGATATATTCCTAGAAATAGAAGTTTCTTACTGAAGTGGAAAATATTCCGTAACTCCCATAGCCTGTTCTAGGAGATTGTTTCTGCAGATGCTTTTCATACCTGAGCTGTAGAGGATAATAGTGTTGCAACTCATGCAGTAAGGGTGAAAACGATTCTCACTTCTGCAACCAGTATTGAGACCTTGTCAACCTGCTGTGTCACTTGGGTTTTTCTTTCCTGTGTAGTGTGCCCTGAGTTGTTCTGGCAGACTTTGAATCTGCTGTTTTATTCAAAGATAGCACATCATGGGGTTTCTGGTATTTCTTGTGCAAGTATGTGGGAAGGACATTAGAGCTACCATGAAAATTGTATGGACTTTTCTGGACTAGCCGTTGGCTACACATTCCTTTCCAGTTCATGCTACTACCCTCGAAATACTGAACCCCTTTGTGGCTTTGACAATCCCCCCAGCCCAAATATATCCAAAACATCACGTTTTTATGGCAATATGCCTCAACTGTCCCTAACAAAGCCAACAAAAAACTTAACCCATGGCAAAATTTCATTGGTTTTCATGGTTTCTTTTTAAATTTCAGCAAGGTTATGGGGCTGACAGGGAGACCACAGAAAGAACAGAGAACGGGCTATCACATGTAGAACTGCAGGAAAGACAGAGCTCAGTGGTCAGGCAGGGCAACCACGCTGAGCACAGTGATCAGAAGGCACAGGTGGTGGGAGGTGCAGAGAGATGGTGGAAAGATAAGGACACCACCTCACCATGCTCCATTTCCACCGCTTATAGCAGCTGATCTTGGGGAGACCAGAGCCCCAAGAAACAGCCACCTAGATCCATAATCCTTGTATAACCCAAAAATAAATATTTATGGGCCTATCATTAAGTCCTTATCTTCTCATATCCAGAGAGTCAAAGTTCCTTGAAACTAATCAAGAGTTTTGGGCGTATCACTGCCATTTTGAAGTTTTCCAGAAAAGATCCAAAGAATCATAAGTCTCATTCAACCAGGCCCAGTTCAAAAGCAGCAATTTACCACCAGAACAGGCTAACTGCTCCATTTGTGATTTTTGTTTATAAATCTGTCCTCTTGAGTTCCCTGATTTTGCCTATAAAAACAAAGCAATGAACAAACAGATGGAAAACATAAACTAATGCTGCATTTTTTTAAAATGTATAAAATCCATGTTGACTTTTTAAATTAGGGGCCTGATGTCCTCAGATGTGTTTCTATTTCCTTCAGTGAGGCTTCCCATATCTTAGAGGGTTTTTACAAAAACTATAAAAGCTATACTGCTGAAAGATAACTCGATGCAACTGAAAGTAAAAACTACATCAGTTTTATTATCTAGCTTGTACATTGTCTGTTACCTTCAATAGTTAATAATATTTTTGTGAAGACCTCCCCACTGATTTTAACAAGAGAAATTGAGTAAGTCTATTTTGAAGTGGTCCATCTGCCTGCTCCTATTTCCTTAATAAAAGCCTCCTTCTTAACAACCCATCGAAAACTTTCATTGCGCTTAAGCACAAAATTAAGTACTATCTGAAACCCAATAATATGCTTCTTAATTATCTAATTTCCATTCACTTAAAACAAACGATAATTATTTATTCTATACCTTGACCTAGCACAGAGTGTAATTTAAAAATCAAGAGAGCACTATACCCATAATTTGGTGAAAAAAAGAAGTATCTTGAACTTCTCTCCCTCCTGCATAACAGATTTTCTTAGAGGAGTCCGTGTACAACTAGTTTAGTTCTATATCGGAAAGAAAAGAAGCCTCTTGAAGAGCAAGTTGTACAAAATTATCACAACTGATTTTTGCTAAGAGCATGCCAGCTTAGATGATATTTGTCTAAAATTATATTACTATAGCTTTTATAGCGATCACAAATAAAATAAGAGTTTTAAAGCCAGTTTTAAAAGGACTGTCTCCAAATCAAGTTACAATTTTTTTCACTATTTTGATTTTGGTGGAAATGAGTTGGACTCGATGAACCTTGTGGGTCCCTTCCAAGTCTATATTTTTATAGACATTCTATAATTCTATGATTCCATGAAATAAATAATGAATTAATGAAATCAACTTATAGTTCTAATTACTGTATAAATGAGAATAATTTTATTTTCTTACTAAAATAATCTTTCAACTTTATTTGATTTCCAAGCAAAATCAAAAAGTGCGAAACATAACTTTTAAAATATATAAATATTTTCCCCAGGTATTAAGCATTTAGCAAAATTTAGTAACTTTTAACAAATATTAAAAAAAGAAAAATATTGTAAAAAACATTAAAAAAATAAATTATATATTTAAAAAAAAAAAAAATTTAAACAAAAAAAAAAAAAAAGGAATAAGGAGAAATAAAAAAAAAAAATAAAATTTTTTTATTTTTATATTTTTTTTTTTTTTAATACACAGCTTTGATTGTTAAAATATTCTGTGTTGGTAACAAGTTTGATCAGAGACAGACAGAGCAGTTAGCTCTGTCTGTACTCAGGCCACCAGATACCCAACTGGCTTACTGCACTGAACAGCAGGCAGCGCAAGGGGACAAAGTCAGGCACAGCTGTCCACCAAGTCCAAGGCAACAAGCAATCTGAGAGGTGCTTCAGGGAGCTCACAAAGTCTCCAAAACCCTGGTTATGATACTAACGATTTCTGTGGTCTTAAAGTTCATCCCAGCACTGAGCTCATCAGCCTGAGATGATGCACTCCACAAGACGGCTTGGACAAGACAGCCTTCTGCTGAAGACACACAAGCTACCACAACCCAAGAAAGTCTCACCATTTCACAAACTGTTGAGTCCCTAACCCAACTACACTGTTCAGGTACAACTGGGCTTTGGCATCATAAATACACATTCAAAATGACTTCTCACAGCATTATCTATTACAAAGCTGATCTGCTCAGTTTTTAAAAATAAATTCTTTTTCCCAACCACTTTTAAAGTCAGTCTAAATGCTAAAGCTGGATGTTAACAAAAGTCCTTTTCACTTGTGGATGGATCTTCCTGTTCAGAGTTCAACATGGAGAGAGTAAGTAGTGCAACAGAGCCTGGCATTAAAACTCTTCCTGAAAGCTTCCCAGTTTACGGATGGTGTAGCTGTTTGGAGTTTACCATGATTTGCATGTACAGGAAAATGTTATGTAGTATGTAAGCGAGGATGATAAAGCCTTATTTTTTCCCTTTGTCCTGCTAGAATAAGAAATTCAAGGTGATATCCCTACCAATCCTGCTCTGAGAAACTAGTCTTCAGATTTGCTTTGTTCTCCAAATTACTGGGGGGGGGAGGGGGGCGGGCGCAGCATCTAAAATGAATTTAATCTTAATTTAATCTTAATTGGCATTATTAAAAATAGAGTTTGGACTTTCTCAGTAAGGATGCTGAGTTCTCAGATTTACAGATTTAATTTTGTTTGATTTACTCCCCAGCAGCACCAAAGTATTTTTGTGAGATCTAAAGCCAGTCAATAATAAGTGTTCGAAATTGGTTATTTAAACTTTAGGAGAAGTGACTGCAGATTTCAAACCTACAGAACAGCCAACTGAACAGTGCTTGATATTAGCTCATTATTACTGTTGTTAATTCCTCCCTTTCATAGCCACTACACAGTTTATTAGTTAGAATAATATTTAGTGGGATTCATCTGTTATCCTCCCCGTCTATTCTGCCCTGGTGAGGCCGCGTCTGGAGTACTGTGTCCAGTTCTGGGCCCTCCAGTTTAAGAATACAAGGAATTACTGGAAGGAGTCCAGTGGCTGGCTACGAAGGTGAGTAGGGGCCTAGAGCACCATTCTTGTGAGGAGAGACTGAGAGAGCTGGGTCTGTTCAACCTGGAGAAGAGAAGGCTGAGAGGGGATCTCATTAATGCTTATAAATATCCAAAGAGGATGGGACCAGACTCCTTTCAGTGGTGCCTAATGATAGGATGAGGGGCAATGGGCACAGACTGTAGCATAGGAGATTCCATCTCAATATGAGGAGAAATTTCTTTACTTTGAGGGTGCCAGAGCACTGGAACAGGCTGCCCAGAGACGTTGTGGAGTCCCCTTCTCTGGAGACATTCAGAACCCGCCTGGACTCATTCCTGTGTGATCTGCTCTGGGTGAACCTGCTTTAGCAGGTGGGTTGGACTGGGTGATCTCCAGAGGTCCCTTCCAACCCCAGCCATTCTGTGATTCTGTGATCTGTTCAAACTTCCATGAGTATGCTGCAGACTTCTATATCTCATCCACCTTGTCCAGGCTCCCTGTCAAGATGTTGAAATAAACGGGCACTTCCTGTAGAGTATGATTTGCTTGGTCTTAGGTACCGTAGACACGTACCTAAGGATGAGTTTCATGCTGGAATTACCTGTATCTTTCTTTAAAGTGGACCAAGACAACTTGCCCAGGCATAAATACACAGGTAAGTTATTTGACTTTTCATGGATACCAGAGGTGAGACAGATCTCTTCTTCTGAGATGACCATCTTACAAAAGAAAGATGAATGAAAACAAGCACAAATCTAATAAATTATTCCTTCAATACAGATTCATTGAATGTAGTAGCATAGCTTTAAAAAGAGCTACAGAACAAATGTTTGGAAGAAATATTTGTTAAAAGGCTGCTAAAGAAAACAATACCAGCTCACGAAAACAATTCCTGCTGTCAGCTGAACCTGTACAAAGAAAGCTGAGCACACAAACAACAGAAACTGAGTTCAGTCAAAGATGACTGCTGTTGCACTGATATGTTTGGGCTTAGGCTATTTCTTGAAATTGCCTATAATTTTAACTAGTTTAAGATAATTGTTTAGCTTTTCCCAGTAATAAAACATTTCAAAGGTCTATGACTGTTGAAATACAAGTTAGGGAATTTCCACTTCTATTTCCAGTTGTGTTGGCCAGGAGTTTTAATGAAAGGACTTATCACAAACCTAGGCACGCAGGTCAAACACAAATATAGGCATCAGTAACAGTGCAAATATATCCCAGAACTGACCTAATACTTTTTTGTGATAAGAAAGAGGATTTCCTGTTAGTCCCATTTAGCCCCCCTAGGTCAGTCACGGGAACACTCCTCTGAGATACAGTAAAGAAGAGTTTAAGTTCTTTGTCCAAACAATCTGGATGAGGGATCTAAACTCAGCTCTCCCCCACTTTAGATGAATGCCCCAGTTCCTGGACTGCAATTTCGCACTTTCTTTGTGGTAAATTAATATTTAGTTATTTATACATAACAAAAAAAATCCAGCATGAAAGACTAAGAAATTCACCCCAGATATATCTCAGGAGCAGTTCAGTAACTTCAAAATAAAGAGAGGTTTTGATGGAAATCTCTGCTCCACATCAAGCAGAGGATGGAACCAAATCTGAATTATGCACCTTTCCAGTGGGTAGTCTGCCTGTTAGGCACACAGACGTCTTGAACAAAACTGCACCTGACAGAGTAATTTCTTGGACCTGCACACTACCCAGAAATGTAAAAAAACACCTAGTTTGTCCTGAGTTACTAGGGCTTATATGTGCCATATTTTAGTGTGAGTCTGGAGCAGACAAATGCTGGTGTAAATATGGGCATGCAGGGAGTTCAAGACCAGGCAAATGTCTGAAGAACAGCTCTGAGGATCTACATGCTTAATCCTATTTAGCAGGGTAAAACAATTAAAATCGCTTGCAAGGAACTCCATAATATGCAGTTACTGAATAAAAATTTATCATCCAAACTTAGAAGATAATTTCCACCTGACAAGCACAGTCAGTTGGTGCACGTATCAAAACCGAACCAAAACATTAAAAATGACATGTGAATAACTGTTCAGGCACTTTTGCAAACATTAAATTCTGTGCACATCTTTTGCATTTGTACCCCTGTGAGAAGGCATAGCAGCAGACTTTCACGTACCTAGTACATCTCAATATTTCTTCAAGGAAATAAGGATTTATATTTCATATAACTCAAGAACATATTTTCTGTAATTGGGTACCTATTATTAATATTGGTTCAGGTTTTTGATTATAGAATGAGATCAAAGCGGGCTGTGGAACAATACCTTAAAAATTAAAACCAGCTAGAGCCCCAGATGAATAGCTAAGATTTGCGAAACAAGGTCTGACACATTGTCTGTCGGATTATAGGTTTGATTGCACGAGATGCTGAAAGTCCTGAAAGTCTAATCAATTTAACGTTTCAAGATCTACTCAGAACTTTGCTGGATCAGGCTCAGAGTTTGCAATGGTGCAACTACACCGTCTTCATAAAGCACGTGTTAATTAAAGTATTTATAAACACAGCAGTAATTCATCACACCATAAGCTATTGCTGATTAAAGCCAGTAAGCTGGTTTTAAAACCCTGTGCACTCATTATAATCAAGTACGGGAGGATTCCTAAAGGCTTGACCCAATTCCAATGCAATTTGACCCAATTCAGTATGATGCAGCTTCATTTATATTTTATCTGTCGGTTGGGTTTTATCCATCTACCAGATCAGCTATTGATTTCTACAGAACAGCACAATGTATAGAACCATTCCAGATGAAAAGGAGAAACATCTTGTTCAGTTTTGTTTGTTCCTGGCCACTCCATCATCTTTAGGAAAAAAAAAGACATCTAGCCTGTTCTGAAAAACGAAATGTGGATGGCATAACCTTCTTGGCAGCTTGTTCTACTGCCTGACTATTACGCAGAGTTACCCAATGATTTGGCTGACGTTTAATCTAAACATTCCCTTACATCTTTATCTAGCCTCATAATTATGGACTAGAGCAAAAATCCTATCCTTGAGAATGGCAGCTAAATTGTAGTATAGGAAGGGAAACCTACTATGTGTACGAGCCAGGAAGCTTTCACCTGTTTTAGAGCTTTATAAGGAACACACAGGTTTTTGTTTAGGTAATCAGTGGCAATTTCTTGAACTGCAATTCACAAATCTCAGATAAGGACAATTGCCAGTAAACTCATATTATCTGAGAAAATGGAATGCACAGGAGAACATTCTAGTCAAAGCACAAAGGAGTTTACCAATATTTGAAGGACTGATTGCTAACAGCCCTCTACAAAGACAGGAAAATACGCACATGATGGTGGCAGAGGGCATACTGTATGTTGTTTATGCTGGGTCTGAGACAACAGTACATGTACATCACTCATTTTTATACAAAATTTTACCAATTGTAAAGTTCTTAGCATTTTTAGCGAAGGAAGAATTGAACCCAGTTTGCAAGGTCTAGTTTTCTAGCAGCCCTCTGCCCTGGGATGATACTAACAAAGATCAATACAAAAGGATTGACAGAGGTGAAATTCAGAGAACCCTGTAGCTTCTATCTCCTTTCTGCCCATCTTGGGCAGCTTTCCTGTTTCTGCATTAGTCAAGAAACTACTTGTAAATGCTAAGTGGCAAGCCATTTGACTGAATTAGAGTAACTTTATGAAACATTTCAACTCTGTGTTTCCATTTCCGTCCTGAGCAACGTAAAACAGGGACAGAATTTCACTTTCATAATGCAAAGTGACTAAAAGCCACTCTATGACTTAATCTTTCACCTAGTTAAAATTAGGTCTATCAGCATAGAGAATTCCCATTTCTTATCAAGACCTTGAATGAGCTTACCTCAGCTCCTTGTAACTTTCCAAGTGCTAGAGATTTTCAGCTTTAGTCATTTTATAGTTGAGAATAGAAGGAAAAAAAATATTTGTGAGCTTTTACCTCTGATCTTTTAATTGCTGCCTTTTGAATGCTTAGTTTATGGCATGCAAATGCCACATTTCACTCCCTTATGCCCACCTCCTCATTTTTCACTTGTTTTTAATAATAGTTGCAAAGCTAAAAAGATGAAAGGAAAGCAAGCAAATGGAATATACCTAGTCTTAAATAAAGCATTTCATAATATTCCAACCTAAATTTATCTAAAATGATGAGCATATAAATGCCACCTGGAATGCATACTGCTTGAATGAGTGTAAATTACAGACAGTCATGAAATCAATTATATTGTAATGAAGGATACTGCTGAGCCACTTTTGCACCTGTTCTTTTAGTCTATACATTAATGAGCTGGTGAAAGTACAAAGCAACAGATATCATCCCTTCTCTCACCATCCTTTGCATCTGCAGCTTGTAGTTCTCTGAAGTTCAGGAAAAGCACTGCAAATTCTGGGGTTCAAACAAGCATAATTTGAATGCATGCATGCCAGAAAAGGGGCAGCGCACATTTCTGCTGGTATCTGCTGTCCTGCACAGGGAGGTATTTATGCATATTGTGAAGGTTCAAAGTTATTCTTCCAGTACATCTGCCCATGACCCTATGGGAGACAAAGTCCTGGCAGAAGTGCTAGCTGAATGGCTTTGTATGGCTGCATCTCTAGGCAGCAAAAAGAGCCTTTTCTTCCAACTTCTCTGACCACGCAAGAGCAGCCGAGGCTTTGCTAAATGGGAGAGCCCCAGGCCAATTACTGTAAATAAATGGAACCTGACAGATCATTTAAGATAAACTTTTATTCCTTTTAGAGTCTCATGCTGAGAAAGTCTCAGCACAAAATTCCACAAGGCAGACCTGAGGAACTACCTAGACTGGTTTTCTTTTTTAATTCAGTAAAGGAGCATGAAAACATAACCACTATTCTGGCAAGACCCCTTTTGTCAATCACAATGATGTCTAAAGGGAGAAAAGCTTGGAAAACTGCTTACATGCCCAAGTCTTCAGTTACAAAGCTGAGGGCGACACATTTATCTGACTACTTTATCTTACAAAACAGGTTTCAGATTTGCTCAGTTTTGGGAAAATCCATTTTTGGTAGCACTTTCAAAAATGCCCGAGCGATTTAGAAAAATAAGTCTTACAACTCAGTTGCCTTTCCCCTTAACATTTTTTATATTTCCCACATTTAGACAGCCTCTTCCATACATGTAGATAGATCATAGAAGGCTAACAAAAAATAAATTGAACTTTGGTTTAAAAAAAATATTGAAATATGAATCAATAAGAAAAAAAGAAAAATAAGTCTAACTGAAGCCCAGAGGAAGGATGGAATATTCTATATACCTGCTGATCCATGGCATCAGTGGGGCACTCTATATCCACAGGGCACACGTGTATGTATTTATGACTTGTGAGTCCAGAGTCCTTCCCAGAACTCTTGCTTCTGTAAATCCCACTAACTCCAAAGCCAGCCCACAGTTAGAGTTACGCGCACCACTGATTTTAGCTGTCAGTACATCATTGTCTGGCCTAAAGCTGCCTGAGCGTCGGGAGGCTTTCCGTGATTAAAACAGGTCTAGGGTGCTGAAAAATGAACCTGTAACACACAGGCAATAATCTAGCATTTGGCTGCAGGTCATCACTTAGATTGTCAACTGAATTTATCAAACCTGGATATGAGCAGTTAAGAAGCTTTTGATGATGTATAGCTTCTGTATACAACTGCAACCTTAACTCTAACTTAACATTTCTGAGTGTGAAAATTCATGAATGATTTTTGAAAACTTTTGCTCTCTTCTCTGAATTCAACAACATGTATGTATTGACCTTTGTGATTCACACTTCAGGGGCTTTTCATAGTCTTTCCCTTTGAAGGGGGGAAGCACAGACTAAATATGTGAGCAACTCTCTCCTTTTTATCAGGCCCTCTGCCATTTACTAACACAAGACTACATTCACCCGCTGTCACATCACACTGCCACAACCATGCTCCAAATGTCACATTAGCAAAGTCAGGTTAAAATCACTTTGTGTTAAAGCACTTTCTGCACTGACCTTTTGAAGGGCCCAAATGAGAGGAAGGCTTATTTCCCCTTGCTCTGTGCAGGGAGCCTCTCCTTATTTTCTCTTCTAAATGCAAGAAGCATATGCTTTGTATTCAAGAGCCTGTTGGAGTTGACAGCTTTCCTGGATGTGCAACATCCCTTCAATCCACTGAACACTCTGTGGCTTCATCCTATAAACTACGTGGTACAAGCAGTCTTGTAAAAGAGTAAAATTGATTGCTCAAGGATTTGGGTCTCTGTGTATGTTAGACACCTTGTTCTTTCCAATGTGCAGACTGAGGAGCACAGGAATCTGCTTCCCCAATGTGTTCAGCTTTCCATTTTAACACGTTCAGGGCAGAACATGGAGCTATTTGCCTCACAAGGCTTACAAATAACCTGACCATTTAAAATGGCCAGAACAGGGAATCTGTATTATTAATTTGGGACCTATAGCGTACTTTTAATTGAGGCAAGGATCTACCATCTATCCATATTCCAGTAATGATGTATCAAAACATTGTTTTTACAGCAACTGTCAGTTTAGAGAACCAGGTGCCAATACAATGACTGCCTGATCAGCTATGACTTGAAATTATACTAGCATTTGTAATGACAGAACAAAAAGAAACTATGATTAGGATGCAAAAAGAGGCACTAGTAAATATGAAAAGCAATTTAGTCTTTTGTGCCCTTAATAAGACACTAATATCTGGATTAATATGGTTTCCATGCTGTCAAAGGTTTAGTACCATTGCCTGTAGGAGTTCAGCAGCATAGGATTCACAACTGCCCTTGGTAACCTACACTGTGATCAAACCCATCTTTGCTATTTTTTAAAAAATTGTTCCTTATTCATCTCCCTCATCTATGATAGGTCTTCCTGTCACCTTTGTTTTCTTGTGACACTGTAGTTAACGTTGCCTACCATCCCAGAAGTGGTTGCTTAAAGTAAATTTTTAGTCAGATACTCTTCGCTATGAAAATCCATTTACTTATAGTTCTGTAAGACACTATAATCTTATCTTGGTATCTCTAGCCTACAACTACACAAACCTTTACATGCTGGCATGGTGTACTACTAAACAATATTCTGCTTTTGTTTGTTCAAATGCTGTAATGTCAAGTAATAAATCTGTGTCCTTTTAGTGACCCAGATAAACTTCATTTTCTTCTCTTCCATTCATTAAGAATTAAAGTTGTTCTGTTTCACTGGTTTGTATCTCTTGGGGAAATATTTGAACTACGGGTCAGGGATGATGTCATTGCAATAGACCACATTCTCTATTAATTCATAGAATCATAGAATACGAGGTTGGAAGGGACCACAAAGATCATCTGGTCCAACCTGCCTTGGCAAAAGCACAGTCTAGACAAGATGGCCCAGCAGCCTGTCCAGCTGAATCTTAAAAGTGTCCAATGTTGGGGAATCCACCACTTCCGTGAGGAGATTATTCCAATGGCTGATTGTTCTCATTGTGAAAAATTTCCCTCTTACGTCTTAATCAGAATTTTCTCAGGAGTAACTTGTACCCATTGCCCCTCACCTTTTCTATAGGACTCCTTGTAAAATGGGACTCCTCATCTTCTTTGTAGTCACCCTTTAAATACTGCAACACGGTGATGAGGTCTCCCCTAAGCCTTCTTTTCTCAAGGTTGAACAAACCCATTTCTCTCAGCCTTTCCTCATATGGCAGCTTCCCAATCCTTTGATCATCTTTGTGGTCCTTCACTAGACCCTCTCCAGCCTGTCCATATATTATTTAGAATCATGGAATCATAGAATCATTTTGGTTGGAAGAGGCCCTCAGGATCACTGAGTCCAACCATAACCTAACTCTAGCACTAAACCATGTCCCTAAGAACCTCGTCTAAACGCCTTGTAAACACCTCCAGGAATGGTGACTCCACCACTTCCCTGGGCAGCCTGTTCCAATGCCTGACAAATCTTTCTATAAATAAATGTTTCCTAATATCCAATCTAAACCTCCCCTGGTGCAACTTGAGGCGATTTCCTCTTGTCCTATCACTTGCTACTTGGGAGAAGAGACCAACACCCTCCATGCTACAGTGGAAGGTATAGTGGAGACCAAAACTGAACACAGTATTCCAGGTGTGGCCTGACAAGCACTGAGTAGAGTGAGATAATGTTTTCTTTATCTCTGCTGGTGGTGCCCTTGTTGATGCAACCCAGCATGCTGTGGGCATTCTTTGCTGCAGTAGCGCACTGTCATCCACTGGGACCCTCAGGTCCCTTTCCATTGAGCTGCTCTCCAGCCAGGTAGATCCCAGTCTGTGCTGCACTCCTGGATTATGTTTTCCCAGATGCAAGACATTACACTTGTCCTTGCTGAACTTCATAAGGTTCTTGTTAGCACACTCTTGGGCTAACCGTGGCTGTTAGCCCACCCACTAATTACATCAAATGAAATATTTTCCCACAATATATAACAGAATCTGATGGATTTCTCATAGGTCTTCTGGCTCCTTTCATCCTCCTGGAGAAACCGTATTACAACGCCTTCCAGAAAAACAGCATCTTTCCAAGATGCCAGGGGAAGAGACTTGTAAGCACACAGCTCTGCAGAGAGCAGCAGGTCAGGGCAGCTCCACAGCCCTTAAAAGAGATTCTGCCTCTCTTCAAAATGTGAGGAGGATGAGGTAGTAAAAAAGTGGGACAGCATTGCACACCACCTGAAATGAAACACCTGAGTGAGTTACCTCTAGTAGAGGTAGCACTCTGAATATTGGTGGCAAAACAAATGATGTATTTTTTAAGTTGTGGGAAAAGTAGGGGAACTCTGAAGGAGAGAGATGACAATTCTTTCAGGTCCTTCCTACATGTCATTTCTTTAGCAGGGTACTAGTTCCTGTTAACTTTACGGAGCTGGATACTTCAAACTTTAGTAGAGATTAATTATTGTAAAATTATTTTCTGTTGCTTTCCAACTTCTTTCTTTGTTGTTAGTTTTGAAACTTGGTCCTTTTCCTTGGCATTTAAGACAGCCCATAAGACATATTTGCACAAAATAGTGACAGAAACTTATCAGTTCCTTTCAAACACTTTGTGCCTCAGAGTATGCTGGATGACCTGAACTAGAAGCCTATAAAAACTACAGCTATTTCTAAATCATGTGCACTTTTCCCAGTAATAATTATTTGCACAATCCAAACCATCTCTCAGGGGATGAACTGCTCTATAAAACACAGGCACAGACACACAGAGATAAATAGGTCTCCCCTGCTCCTCATGCACGCCTGCTGTTCATGCCTGGAGAAAAATAACTAATCCAGTTCTTCCCAATGACTCTGCCTTGCTTACTGCAAATTTGGGAGGCACGGAAGTACCCGGCTAGTCCTAAACTTGCTGGCTTGAACACTGATAGGTGCAAAGCTGTGCTCTCCCATAGCTGTGCTCCCAAAGGAAAGGTTACCTACCAAAATGCTTATTTTGCTCCTGGGCAGATTTCCAGTTTAAAGTCTGCTCCATGTTACTGTTGCTACACCGCTAGCAGCAGCCCGGTTCGCTGGTTTAAAGCTAACTCAGGTAAAACAAAATAAGCCGCCGTGACAAGCGGCGGCTGCAGAATCAGCATGCCCTTTCAGTGCACCCTCCCTGGCCTGGCAATTTGTATCCACACAATACGACTTGTTCCAAATGAGGCAACTCTAGCAACTCCACACACTTAATCCTGTTTATCTTTCTCCACAAGTAATGCCCTAAGACCCCAAACAACTTCTGTAGCTCTTATCTGTCCTTTCTCCAGTTTGACAGCACACGTGTACAACTTAGGTACCCGAATCTCAATACATTATTCCATGTTTATTTATTAAAAACAAAACTTAAAAACTAAAACAAACAAACAAACCCCACCCCCCACACCACCAACAAAACAAAACAAACAAACAAACAAACAAACTACAAAAATACCCAAACAACACCAACTACTAGCAAATTATACCAATAGGATAGATTACAAAAGAAATAACTGGCTCAGGGGAAAACACTGCTACTTACTATTAGTAGGTAAGGAACAAAAAGAGAAACTGAACAGGACGTGTTCAAAATAATCTGACAATAAAAGGGGAAACCAGCTATAAATATATATAAAATATAATCTCCTTTATGTTTTCATCTGACAGAGCACTCGTATAAAGGTGCCTGAGATACTGATAATAAAATGACAGGTGACATTCAGTGATAGTAAGGTACAAAGTAAAATAAAAGAGAAAGATAATATCAAGTATACATAGTGGTTGGTACTAATTAATTAATAGCATTCAGGATAAGACCGAGAATTTACTGTGGTGTGTTCTTTGAAAACATCAGTGCTGTGTTCACTGGTGGCCAAAGAGGCAAGGAGAGAACAAATGTTGTAGAACAGCATATTAGGAAAGTAGTTAAAAAAGGTCATTCAGCAGTGTGAGGTGTGGAGGTGGATGTCTCAATGCTACATGTGACTCTTATTATGCTCTTGCAAAAAGGGAATAAGAGCATCAAACAAGGTAATTAGAATTCCAGAGCAGTTTTATATGAGGAAAAAACCAAACAGATGACAAGGGCTTGCATTTCTAAGAGTCATTGACTATAGAGATCTGTAAAATATGGATGATATGAAGAAACAGAATAAGACACAATAATTCACTGCTTCTCACATTACAAGAAGCAGAACATGCCCAATGAAATTGTGAGGTAGCTGATTTGAAACAAACAAACGAACAGATGTAAGGGCTTAAATCACTGCATGCATAATTGTTTTGTTAAACCATTGCTACTGGATGTGTTGAAGGCCAAAAGTGTAAATGGATCCATGAAAGGTATGACAAACTGGTAGAGGATAAATCCACATGCAACTGTTAAATCCGGTGGTCCAAAGACATTTTCCAGCTCTAAAAGTCAAGAAAACACTTGACTTTGGGAATTGAGAGTATATAATTGAGATAAAATAATTCTATATGTGTCTGTTCTGATACAGATACCCATAACTAGCATATGCCATGTCCTTCCCTCAGTATCCACTATCAAGCAGATACTGAGCTGGACAGAGCTTGTTATTTGACCCAAAACTGCAATTCTTCATGCACTAGATATAGAAACAGTAATTGTCAGATCCAAACGGGTTATCAGGTGTTGCATCATTAGGCACTGAAACACCAAAATCTCTGCACTCCAAGTCCCAACACTTGGTACACAGACCATGAAGAAGTTTCGCTTTTCTGTCTGGAGTTGTCAGGATGTATGTCTTGATAGATTTCCTAATTATCAGTGCTTTTTCTTAAATATGTGCGTGCATGTGTGTCTGTTGTGGGGGCAGGAATTACACTTTTCTGTTAACTGACTGGGAGTCCCTTCTTTAAAACACACCAGCAGAAGGGCAGGTACAGAACTTCCCTTTCATAAAGTACCTATTTAGATATAAACAGTGGGAAGAGTCATCACATACTTGTGAAATCCCAGGTTTAATTCATTTCATGTCTGAGGAGAACTGTAGTTTTTACCTCTTCCTGTTCATGACCAGTCTATATATATATATGTCTGGATAATGACTTTCACTATTTGTCTTGCTAAAAATCTTGTACAACACAAATAGAAATCAAGACTGATAGACCAGAAGATAAAGGGTCAGAGGGCCTGACACTATAACCCAGGGGTGTCAAACTGATTTTCACTGGGGGCCACATCAGCCTTTGTTATAAGACTGTGCAACTGTAGGAGTAGTTACATTTATACAGGCCTAAAATGACATTAGGTCCTTCAAAGGCAACTGTGAGGCTGAGGTGGCCCTCGATGAAAATGAGTTTGACACCTGTGCTACAATCTATTAGTAATTATGATCCTCACTTGGATGAGAAATCCAAGCCCCCCACTTAAGCATTTTACACTCAAATGATAGATTGGATTTAAAGGAAAAAAAAACGCAAAACATAGAACCAGTGTTGGAAGAGGAACCAAAGTTAAGGTTTTTTGTTTATGTCTCCTAATAGAAACAATTCAAAGAAATACAATAAACGGCATTAGTAGAATACAGTGGACAGGTTTTTGCAAGCAGAGTCAGAATCACGTAACATACACTGCAGAGGACCGACAGCTTAAAATTAAATACAGTTGACCCAGCAGAGACTTTAAGATGCAATAAAAGTCACCTGTTTTTCTCAAGGCACAATGAATACACCCATGCCACTTCAGAGGTCTGTTTAACTCAAAACTTCCAGAGGCAGCAATTTTATGCACTTTCCAGTATTTAAATATCATTTTCATTTCAAAGTTTTTACTAATTTGTGGCTTAAATCTGCACTGCTACTATTTAAATCCCTTACTTCTCAGCCAGCTGATGAGGACAGGACAGGCAAATGTTCTGGTGGCAATTGTCATGTATTTCAACTGTCTTCTCTAAGCAGTCTAGACCTCATGCTTCTCCTAATGAGGTATATTTTTAATCCTCTGTCATCTTTACACATTTTCCTTAAATTAGCACTAGACACAGTAGTTAGCTGTAGCCTTTTGGCACTGGGTAGATTAAAAGGATACTATTATTTATACATCATAGTACAGAATTTTTCTTTTTTTACCTGTTCATATTTTTGCTTACTCACATTCAGCCTGTGACCCACAGTAACTCCTAGTTCCTTTTATGTGTAACTATGGCCTGGTGAATTGTTCCCAATTTTGTATTTGCACAGCAGTTTATTCCCAATGTAGTACCAGTCATTTGACCTAAATAAACTGCATTCTGTTATCTCCTGATTATTTCTTCAATTTGTTAATATCTTTCTGAATTCTTGTCTAGTCCCCCTTGTGCTTGCTGGCTCCCTCAGAGACCATTGTATACTTGATAATTACACATTCTAGTTCATCTTCTTATTCAGCAATGACAATATTCAGTGACTGCACATTTAAGGGACGTCCTTTCAGAACTCGGTATAGCTCCCCATATTAGAAGGCTATTCTTTTCATTGAGAAGGGACTCTAAATCAGTTTTGTAGATACCTGATAGTTTCACATAGATAATACTATCCCAAATTACTTAAGAAAACATCGTTGCCAACAAAAGAGGGAAGTGGTACTCCACAAAGGTAGCGTGACTGAAATGCCATGCCTAAAATATTTGTTGAATCAGTGTTCTACATGGCAAGCTATAAGACAAGATAGCGCCAGTGGGTTTTTGTATACCACAATTCAGACTACCAGGATGAACTGGTGTTGAAACATCTGGTAGCATGTAGGAAACCTTTATTTGGGGGAATTTCAATTGGGAAGGACCTATTAAAGGTTTCATGTAGTCACCAACTACCCTGGAGCTGAAAAAGCAGGTCCAGGGCAGTGCCAGGGAGAGGTTCCCGTGTGTGCTGCGCTGGAGAATTGCTACAAACTACCACGGGCACTGTTTGACAGACTGAATTCGACAGGATGAATTGATCACTAAGCTAAAAAAACCAGAGGTCATTAAGATAGGAGTGGCTACAATCTAACTCTACTACTCACACGCAGATAAAATGGAGTGAATGAAGTACACCAAGAAGTCCAGCACACACATTTTTGTGATTGCAGTCAAGCACTCCAGTTAGGATGTGTCAGAAGTAAGATTTCTGACTCCTTAATTAATTCCCTTTTTTTGTGTGCTAGATCATAGTCTTTAATGAGAGTGATCTTTCCCAGAAGAATCCCGCTACCCAGGATAAGCAGCGCACAGTTTGTTTTACATATTTATTGCCCATTCCATGACACAATTGATTATTTATTGTTTGCTAATCAAATTCTGCTCAGCCAACAGAATTCTGTACTTCTTTATTTACTTTTCCCCCAATTTCATACCCAGCTCTTCAAAGCTACTCCTTAATCTGTGAAAAAACCTTAATATTTATAAACAGATTTTATTCTCACTTTGTAAGTATGCTGCAGAAGCAGAGAAATCTGAATCCACTGATTCTGGATGTTTCACACCACAGATTCCAGATACACGACATGAGATATTTCAAATTTGAGTTTTCTGAATTGTCACTATATATTTTCTGTTTATTTTATTTTATTCCTTCAATATTTTCACAGAAAGAAAATCCACAAACTGGTCTGTGGGGTATATACTGGACAGATGTTAAATATTAAAAAAAAAAAAAATTCAAAGGCAATTAGTCTCATTATTTGTGTGAACCCTCATGGAAGCAAGAACCAAAAGTAGTTAAGAGTCTGATGGATTATACTTAGAATAATAGAAGGAAACTTTTCCAGGGTTGGATTGATGATCCTTGAGAACAAGGTATTGTATCTGTAGGTGATTCAGGAGAATTGCTAATGTGTCCTTCATTGAAGCAGTTGTGGACAGCAAACAAGTCAGAACTAAGTAGATGAACTGAGATTCCAGGAAAGCAATCCTGGATCCTCGTGTACCCTGCTCTTGACTGTAGAATAAACATTTGTTTGTCTATCTGTTGATTAAACTCAGAGAAGAATATCTGAGGCTTTTACCACAGAAATTCAGTAAGGCCTTTCCTAAGAAATGTGTTACATTTGATGAGCCATGTTCCTAATTGCTTTGTACCCAGATCAGCCTTCGACACTAACAAATGTCGTATTGCATTACCAAGCTAAATGAGTTGGAACTCCTAAACTCTTTGCAGAAAGACACAGCAGACAAACATCCACTTTTTTTAAGTTTTCTCAGTATGCAGTACCACAGACATTTGTTCCTATCTACAAGCAGCATGATTTATGCACATTTCAGCTTCAATTTTCCTTTTTCACCTATTCCAGCACAGCAGTCTGTTAGATTTTCTCTAATGCCTGACAGAAATAGGAATACGACTGAAAGCAAAGTGCCTAAAGGCTCCAGTCAGATTAATCAAAAAAGATCTGCCAAAGCGAAACACTTTGAAGGACAGGTGTACTCTTCTTGCAGCCTCCTGTATTACAGCAATCTACAATCTGTTTTGCTGCTGCTGTCCCTGCTCCCCAATACATACGTAACAGTTGCCAGGACCCTCTTTCAGCTCTTACTAGCCAAAAGATTTTGGCCATCTCCTTCATCTACTTGTTTGACAATGAGAATAGTCCTTTAATTAGCATCCATGGAAAAATTGACATTCATTCGGAAGGATGCCAGCTTCAAACATCACTTGGATATTTGAGCTAGACTGACAGACTGCTCTTTATTTGCCAGTAAGGTAGGGGAAGAAAATGCTGTTACATGTGCTTTGTCTCCCTTGCTGCATACTAAATCATTCCTGAGTGGTATTCATGATCTATAAAGCAGTGAGTAGCTTGGTCACAGCTTTCTCTGGTACCATCTGTTTGACCACTTGCAAAACTAACAGGCTGCACAGAAGCTGAAAAAGCAACACGACTAGCATGAGCTTGGGAAAAACTATATCTAGATTCAAAATTAAACCAGCTATTCAAAATTTTATCACAGCATGTCAGGCATAGTGCAGTTACCCTCTGAACCCTCGCAGGCTGGTTTTCCCTTGCCTCTGGCAGACATGGCTATCTGCTTTTTCCGCAGCCAAAATGTTTGCAGATAGTCTCATTAACACAACAGCTTCCAGCAAAGAACAGAAAATGAAGGTCCTGAGTCTACCCACCTGATTTTCCACACTGGCAAATGAGGAACAGTGGTTTTGGCCAAGGAATCCTACTTCTAATATGTGATTACCTATTTACCTGTTTTATTTTTCTGCACTCAATTATTTGTGATAACTGTACATTTTCACTCAAATTGTTAACAAAATCGTAAACCAATGTAGATGAAGAAATGACTCTTTAGGTATAGAACACTAAAAATGATGATTCCCAGTTATGATGTTTAGATAACAACTACTAACGCATTTGATACTGCTATAATCATAATTACAATTAATCACATAAAAGCATTTACAGGACTCTTTTGATGTGGTCTTTCCAAGAAATCATCATTATTTGTGTTATATAGCAAACAAACAAACAAAAAACCCAACAACCAACCAACCAAAAAGAATGAGTTGTATATCTGTCTCAAGCTTGATAGCACCTAACAGCTAAAACTACAAAGGAAAAGCCCATTTACCATTTTAAGTAGTGGAGTTAATTAACTTCTTTCCATTATTAGGAACTTCCCCAATGGTACAAGATTCATTAAAAGTTAATATGAATGTTTCAGAAAGCTTCCTAAATAATAAAGAATTATTTTTAACAAATTAATGATTTCTACAATTATACCACAATTATTGAATATAAAAGCCTTGTATAAAGACAGTACCAATGAAAAAAGAACAGAAAAAAAAATCATCTTAATGGTTAAAATACCATTTGCAGTTAAAAAAAAAGAGATTACTTTCACCTATGTTGTTTAACTGTACCTTGTTTCAATTTCTCATACATTTTTGTACACACTTTTCATTTCCAAAATTAGTAAGAAATTAAGCAAAACTTAAACCAGGCTTCAGATGTGTTGGCAGACTATAGCTTGCATGAGAGACAATCCAGCCCTTCTCCTGCATTTTTCCATAGGATGCCTGGGTTATTTTTTGCTGTAGGTCAACTGGAAACCTTTAACTGATTAGCAAAATCCCAAATATGTGCCTTAATCAGCTCTGAAATAGTAGTTTTTCCTTGCAAGGAATTACAAAATGGGCGACTGTCTCCTTGTCTTCTTATTGACCAAGAAGCACTTCAACTGATAATAAAACCATTGATGTTAAATAGCATCTGATGTGAAACTGAACACACTGTAAAGAAACCCAATTTGAATTGTTGCAAATAGAAACCTGTATAAAATCAGCTATCCTGGACTTCTATCACTCCTCCAGATCAGTTCAGAAGACACGAGTTGCACCTCCCCATGATCCCCAATCACATCCTCAATGCACAGAGGGAATCCTCCTCGCTCAGATGCTCTAGAAGGGTCCATACAGCTGCCTTAGGCATAATGAGTAAGGGCTCCTTCAGACTTGCAAGGAATAAACACTTCTTGTAAAATCCTCTTAAAATATTTTCTCATGGTTCTTTCAAGCGACTGTAAACATTGCTACCATGAAAAAATGGGGCAGGAGGGGAAGAAGGGAAAGGAAGAAGAGGAAGCAATCAGTATTTATTATTAGTGTTGAGCAAGAATTTCTAAATTATATTATCATGAGATGACGTCTGCAAAGTTTTAGTGGGTAGAAATGCTTCAAGGAACAGGAGTTAATAGCATCGCTTAAGAGTTGTGAAGGCAAGAGCAATCCGAAAATTGCTTCAGTAAATTAGAATGAGTAACAGATCCCCTCAAGTGTATTGCTGTTCATTAATAATAACGTCCACGCAGCAGACAATTTCTGTTTAAAGGATGAGCCTTTGTAACATGGTCAGCAGGATTATGTTGAAAGTGATCTCCAGAAGACAAAGGGAGTGCAAGCCTCTTTCTCCCGCATTGTCTGAAAAGGATTTGCCAGCTTTCTCACTACTACTCTCACGAGACCATCCAAATGCAACCGTCTGCAGTTTTATCTCAGCCTAGGAACAAAAAACATGAATCGCATTCTATAAGCTGTAGAAGCAACCGTAACACGACTTTTATGAATCACCGTTTCTGCAGAAAACTCTCCCAAGCAAGTGCCTCATCCCAGCGGCAAATGACCCTTGACAAGTCCCTGCGGCTGCATTCGTGGTCTCTGCTGCCGAGATCATTCCCTTTAGGAGCAGCTCGGGCTGCGGGAGTCGCACGGCGGGGTGTCTTGCCTCCAAGGGACAGGGTCAGCAGTTTGTGTCCTCTGCACGCTGAGGGACCAACTCCTGAAGCAGCTTCTAGCAAACAGTTGCAGAATGTCAACAGCAAGTCTTCAGAGAGCACAGGCACTAACTTGAAAGAGCTTAACAGCAAAAATCCTCTTTAAGTTCCTCTTCAGATTCAGTTTGCAGAAACAACCGTACTAAGAAGTGGATGCTTGGCTGACCTGTATAGTTTTTCCAACAGCTCCCGGGTGTTACAGGTCACTAGTAGTTTCTACAAGTGTGTGGGTTTTCTTCTAGAAAAATTCTTGGAAATATCTAGGAATATCTCAGGGCACTCAGGGTTCAAAACACAATATTTTCAACAGGTAACAAAATTTTTATAGTACCTTGATGCGTCCTCCAAGCAGTTCCCTTTCAAAACAACTTTATATTTAAAACATCCTGAAACAAATGCAGCCGATATACAAGTTTGAAACTGCATACAGAATTATAATGAAAATTAAATTGTTTGCAACTTACCTTGGAATTGCGTAAATTTGATGGTTCCCATCCTCTCTCCATTTCTGAAAACAACTTGACCCTAAATAAAATAAATAAATACCTTAAAAGTTTTATAGATCTCTCATAATATAATTTCATTAGCATTGCAATTAGTTTCCATTCACTATTAAAATTACCCAAGAAAGCTTTAAAATCAAAGTTTAAAATAACTCAGTAATATCTCCCTAAAGCTTTCTTCCGCAGATTTCAAATGGCCTTAGAAACTTGACCAGTCTTATCACCCACTTTTCATGGATGGAAATGAAGGTACTTACTGAATCTCAGATGAAGAGAGATATGCAAACAATTGATTTTAACTGTGTGACTTTTTACCCAGGATATGTAAGAGCTATCAAAGACCACACAAGAAAATTGTTCTCCATTTCATTCATCATATGGTTCTCCAAATGGCTCTATTATCTTATATTAATGATTATGAATATCTGCAGATTTTGTGGCTTGGTTTTGTACTACATCAACATCCATGTCCTAGTATCCCTTTTAAATGAAATGCCTTTAAGTCAGTACAATTCTTTCTTGTGCTACATGTTATTGCTCTTCAAAATAATGGTCACGTAATACTAAAACCTCCTCACATATTCCTAGCAAATTACTCCCATCTTTCATCCCATTTTTCTGACTTAAATAAAGTTCTTGTTTAATTTCTTCCTTACTTCAGCTATTTCACGATTGAGTATGAAAGAAGAGGTTTTCATTCATTTATGCTAAGATGCAATTCTAATATTTTGAACCTGCAGTGGAGTGCTGAGTGCTGTCAATATAGATTGCTTTTTTTACTGCATCCCCAGTTTGGTTTATTATTATTATCTCCATTAATCTTTGTTTTAGCAGACATCAGGATAAGATAAACCAAACAATAAGCATGTAAGGCTATAAAACGTTTCTCTGTGCAAGCCAGTCCCTTTTTGGATAATCCTTTTTGGTCACCAAGGGGATGCACTGAAGGCAACCATCTGAGTCAGCTCCCTGCAAGGAACTGTACAATGGATGTGCAGTACAGCACACTCGCCCCACAGCCCCCGCAAGGCATAAGACACCATCTCACCTCAATAAATAGATAAAGACACCCTTTAACAAGTGTAAGCTACCTTGTGCTGAGCCTTAAAAGCCAAAAGCCCCAGTCTGCGACAAAAAAAAAAAAACCCAGCAAGAAGAAGGAACACTGGTCATGCTAAGTCTCATCCAGTGGCAGCTGACACAACCCCAGGAGAGAATGTAAAACATTAGGAGGCAGAGCTTTGTGTGCACATTAGCAGCCTTCATCCCGATCTCCTTTAGTTTGCAGAAGTAGTATTTACTATCCCTTCATTTGTTTGAAGATAATTATAATACTCTTTGCTACTTGGTTTAAGTGAAAAATAGTAGAAAATATCAAAGAAGAGAGCCGTAAAGATCCTATGCAAGTATCACTTGGTTCACATATATATATACATATGGTATATCCAGTCTTGACCTTACTAAATTCCTGGGTTTGTGACCTCTGTCAGAGATGTCTATTGATAAATTTTTCACTATGTGGTAAAATTAGTTTTTTTTTATTTGATTCCAAATTTACTGCCTTTTATTTTAACTTTGTCTGTTCTTATTCTTTTATTACAAGATAATAGGACTGTAAGTTGTAGTCGACTAGAGTGCTATTTATAGATAAACATACAGCAAGAATTACCACTATCATCTATGATGACAGTCATCTGTGATTGTCATCTATTATTAAAAGTATGATATACCAGCTCACAAAATTTTCTATATTCCAAGTGCAACTGGTTTGCAATATTATCATTGCTTCTTGTAAAATCACCATTTTTATCATTCTGTAGTACAGACATAAACCATATGCATCTGCCGACTGTAGATAACTACATACAGTCTCATTTACACGTCCTGAAACTACGAACGAAACATAAATCAGGTCTGAATGCTCTGAATAAATGTAAAAAATTGGATAAAAAAACTATAGAACAGAGTTATAGATTTAGAAGTATTCATTTTTATCAGCTTCCCTTTGTTAAGATTTATGGCTTACACTGATCTAAGTAGTAGGTAAATAAAGATATGGATGATGGTGATGAATTATGGAGCAACTCGTGAAAATATCCTTGTTATCTACAAAATTATTAAATCACAGTATTTTACTTTCATTAAAGCTTACTGGAAAATGCTAGAAAGTCAAATGGGTTATTGAAAGGAATAAAAATTTCTAAATACTATTTTATGAGTTCTGACATTGTCCTGGGTATTGCTCACAAACTACAGAGCCTGTATGTTACACACACAGGTACAAAGAGGAAAAAACCCACACAATTTTGAAAAACTGAAATTGGATATTTATGCCCTGTCTATTTCAAAGGTAAAATCAACAAAAAGTCATATCAGTTAGAAGTCGCAAAGCAGAAATCTGAAAGTGCAATCCACGACGATGACAGAACGTATTTATTACCCAGGCATCAAAACCGCAACCGCAGCTGCAGTTACCGCTTCGGTCTTTGCTCCTTGAGAACACATCGCTTCATAATAACAGGTGACAAGTAGCTACAGCATCTCAAGTACCTTGGACCCCTCAAGACTCTAAAATTCTTGTGTGCTGGGTAAGAAAATACTCTTAAATTTTTACTGGGGCTTCGGGTAGGCCCAGCGGACATGGACATAATGTTCCTGCTGCAGTATTTGGTTCTGCCGGTGTGGAAGAAAGGAGCACTCCTCATGAACACCAAGAAATTGTGTAAATAGCGATACCTCCGTTTTGCTTTTACAAATATTAACTTAAAGCAGGAACAGGAAGGAAACTAATGAGAGTAAGTGATTACTCTTTGCTTTATGAAAAATAAGACCATTACTTTGGAGTCAAAAAAGTGATATAAATATACAAGAAAATGTTATCATATTTAATTTTGTAAACTTAGAGGAATGCTAGTGAGAAATAAGTCAATCAGTTTTTCAGAAACGTGCTTTGTAGAAATGGTGTGCTGTTTTATGGCATGAGAAGTGAGTTATAATCTGATGTTCTGTGGCTTATTGTCATTTCTCTGCCACCAAGGTAACATACCATAAGATATAACTAGAGTTACCTTCTTTAGACTTGAGATTCATAAATTACTCAGTGTTTTTTTATTTATTTAAAGTAGAGGATGTTTGAATAATAGATATTCCTAATACACACATTAGGCTCTGACATCACAAAAGCAAATCCTAGTACTACTTCGTCCTTTATTTTTGCCTCACCACATACTCCAGCACACCTGCCAATACAGGCTGCAGTTTACAGTGTGATCCACCATAAAATCTAGATCTTATGAAATCCATGTGAATATAAGAACAGACAAAATCCCCTTTCACCTTCCGTTGTGTTGTGGTGACATTGCATAGGCATGTTTAGATATTTATTACCAAAAGGATCAGTTAATATACAGATGAGAAGTACTGTTTTAAAGAAAAACAATAGAATACTGTTTTAAAGAAACATAATAGAAGTAATGTCAATACTGTTAGTACTTCAGAACATGATTCTCAGATTCAAGCAATATTTCCTAGTCAAATAATTATTTTACTTTGAGAGACACAAAATATGATCTCTCGCCTTTAAATCAACTACAAAAGTGAATTACTTAGATCAAATCACATATTTTACTCTACATTAAAACAGTTAATCAGCAAAGCTTTCCTCTTCTTTACATAGACACCATCCCAATGGAGACTAATACAAACCACACTGGTATCTTAGTGTCTGTTTTATTTTCTTCAGTCTAACATCTACAGATTTTTTCTTCTTTCTTTTAATTTTCACCATTTACAACAGTAATGCTAGAGTAAATACCTGTTCTATCTGCCCAACTTTGAGCTGTGGACGGGCACCTCCACATCAGCAATTATCCTGGTAAAGTTGATGGGGAGGAAACAGAAAGTATGTGGCTTGGAGTCCAATAGACAGGGACATGAACAGTGGGTGGAAGAGAAGCCGAATGAGCTCAGCCTGGCACAAGTGGTACCCCCAGATGTTGCTGCTGGGATGTACAGCCACTGCTGCACACAGCATCCCAGTAACCTGTATCGGGGACCTATTGCAGCTGCATAACTCATAACACAGCCTTACGAAAGTGAACTTCATTCAGTTTTCCTAAATGTACAACCACCCCATAAAGGGAAGACAGTGCTAGTCACAAATGCCAAGTTAGGTGGCTTGAACAATAGAAATGTAGAAACTCATGTTGTGGGTTTTTTAGGTTTTTCTTTGTGTTCTTGGTTGGTTGTTGTTTGGTCTTTAATTTTTTAAAGATACATCTCTGAGTCCAGCTGCTTTTCCTGTAATTGTTTGGTGCTTTTTTTTTTTTTTTT
>VWYH01002074.1:1188206-1212874 GCA_013399365.1 Pampusana beccarii
TTTTTTTTTTTTTTTTCCCAAAAACCTACACTGCTTTAATGCCTTTTACAAATGATGAAAACCAGAATGGGACCAAGCATCTAATCGGTGTTGGTCTCACACTTGCCATATATAAGGACATCATCTCCCTGTCTCTTCTGTGTACCGTCTCCTTCTATGTGCTCTGTTTCACAAGCCTAACATTGATTTTTGTGTTACTCATATGTACTTTGTTACACAGCATAACTGCATTTCATCTCATTACCAAAAAGACAGTGTTTACCACCCCCGATGTACAATCTTCACCTTTTTTCCTGATGTTTCTTAAGCCGTCAGTACTTTGTTTGTGGCCAGACTAAAAAGTCCACAACAACCATCCATTCTCATTCACAAAATATTAACCAACATTAACTTTATTTTAGACCCATAGGACTTCCCCTGTCTTTATAGCAGTTAGTCACTTGTCTACACATGGAAGCAGCTGTTTATTATACTTTATTTTTTCCTGGTGGATAAAAAGTAGTTATCTTTGCTATATTATGAACAAGTCATTAAGCTCTTTTTGAGCTATGGAGCACTAGCATTTATTAGAAGTTTCACTGCATTATCACTGACAGTATTATTATTACTCAGCTCTGGACACAGGTCCATGCCAAAGTTAGAATTCTTTCATTTTCATTCCTCTTACACTGAAATCCACAGCCAACACACTTCTCCATTCACATCTTTAGATTTCTTCATCAGTCAATAAAACCAGAATTCAGAAGATTCTTAACTGCTCTCTCAGTTTGGGCCAGGTCTGCACTTTGACCATCACTTTATTTACTTTATATTTTTTTTCTGCAAATTGTCTCAAGTATAGTAAACAGAGAAATAAATAAATAGAATTTATTTATGCGATTTTCAGTACTACACCTACAAAAAAGGTCTGGTTTAGACCATGCTTGCTTCCTTCTCCAGCAGTTTTCCTGCACATGGCACCAAATAATTTTTTACTTACTCGAATTTGTATTATATACTCAGCTTATACTTGGTATCTTACTGTTGATTTAAAGCATCATAATTATATATTCAAGCTAAAATAATAACAGAAATATCCCCTCATTGGAGGATGGACTCTGAGTATGATGGCACACACACTGCAGCTGGATGCAAGACAATTAGATGCCACAGGATTCATGCTCCCAAGCATTTTCCAATAGGCCAACACATTTCTGTCTCAATTCCACTTCACTGTCCAGGAATCTGGGCTACTCTTCCCTACAGGCCCGTCATCTCCCTACATAACAGTGTTTATCCCCAGTGGCTTTCCCCGAAATGTCTGAGCCTACACAGTCAAATCAGTTGCAAAAGTGGCTGTAAGCATTTTTTTCAAAAATAAATTAGCTCAGTAATTTGGTGGGTTCTTGAGTTAGGTATTTAATATAAAGCAAACCATTTAATTAAATGCATGCAGAAATACCTTAAAAGCAGCGGGATAACTAAGGCAACTGAAGTTATGTTTTTAATTCAGAACATAGTACACTACTTTCAAATAATAATTATGCAATTTAAACTGTGCCTTTAAGTTCTGTGACATCTACTGAAATCAAGGTGTGCTTCTGACCCTGTAGCGTCCTTATTGGACCAAATCCAATAAAAGTAGGAGCCAAGGAGGGTGAAGCATCACAGAACAGCAAACCTAAGAGCTTGCAAACACCCAAAGGGCAGGTATTGCCCTCCCGTGTTGGTCCTAGCTGCCCAATCCTACACCTACCTGGTGGTAGCTCAGCATTCATCAGGCCCCTGTGTGAACTGTAGTGGCCTATTAAACCATCAAAATGTATACAGTAATTTTTTTAATTTTTTTTTTAATTTATTTTGTATCAGTTTGGCAAGCAGGGGAGATGTTTCTGAACTGCTTTGCAGTGCCAGCCCCAGAACCAGCACTAAGGAGCCCTGGGAGGGCGCAAGTGCCAGCAGAAAGAGCTAAGACGGAGGGAGCAGGATGCCCCCTGTTAGTCTCAGCTCCCCGCAGAAGCCTTTCTGTGTTATCATGCAATCCACACATCCCACTGCTCAGGTGTTACGCACAGTCCATTTACTCAAACAAGACTCCTTAGCTACACACATGCCTTCCCTGACATGCACAAAACAGCAAACTGGCATCCTGTGGGTCTTAGCTCTGCAGTTCCTAGGCAGTGAAGAACTACAAGCTGTAACTCCCAACCTCTTCCACCCTCCAAACATCACATCTAAGACGGCAGTGTTTATAGAGAAAAGGAATGTCGTTTAGTCTATCAAATGCTATAGTTGAGAGTAACCCAACAAGCTTTTAGCTCTGCAAATCTAACCTCGCTTCTGAAACAAAACAGCAAACTTCCAGCTGAGGGCAGCTTGTGCACAACTTTTCAGACGAGGTTTCAACCCAGTTACATCACTCAAGTGGCTGAAGACAAAGAGCTGAGCACAGGAGATGTGAGCACAGAGCAAGAGAGGATGCTCAGGAGACAGCAATAAAGTTGTCACCCCCTGTGGGATGAAGAGGCAGTTGTCACCTTTGGGACAGGGAGAGGTGAGTAGATGGCAGAGGGTGTCAAAAACTAAAATGCTCCATAAAACCAAAAATGGTCCTGAATTCACTATTTTATATCTTTAGACCACTGTGGATAAAAATGTTTCTAGAACATTTGATCAAAGCATATAAAGTGACTGCTGCTTTTCAAGCCTTCAAACTATTTTCAGAAAAGATGTTTCTGTCAAAATTTCAAGATTCAAATTTGAAAAAAGGTTTTGTTTTTTTTTCCTTCCCATTTTTTCTCTTATAATATTTCTAAAAGATTTGGGTAACTCAACAGTGGTGCCTGGAGAAAAGCAGCAGCAGCAGCGCAGGTATGAAGCATAACTAAAAATCTAGTATTGGCTAACATTTTTTAAATGAAGCAATACCACCATTCTCATCTAAACAAATACTTGTGTTCTAGCTATGACAGTTTAGATATAAAACAGTGGAAAAATGAACATGCTTACTTCTAAGCATTAGATATCTGTCTGCACCACAGGAACAATACCTGAAAAATATACTTACAAATAAGTAAGTTTCCCAAACAGGAGAACATGGATTTTGGAGAAAGACAGTGGGCAAGAAGGAAGATCAATTGAAGTGATGAAAAAGAAGAGTGAAGAACCAGCATTTGCCAAATCCCATAATATTGGAACTAGGAGGCACTCATCAAACTATTTGTACATTGGTCTAAAACAGTTTTTCAGGTTGTTCGTTTGTAGAGCAGGTAGTGAACTTCTGAAATTTTCATTGAGTGGGGATTGCTTATTTATTTGTTCTGTTTATAAACAGAGGACTGGGAGGTGAATCCGTCTACTGACTTCACAGGTCACCTCATATATGATCACGTAGCTGCTTCTCTGAACTCTCGGTAGACAGAAAGGTAAGTGGAAAATCAGCTTTATCTCAGAGTTCAGGAAACATACACGATTCTTTAAATAGGTTATGGAAACTGCTTCAACATGAGTGAAATATGAAATAAGCAGACATACAGGTTGACATCAGAGGCCATTTGGAAACACTGAACGCAGGAAAGAGACATACGAAAGTCACTTTTTATTTTTTTTTTTTTTTTTTTTAAGATGAAAAACTGTTCTGGGCAAAATTATCCAGCAATTTTAATAAAAAAGATGGGCTTAGTGCCTCATATTTGCCAAAAGAAGATTTCTGTTAATAACAGCTGATACAAGTAGTCTCTGCCATTAGCCAATGGTGTTCTTTGCTTTGGGACACATCTCCCTTAAAAACCTACAGAATAAGTAATAGTTTCTAGAAATAATTTAAAAAACCATATACAAATTCCCTAGTTCCTTTAGTGTGAAACATCTTGAACTACAAGCATTCCCCCAAAACAAGTTTCCTCAAACAAAAGGCTACACAGTGTGTCTCTTAATATCGTGATGGGAATTACAGAGTTGTATTGCCTTTCATAAACCCATGCTGGCTGGGCCTGATCACCTGGTTGTCCTGTATGTGCCGTGTGATGGCACTCAGGAGGATCTGCTCCATAACCCTCCCCTGAATTGAGGTCAGACTGACAAGCCTGTAGTTCCCCAGATCCTCCTTTCAGCACTTCTTGTAGATACTGCCAACTAAGTCCCTTCTAAATAAAGTTTCAGTCCAGTCAGTCTCTTCTTCAAAGGAGAGGGGATTTTTATCTTTTTTTGCCTATCTCTACTCTCTAATTCCCTTTTAAAATTTACTTATTTGTTTCCTGAGGAATGCTATCCATAACTGAAATATAGCTGCTCTTGCTATGCAGCAGGGTGCCTCTATTTCTAACATTTTGCTCTCTGAACTTTACCATACATTGGGAAGAACTTCATGTCTTTATTCAGGGAAGTGCAGGAATCAGATGGGGAAAGGATAGAATTTCTTTGGATGAAATTTCTTCTCTCCATCTCAGCGGCACCCTCTGTCAGCAGTTGTCTTTGCAGAAAAGCATGCTGTTGACAGCACAATGACATGAGATAAACCCAGATTATGCTGTTCCATTAGATTAGCATTTAGATGCATATACACAATTTTGCACAGCTATGCTGAAATGAGACACTGCAATCATAGCATTTTTTTTTCAGCAAAGCAAGCAAAAATGTGATTAGTGAACATCTGACCTCTCTGTTTTACACACAAAAGCAAGTCTAGGGGAATAATGTTCCTGACAAGGTACCAGCAACTCATAAGCAGGTGAAGGTGTGGAAAAAAGGATACTAGCCAGGAAATCATGCATCAGTGTTGCACTTGCTGGCCGTTGCAGGTGAAGAAAGATGAAACCTTTATGTTTGTCAGTCATTAATGTGCTTTTACACATTCACCAGACTTACGATTTGCACCAAGCAGAGCAGTTAGGTGCTCTTTTTTGCCATTCTTTCTTCATTTGTATCCAATGGGAGGGTTTTTCTGCTATGTGAGCCATTCCCTCCAGTGCCCATGTAAGCTCTTTGTTTGCTGCCTAAAACATGTTCATCATTAGTGGTCTTAAATTTAAAAGCATGACAAGAAAGAAATTAAAATGAAAGATATACACTTGACGAACTTTTTTGCAAGTTTTTCCGAATACTGTGGAAACAACATGACGGGCACTGCAACTCTTTGCAACAAATGATTTCAAGTCTGGTGATACATGTAATTGAGTGCTGACTACCAATATTTAGCCAGATTCCTCATCTATGGTCGGCCTCTGAAGCACAAGCAAAATAATCCCTTTACTCTTGACTCAGTCTCTTTCAGATGTGTGTAAAAACATTGATGTAAACAACCTGTCTTTCAGGGTGGCAAGAGCAGAGGAAATAGGCTGAAGCACTGGGACTAGGAACTCAAGCCCTTTTCAGTGTGTAGAATAAAGTAAATATGAACTGCTGAGGTGATGTTCAGAATTGTTCTTTTGTGGATGAGTCCCTGATGATTTCAGTTTCTAGATCTTTGTGCCTGTAGAAACAGCATAACAGCCTATTAGACTCCACCACCATGTTTGTTTGGTTTTTTGTTGTGTGTTTGTGTTTTTTCTTTTTCCTACCGCTTTTGTAAGAATGACTCAGAATAGATGGCATAAAGCCTTCTAAGGACACTGTATTAAGCAGCAGTTCTATCTCTTCAACAGTGCAATTTCAGACAATGTTATGAAGTAATTTCTTCCATTTTCTTTAAACTACATTAATCCCAGCAGAGAGCACAACTGCACAGGCTGCATTTCATTTGTTTTGATGATGACCTGAAAGACTGTACGAGCCACTACCTCTTCTCCGCACACTTCTTTCTGCTCAGGCTCTGTCACATCGGCTGGATGCAGGAGATTACTTTGTTTACTATATTCTTTCTAATGAGCAGACAGCCTATGTTATTAACAAGGTCTTCGTGTTCAAAGCAGAGCATTCTTGTGGTTTAACCCCAGACGGCAACTATGCCCCACATGGCCACTCGCTCACTCCCCCACAGCGGGATGGGGGAGAGAATCAGAAGAGTAAAAGTGAAAGAACTCATAGGTTGAAATAAAGGCAGTTAAATAGGTAAAGCAAAAGCCATGTGCACAAGCAAAGCAAAACAAGGGATTCATTCACTACTTTCCATGGGCAGGTAGGTGCTCAGCCATCTCCAGGAAAGCCAGGCTCTATCACACGTAATGGTTGCTTGGGAAGACAAACGTCCTTACTCCAAACTTCATCGCCTTCCTTCTTCTTCCCCCAGCTTTTTATACTGAGCATAACATCACACAGTATGGTCAGTTGGGGTCGGCTGTCCCATCTGTGCCCTCTCCCAGATTCTCGTGCATCCTCAGCCTACTCTCCAGCGGAGTGGTGTGAGCAGAAGTGTGAGCTGACCCCAGTCAGGAAAGAGTATCTGGAATCAGCTAAAAGTCTGTTTTTTTCAGTGAACAGCCATCCGTGCATAGAACACAAACACTGATTTTCCTTCCTTACTCAGTAGGAGCTCTTATACAGGTTCTGAAACCCTTTTATTCAATATTCATGAAATGTTTCTAGTGACAAGAAGATTTTAAACCTTCCTTTGGCAAATCAATTAAGGTAGCTCAAGGCACACAGGAACTGTCCAGGACATTCACTTTTTAATATCTATTTCCCAGTGACAGTCACTGAAATCGGCCAGTTTTCCATGTCACAACGGAATAACAATAGTATTTGTTCATCTAAATTCACAGCAAGCTTCAAATAGTCTTTTATTTTAGCCTAGTTGTCGTTTTGGCTTTACTTGACAACTGTCAGAATTACTGTGATGTTTTAGGTGGCTATTTCTGCAAAGCTAAAAAGCCTAGACTAAACTATTTATAATCCTAGGACCCTTAGAATTACTCTTCTCAAAAATTTCAGATTTTTGTCTATATTGCTTTCCATATCAGAAAGCACTCCTGAAGACAGCTATGTTTGATGATAATGAAGTGGATGTTTCATCCTCTTCCAGTTCTTTAGCGCTGCATCCCTCCAGGTGATGCTTTCATCAGCATCAAATTCTGACTGAAAGCTGCAGAGAAGAATGTTAGCATTGCTGGGCACGGAGATCTGAACAGGCCTGGCAGTGCCAGGAAGGAGGTCTAACCAATACACTAGTCAGAAAATCAATTTCAGCCCTTTTCATTGTCCATTTTAATCCTTCAGGCTGTTCTAAACTGTGCCAACAGCAAGCAGAGAATCAGTGAGGTGTAATTGGCATAGTTTTAAAACTTTAAAGATTTGCTGTTTACATCCTTGCAGCAGTTCTATTGAGGGAAGACAGTAGCCTCCATGTTCTTCAGAAAACAGTCAGGTCCAAAGATACTGGAAGAGGCTCAGTTTGGCTTCTGAGCTGTGATTGATCAGTGTCATATATCTTTAGAACCTATACAGCAAAACAGCATCCAGCTGGCATATATCAGAACTCTCAAAGGTGTAGGTCTCTTCAGATTCTATAAAGCAATGCTTAGAGTAAGGCTGTTACTTTGGGATCGCTTTTCCTACATTTTCAGAACAGTAATGTTAAGGCTTACTGATATTTAAACATCTTCCCACTGTGGTGGGTGTTTTTAAAAAAAACATTTGTAAAATACTTCATTGTTTCAAACAGATTCTCTGCCTAAAATGAATCTCAAATCAGTGTCATACTAAAAATTTGAGACATATCTAGAATGCACACTCAACAGAGAAATGGTGTATTTTTAAAAGAAAGATATTCTCTGTAAACTATTTGAAATTCCCTACAGACATGATGATGGAAATAAAAACAAGGCAACAGATAATGTTTCACTGTCAGCCCCTAAGTCACACTAGCTTATTTGCAGAAATGACAAGAAATGCAAGTTATTAATATTAGTAAAATGAGCTTTCTTTTTGCTTTTCTTCTTACTCAAGGCAGTGTGGAAAGTCCAATTAATGACATGAAATAGCTAAGGTGTAGATATTTCTTTCTCTTTTTTTCTTCTCAACATTCTCATACCAGACATGGTATCTGCATCATGTGCAGACTAATTCAGATGCACCTGAGAGACTGAACTTGTAAATCTACATAGGAAAACATGATCAGTTTGAATCTGGAACTACAGTCAGATTCCCAGACTACCAAGCTTGGTCTAGTGAATCCCCTTTTCTCATCTCAGACACAATTAAACTTCTCCTGGATGAAATAAAATTCAAGAGGAGCATACGCAGAATCAGAGTCAGAAAATTTGGAATTGGAAGGGAATTACTTCCCATCAATGCATTTGCAAGGGGCTGTATTCATATCTAACCCCTTTCTTGGAGTTATAAAACTGAGCACGGGAAGTTTTTCACTTCCATCATTCCCATCAGAAGACTGCTTCTGAACCTGAATCTCCTGGTCATTTTGTTTTCCTCTATCTATTAGGTTCCTCTTATTTTTGGCCATATACTTTTAGGCACACAGTATGATTTAAACTAAACATCTTTCCCTCCTCTGTTTTTGGCTAATATTTATGTAGAGAACAAGTAGTTCTCCTCTCAGCATACTAGGTATTCTCTGCTGTCTGAACCTTGGGCACGTACATTCTTTTTAAATGCCTCTGGTATGTGCAAAGCAGATGGTCGCTTCTGTCGCCTCCCTTCCATTTTTTGCTTTTACATCCTCCAGTGTTTCTTACTGGAATCATCAAGATTCTTTGGTTCTTCCTACATGGTATTTTAATTGTCCTCTCAAACCCATGTTATCAATGAGTTGCATCAATAACACTCCTAATTTTAGTGTGAGGAAAAAACGAACATATTCAATAATATAAGCCCAAGAGAGAACACTGATGTCCTCTCTCCTAGCCCTTTCAGTCCAGCCTGGGGTCACCTCTCCTACAGCTTTATTCTAGCCGCCTTTTTCACTCATTTTTCTTGTGGCCCTGCATCAAACAACTACATGAAAACTAGACAGAAATACTTTGCTACATTTCCCATGAGCTCAGACAGCCCTGCCCATGAGGAAAAGCTGCCTGTGTTCTGGGCACAGTTCAAAGAACAGAGACCCTGAACCTCTTGTCTTAGGTTTGATACAGTACACTTTACTAACATGTAGTTTAACTGATGTCTACATGTGGGCATTACTAATTAAGTTGCGTAGTGAAAATTTGTGTCTTGTCACTTGCTCACTGAGTGATGAGGTTGTCCTCTGCTAATCTGGCAGAATAAGACACTGGAGTTACTCCATACTTCAGAGACTTCGAAATTGGTATATCACATACTTACACTTGCATAAAAAAGGGGAAAAAAATTAAAAGAGGTACAAAAAATGCTGGAAAACAGGAAAGAAACCACAGAATTTTCTCACATGGAAAAAGGACTTAAAATCAACTTTCAAATGTTAAAAATACTTTACTTTAAAGGAGAATATGAAATGTTTTCTTTTGAAAATGTAAACCAAATTTTCTACATTTTTTGAAATATTGAAAATATTCAGATATTTAAATTTTGAAAAAAAAATTCTGTGCATATCAGAGGGCTGATAGTTGCAGAGTATCACTCAAAAGAACAGATCATTTTTGATAGACTCATAATTGCACTCTCTAGGGGATAACATATACAAATGTACACTAATTTCCCTAACTTGTATTCAGAAAGGACTGCGCTCATTTGAACACAAGGTGAGGTTTCCTTTCTCCCTAATTAACATTTTAACAGCAGGACCCCAGCCCCACAGCTCTGCATCATGCTGAGCTGTGCTGAGTTGCTGCTGTCAGAGCCCCAGCAGGATGCTCTAGCAACCCAGCAAGGCAACACCAGTGCAAATCCACTGGGACCAGCGCTGGCGGCGCTTCAGCTGGTGCTGAACTAAGTTCTGACACTGGTCTGTGGAGGATGCTGAACTGATTTTAGGATATGACCTTTGAAGACAAGTCCAGGGGCCCATCCTTTGCTTTTCCCATTTTCCTGTTCCTAGGGAAAGAGAAGGTTGCCTCATACTCAAAAGCCTCCTGGGTCGATGCCAGAATCGAAACCATCATCTCACCAGTTCGGCTGCTTCCCTCAGCCCTGTTTGAGAGATTAGACCGTCAAGGTCTAGAAAGCATTATACTTGAAAAAGAAGTCACTGTAAAACAAATTGTTGTTTAAAGATGCAGCATTCTTCATTTTCCTAGGAAAGATTCAATGCTACAAGTTCTAAATAAGTGCAATTTGTTGAAACTCACGCTGGCACTTCTGTAATTAAAGCATTCCGGCATCAGGCGCTTGACTTCCTAGAGGGGAGTACATGAAGGAAGACAGCAATAATATCTAAACAGCCTGAAGGAAGACAAATGACAGATTCCATTATTTTCTCTGGCTATCAGCAATATCGTAACCTTTTCCTTATCTCGGTCAACACACTCACACTGAATTGAATGGTACTAAATTTCTTTTTAATACTTTAACAAACTGCACTGCTCTGTACAATAGCAGCAAAACTTGTATTCACAGCCGCCCTTAAAAATCAGTTACTTCTATTTTTTTAATACTTGTCATCAATCATCTATGCTAATTGGCCAAGTGTATGGCATTTCTATAGTGTATTAAATGTCCCAAAATAACTAATGAGAAGCCTTTTATTTCATCTGTCTCAAATGAAAGTGGTATTAGAATAAGAAAGTATTTCCTTCTCTGCCGCTGGCATGCAATGAATATTTATGATGTTTTTCACTATGTTGCAGTGATCTGACAATGTTGAATTCCAGCTAGGATGAGGATATAGCACTTAAAAGGAGATTCTACTCTCTTTCTATCACTCATAAAAGGAATTAATAATTGCAAAACAACTAACACGAAGAATTGCTTCTCAAATTAGATCATATTTTATCTTCACATTCTAAGCTGGAAAAGGAATCTCAATTTGTAGCAACAACTATCTTTAAAACCACTAATAACATGAACTCACTTATTAAACATTTGTAAAGCTATTTTATGCACAGTACTAGTGCTGACTGATCAAAGTGTATGTAATTAATGGACAAGAAAGCAGTCATTGCAATAATGGAATTCTCATTAGCATCTGAATTATGTTGTTTTTAAAAGCTTAGATTAACCATATCAGGGAGATACCTCTTCTATCGGACTGTTTTTCTGAAGCCATTAAGCCAAGTCAGCTGTCCTGGAAGGGACATGTTGCTGCATCTCACGGTAACAGAACAAAAAAATTATCTTCTGGACAGGAACTCATAGGAAATCATTAGGAAGCTTCAGTGCAGGTCTGGGTACCAGGCGGTACTGTTGGGCCATGTTACTGCCCAAGTTAGACAGAGGAATTTATGCAGCACTTGTTTTCAATCCTATTTTTTTTCTCTTCCATTACTAGCCATCAGATAATGTGCATTGGTAACCCCTGGAGACAGAGAGGGCTGTGTTTATCAGCCTCTTCCCTTTTTCTCATCAGAAGCATTCCCTCTGCAATGTGGCTGGGTGACTGTATAGGAATAGGAGAGGTGAGACATTTGCTGATGAGGATGTGACTTTTTTCAGTCAATGTATTCAGGAGAAGGAATTTTACTTACTAAACGCTGAAAATAATTTCTGTGGCTTGAAGCCAGGAACAATTTCCAGTGTTCTCTGACTTATCTCCCAGGGTGGACAGTCTGTCCTAAAGATGAAGACACAATGTTCATATTCTTGCCAGGGTATGCTCATACTCTTGAAGAGAGACACAATATTCAGAGTCTTACACTGTAAAGACTGAACTTTATTTTGCTCCCTATACAGTGATGTGCAAGTAGGGAGTAGTGGCTCCAGTGATAAAGTTACTCCTAGTTGCAAACCTTTCTATAAACAACTCCTAAGGGACTACCAATATCCTATTTAGAGGCAATGTCTGGGGTGAAAATTCGTGTCTCCAGTCATTCTGATCTTATTCGATCAACGGTACCATAGAAAATATCTGAAGTCTACTGACATGAATAAAGTTAAATTAATACAAATTTCTGTCTCAAGACAGCATTTGTCTTTTCTTTTATGTCAAAATGTGTCCAAATTATTACTATTTTTACCCAGAACATGCACTACTTATTAGTAAAGACCATAATTTGGAGGTTTTCTGAGCCTCTGAACCTCTTTAAGATTCATTCTCAGAAGTCGAGCCACTATTCATTCCACTGAGATTTTATTCATGGAAGTATTCCCGTGTAAAATAATGAGCTAAATATTCTAGAATACACGTAAGCAAGAGAAACTTTATTGTTAACTGCTCTCAGGGATAAGGAAGAGGTTTTTGTTTTGTTTGTGGACTACCATAGGCCATTGCAACATCTTTGTCCAAACAAAATGCTTTTTACGTGAGGCCACGTATTCCTGCTGAAGTTACAGTAGAAGCCAGCTGCTGTTTTTATTCAACAGTGCCTAATTTATACAATTTACACATGTAATAGAGCACTATGATAACTCTTTGTTTCCTCCTGGGTCAAAATGATGGTCAGGTGGTTATAAAATATTGCCATTTAAAAAACATATAAGTTAAAGTGCTTATAAAAATCAGTATGTCACACAGCACAAATATACTGAATATTACAGGTTAGGAATAGGGAAATGGCAGAGAAAGTACTCTCCATTTTGATTGTTTATATTTAATGAAATAATTTTAAATTCCATGTTATGATAGTATAGTAGTCCAGCATATAAAAATGATAAAAACTATTATGCTATTTTAGTGTTACAGAGTTTTCCTTCAGAATTTTCTTCTTGTCAGAAACAGTTTCCTAAAAGAATAGCTCCAATTATAGCTTGAGATGAACCATTTTTAGTTCCAATTTTATCTAAAGGAATCCATGGTAGGAAAAGCAAGTATGTTTCAAATGCACAATCTCCTGCTGGAGTTCTATTTTAAAAGTTTCTGTACTTCAAATGTTAGAAACCTCTGTCTCCTGATTATCTTATTACAAATTGATATCAGTTATAATAAAATTGTACCTTTTTTTTCCATGAGTATTAAGTTTAATCATGATTGTTTGGTCCTTGTATTCAGTCAGTCAAACTTGGTGTAACTCAGAATGGTGCTAACTGGGGGGACATGTTATTGTTCCACAATTTTAACCCACCCTGTAATGTCCTAAGTGTGCTGTCATAGTAAGTGCTTCATGATTCTTTGGGCATTTTGCCTTTTTCCTATTACTTATCTCTTTTACCCAATAATGTAAACAGAAAATCAGCCAAACAAAACCACTGTAGCTCAATATTTGAAGTAAAGAGAGCTAAAGTCTTGGGTTAGTTCTCTACTTCTTTTCCCATTTCACCCATAACCAGTGCAGAACTTTAACAAGCATCAGATCCAGCAAAAATTTTCAAGTTTTGTCAAATCTGGCTGCCTATTTTAATGTGCAACAAATGCAAGACAATTTTTTTTTCTTGCAGACACACTGCATGAAATACCATGTATTAGAAAAAAATATCATGCAGATAGTTGTTCTAAGAATATGTATTCAAATTTTTGCTGGCTGCTGGCTACACTTGTAATGCACTCTGCCGCACTTAGAGCTGATTCCTGTGCCTGACCTTTGGAAACAAGCCATCTCGCCATACAGGTAAATTATCAAAGCCTATCACAGAATATCACCTTAAGTGAAGTTGGAGATGGTGTCCAATTCATAGCAATGTGATTCACGTAATCCAGCCCAAGACCACTGCTGCTGGGTTACTCTGCTTCTACACTGAGAAACGACCTTTTGAGAGGCAAGGGAGCAGGTTTTTCGTACCCTCTGTTCCCATCAGTGCTCCATTTGCTGTCCAGCATAGCGGGTTTCCCGATTTCACAAAAGTGTAAGACAAAACAGTAAGACAAAATGGGGGGACAGCTGAAAAGCAGGCCTGAAACAAGAACATGAGATACTTTTCTTGAAGATGAATCATCTTTTTCTTGTTTCATATCCTGGATGGCTAATCTGAAGAGAATTATGAACCCTTCTGCTGAAGCAAAGAGTACCATCTGGTTTCTAAGCAGGTTTTATTTTCTCCTATTGTCACCTTTTTTAGCAGCGTGGGGATATATAGCCTCTGAAACACTGATGGTTTGCAAGTTACGTCATCTTTAAGCTTATATTTAACCTTTGCTCTACAGTGGATTCAGGTGAGGTTTTGTTTCTTAAACAGATTGTAAAAACAATATTTGCCAACAACTTCCACAAAGTAGCACACAATATACAGCTTTCCTACATAACTAATAAGAACAAGCTTCCCTGTTTCACCTGTTAGTTCATGGTAACTCTTGATAATTTATTTTTGGGTTCAGAGGGTTTTTTAAAGGAGTTTTCCCTTCATCCAGGCTGACACAAGAAGAACATAATAATGTCAACAATAACATTTTCATTAGAGTTGCGGAGAATTTCGACACATCCAAGTTTTGAAGAAGTATTTAGTATTTTTAAAGTTAAATGTCCACAGTTGGTGAGTAGAAATGCACGCTAATTACTGTGCACTTTAGAAGTACTATATAGCAAGCATCGGTTTCACTCAACGGCTTTGCGTTGCCTTTATTAACACTAGAGAGAGACAAACCGGACATACTCTGTCAGTAAAAGCATCCTTGTCCTGCCAGCAAAGAGCCCACACAGAGGAAAGCCAGGGAGGATCCCACCTCTGTCAGTACTGCCTTCCTGCAGTTAATTACAAGATTAAGCCAACAAAACATCCAGGCTTCAGGAATCTGGACAGCAAAGTACTCAGTGTTTGCAATAAAATAAGGTAGATCTAAACAAAATAATGTACAATCTAGAGGCAACGAAAAAAAAATGGTGAGGAGGAGAAGCGAAAGTGCCCATGTCTGCCTGGAGTAAAATTTGCAATAACTCACATCAAGAAAACTCCTATCACTTACAAACACTGCGACTGCAGAAAGACATGAATCAATGAAGGGAAATTCAGAAAGCCGCAACACAAAAGGAGCTTTTGCCAGCATTGTGCATGTCAAGTACTATTTCCCCTCTCAGATCATGGCATTCAAATCAATGGCCTGCTCACTGCCACATCACTTAACATATGCACTGGTAGAGGAATTTAAATCAAATTAAGCACATGGGGATTAATTTCCTGGGGAGGATTAAGATCTTTCCATCTATACAGAATGGTTGAATAACAAGTAAAAAGAGATATTGCCACAAATATTTGAAGGAGGCAACCAGAGAAGAAAATGTTTTTTCATTTAGGTACTGCAAAGGTAACTAAAGAAGGACTGTAGCAGGAGAAGCAGGTTAGATGTGCAGCACAAAGAAGGCTAGGAGAGAGAAATGCATCTTTAATATAGATTTCAAGCTTTGGTCATGAGCAAGAGGATTCTGTTGCAAGTATAGAAATACGAGCAAAAGGCAGTGCCATCTTGGAGTGGAACAGACAGTGGTGAAGAGCAAATTGTGGGTGCAGGGCTTCAAAGCTGTGCAGCAAGCGTCTGAATTGTAGCTCTGTGAACCAAACCATGTGCATTTGATTAGCTACAATCAGTGTTTTAGTCAAGATAGTGTAGTCTGAATTATTAATGCAAACTGTGCCTTATTTTGGCTGCCAGTTAACAAAGGTTAAAGGGACATGAACTTAAAGTTGTGTTTACCTAAAAGATTGTGGTTATTGCCAGCAACTTTTCTCATTGCTCTAACTGAAAGATGATTGAAACAACAACAGAATCTCATGAACGTAGCAGAGGTTAAATATTTCCCATGATGAGTTCATTCTTTCTACAAAAATATGGAAAATAATTTTACTTTGGCAGGGAAAGATAGCCATCCCTTTTTTCCCTTCCTAAAATCCCATTAAAGCATGAGGGAATTTCTGTGTTTCAGAATTTTTTGATTGTTCCCCTTCCTGTAGGACACTCACTGCTGAATGAGATTATTCTAGTGACTCATGGGGTGTTTGGACCAGGTTCTTCCCTGGCTACTGTCTCCTTTGTTCTGCCTGGCATTACCGAGTGTTGTGGAAAGCAGTCTGAGATATGGTTGGTACGAAAGACACAAGAGGAAATAAAGTTGCTATATTGTATTTGGATTGCATCACATACAGCTGCGTTTTGTTGCTGACTGAGAGGAGTTCATGATTTCTGTATTTTAAAAAGCATTTGCAGATGTCAAAAAATAAAACCAAGCTAACACTAAGGTTATTATTGTAATTTTATTTTCTCCATTTGATAGTCCTATTTATAAATTAAAATCACAAAGTACATGCAGTCTCCAAAACCTAACATGGTAAATCTCTGCTAGCGTTGTAGTTTGGGTAGCAGCACTGACTTGCACGTCGCTCAGAGAAGTGAAAAGCACGTCACAAATGAGATTTTCAGCCATGACAAGCCCCAAGGGCTATGGCATGCATTTATTGAAAAACCTAAGTCTGACGTGCCTTTAATTTCACTGAGATGCACATTAAAAATTGTATAATACTCACATTTTGTATAACAAGTTTATTCTCTCTAACTGATAGTATTTGTGATATTGTAAAACAGTTTCACAAAGAGAGGTTACCAAATGTTAACTCTATATGTTTCTTTAACTTAGATACAACCTATCTTGCAAAATAAAGAACTTGCTCTTTTAAGACTTGATTCAATATAGCTCTTTACCAACCCATTTGGAATACACATGCTTAATATTTAGTGTTCTCTTAAGCACTTCACTTAATCAGAGCCTAAGAGAAATACCAGTATAAATAGTTCTAATACCTCAGCAAAAATAATTTTCAGAAATAAAATATGAAATTCAGCTATTCTGCCCCGATATTTTTAAGTGTATGTATTTAGAAGCACAGAAAGAATATTCTAAGTTTTTAAACATTTGGTTACACATTACGTGTTCCCTGATTTACAGTGGGGAAATATGCAGTTTGACATTTGAAATGGGTAATAGTTATGTTCTTCCATCTTTATTTTATAATTATTATGGAGTTCTTTCTAATACACTCTTTTCCAGTACTCATCACTGGGTGAGCCTTTAACAAATTTACGCGTTCATCAAAATGCTTATCTAAAATGCCCTGAATGCATAAGGCAGATAATACGATTACCGAGATATACATAAAGTGCATCATTCACTTTCCTGTGGAAATAATCTACAGATTTATTTCAGTCAGAAATACAATACAGTATGCTTATGTTTAAATACATACTAAGTAATAAGTTGCATGAGAAAATCAATATTCTAGGTGCTTAGCTGTATCTTTACTTGCCTGAACATTTTTAACAGCTGACATTTATTCACTGATGCACCATACAAATATAGAAATCTAAAATGCCCAGCTCTTAAAAACCCTAAATGCCTAAATATAAAAACCAGATCTGAAAAGAAGAAATTGGCAAGGTAGTTACATTTTCCTTCCTTTCTTCCTTCTATGTGCATGTTATTTTCTGTAACAGCTACAGGAATTTATGAGCCCTGTGGCTCAGATATGACTACTAAGGTTTTAAGGAAATGTATGCTTAATATTTCTGATCCATAACACTTACTACTTATGCAAATGTTTTCTGAACCGCATCTAGAGAGTCTTCTGTTCCCTTTGCCACAGCCTTTCCTGCATCCCAGGAGCAGCTGGCACGTGTGCTAGAAGTGCCCTGGACCAGGTTCCCTCCACTCAAAGTGGGGAACCAGCCCTTACTGTGTTCCTTGGGACTTAACAGTTGTGCTATAGAAAATAGATCTAATGCAGAGGAAAATCTTAATTTGGTCTACTGCACTGTTAGGAAATACTCACTAAAGGATATCTTTCTTCTCATAAACTTTCACCTTCTTTCTGCATGAGGAAAAACATGACACTAACATGCACAGGTCTGAAACATTAGGCTGAAAACTGAGCACCAAATCTTTCCTGGAATACTAATTGCGGCCCTTTGACCTGCATCTTCAACATGGAAACTAACAGTAAGCAGCTTCTATATACAAAGAGATCAAAATTTCCACAGCACCACAGTCTTTGCATTCAACGAATAGGGCATAGGATAAATTCAATTAAGTAGCTTTAAAATCACACAAAACTTTACAAAACAATAAACTTCAGAGTAACTGATGGAAAGGACTTTAAAATGGCTTTGAGATACATCTGAGGTCTACACAGAAGTCACAGCTATCAGTGTGTGACCCAGTATTTAGTGTTGTGTTGGTTTGCTTTGCACGCATCCAAAGTGACCAGCAAACAATTATTCCCCAGCTGAACATGTAGCTTGATTGATTTACTCCTAGATGCAACTTAACTCTGCTCATTAGGGTACCTGAAGCAATTAATATTTTTAATCCCCGATCAAAATTTGTGGCGTCATAATTTGTTTTTTAAACTTTTGCCTTTCTTCAATATCAATTAAACTGGCACAATGGAGAGGAAATTTTGCAGCAAGACACCAGGAAAATATCTTCGTTTAAAAAAATAAGAAAAAAAAAAAGGAATAAATTAAATGACAAGATAGATATTTTGCATCTCATATACCGAGCTTCAGGGTCATTCCTAGCAAAAGCACCAATAAAAATATTCCTGAGATGTGAATGTGATTTCAGAAAACTCAATGTTAAGAAAGTCTAACACTTCCAGTTACAAAATATAATTGCAGCATCTTTTGGAGATGCTCACATGCTTCTCTGGTATGCAGCAAACATCTTAGTTCAGCAGAACAAGAGCCTTTGGGCTACAGTTTACCTTTGTCTCACAGAATGCACATTCAGCTGAGATGTGCACTTCTGATCACTGTAACTTCTCCCCTTTGTAACTCCTGAAGCACGCCTCAACTTCTGAAGAATATTTCAGCCAAAGCAGCAAACATGAACATGCTGAAGCTGTAGCCCCAGTCACCAGGCAGATGTGGCCCCATCACCTCCCTGCATCAGATAGCAAGTTGAGCAGTGGCATGCAGGACTAAAAAGACAGGTGAGGCCAGATTTTCAGTCCCTGAGACTCCACAAATGGTTCAACAAGCTTTGTCCTCCTAGAGGCACCATGTGGAGCAGGACCCTGCCCTTCATGGAGGGTGGCTGAGGGAGGGAGAATTACCAGGCTCTCTGCTGCTTTCTCTCCCTCCTGGAATGATATTCTTTGCAGTCCCTAGCTGTGGGTTTTAGCTCTGCATATTTTGCAGCACTGATAATGACGACTGCTTATGCACAATGTCATTCTAATAACATGATCAAACACAACGGAACCGCTGTCTAATACAGCAGCTAGAATGAATGAGGCAGGATCAAAATTGCACAGCTGGAAGAATTTCACCAGAAGTTTTTGAGGCACAATTTACAAGGTGTAAAATAACATATAACTGTGTTTTTCAGTTTTCCCATTAAAGGACTTATTTATGCCTACTGCTAATACCTCTGACAAAAACCCATATGTCAGTCCACCATAGGTGGAAAAAAACTATAGTTTCTGTTGATTTTGAAATACAGTGTGTGGCCAACTCTTTCCCCTAATCATGCTCTATAATTTCTTGATTTGCATTGGTTTACTTTGGAATATTCTTCAGTTTTTCAGTATTACAGTGACTCAGAATTTTACATTTTACACCACACACCACATAGTGTTCTCTGTAGTGATAAGGAAATGTCAGCCTTGGACAGTTTTATTCACATGGTCTGCACTATTGTTTAACCATAAGCAGGTATAAAGCGGGTGATGATGCAGAAGGTAGAATCCTGGGATTATTTTCCTAAAACTTCTAGAAATATTCAAAACTCTTCAAAAGAAGGGGTCAAGGAAAAAAAAAAAAAAAGGCGGCCAGATTTAGTTTACAAAATGCTGCCTTTGGCCACTGTCTGTTTTGCCGTGGCAGGTGTGAAGCTGGGATTCAGCACAAGCAGAGCTCTTCTAGAAGGGCCCTCGCGGCTTTTCGTGCTTCCTCACCTGCCACAAGTTTCTTCATGTGAAGGACTCCAAGGGAGAAGTCCTGCCATACCTCATACTCTGCTGAAGTGCAAGATCTTCGATGCATTATGAAATCTTAAAAAAACAACACTATCTTAACATTCCTTTAAGAGATGCTAGATAATTCAAAAAACACCCTAATCACCAGCAGCTGATAAGGCAACAACCTGCTGCGATGTTACGAGAAGATGGTGGGGAGAAAAGCAGAAGGTAACAAATACAAAAGTCCTAAAAGTCCATTCTAAAACTACTAGGAAACTATTTAAAAATGTACTGTGCATTTGTCTACAATATACTTTCATTTTCCTGCGTTTCACTAAAACGCTCGAAGGCTCTAAGAATCCTATTTGCAACTGGAGCACCTCTCCAAGGAAGAAAACTAGTTCATCATAGAAACCATGACTGCCAGAAAAGAGGAGCAGTGATGTATGAAAATATAATCCACTGAACATCAGAACTGACAACCTCAGAGCATCTCCAGGCTAAGTCAGCTAGTAACACCATTTTTAATATTACAGGTGGATTCACACTCAGCAAAATGTTATATTCAAGTTAAAGAATATTTTTGCCTTGAGCGGTCATAAAGATTAACAACAGTGAAGAGTATGTTAATTGTTAAAGCCAAGATCTCAGAAGTACTGCAGTATGAACGGAGAATTAAAATACAGTTTTAAACGCGGTTGGTTCCTTTTTTTTTCCTGCTGGTCAGAAAGTAAAAAATGCCACATTGCAGAATATTTTGCTCTAAGCTGCACAGAAAAATTCTCATCAGGCTGAATTCTAATACTTGTAACATCAATGTGGGTCAATTTAACTGTAGACAAAAAAGACTCCTGTTAAAAGCTTTTTAAAACTGACCACTGACAGTGCAACCTAGATGAAAACAGAACATAAATTAAAGTTTGCCATGCAAGTATACGGCAATAAAAAGAAATATTCTAGTTAACTTAAATCAACAGATCTTTGTAAATATGACATAAAAATTGTCAGAAAAATGCATTTCTCTTATTTTTCTTAAAGTATCCAAATCAGTGGTGTAAAGGACTAAAATAAGCAGTTTCGAACTAATTTTACACTTTATAATTGATTTCCTGAATGATTCTTCTTTAAGATTTTGGCATATTTAGAAATATTTTTATAATTTATGTGCTTTAATCATTCTCTAAACTGTCAATACTTAATATAAAGCAAAAAAAAAAAAGATATTTTAGAATAGTATGATAAAAGCTCTTCAAAGAGCAGTAGAAAACGTTGAAATTTTCAAAAACAGTTTATGAATAGTTGTCAAGTTGCTTCAACCTTCATAATATTATCTCTATCCTCTATGAGATTTCTCCTTTATCTTTTTTCCATATTGCAATTTCGTATTCCCAAATATCTAATACTCAGTTAAGGATTACACTGTTGTGCCAAAAGTATATATATAATGAGGACAACTGATCACTAAAATATTCAGTGTTTCTTCGACTTACATGATCTGCATTAGAAGTTGCAGCCTTTTCTAGGCATCACTAGACGTTATTTTTTAAATTGCTGAGACACCACCACATTATTCCAATCGCTCAGAGTTATTTGACATCTGAGTCATTGAATTCCACACAGTACACTATCTAGAGGCATTCTCCAAATGTGCTTGAACAAGCTCATGTCTAATCATTCATTACTAACTTACAGCACTACAACTGATTAGTACGCTTACAATATATTAATTTATTCTAGAAAGCATTTCAGAATTTTTTTTTCTAAATTTACAGTGAGCAAAAAGGATTTTGGAATTACATTTGGCATTATATTCACAATTTATTAAAGCATTTGCTAGGTAGGAAGCTTCACCTGCTCACAACAAAGTTAAAAGAGATTTTCCACTTATTGAAACAGGATCAAATTAGTAAAATCTTAATATACTTTGTCTGTACAGTGGAATAATAATAAAAAGCAATGTCTAATAAAAGAAGTGAGAAAAATAATACTAAAATTTTGCATTGGTTCCAGAAAAGTCCCGGTGTGAGGCTAGTAAATAATAACTTCCTTCTCCATCTGAAATTTCAGTGAGAGTTTTAGGTACACAGAGTGGTATTAGCAGAGCTGGCTCCATCCCAAGGCAGCAGGCCTAACATCTGTTTCCATGGAAAATAAAACAAGAACTATAATACCCTCTAGCACTCAGGAATTCACTTTTACGCCATTTCTAAAATATATTATCTCCAAAATTATAGTGGTTTTTAGCTACAGAGTCATGACTGAAAGGTATTAATATCTCAAACTTTAAGCTAACTCAGGCTCTTCTGCAGGGCTCTCTTCAAGGAGGGAAGGGAGATAAATCAGAGGAAGGTCTGAGGGAAGAGTTGGCAGACTGAGACTGGTGCAGAGTAACTAATTGTGCTACTTCAACCACAGTTCATATTGAGAGAATATATAGCAAATGAAGGCTCTACTATGTTTGCTGAACTTCATCTTCGAGATCCTGAGCAGCTGAGGGCTTGGAATATGAGCCAGCAGTGTGCCCAGGTGGCCAAAAAGGCCAACAGCATCCTGGCTTGTATGAGGAACAGTGTGACCAGCAGGACTAGAGAAGTGATTGTGCCACTGTACTCGGCACTGGTGAGGCTGCATCTTGAATTCTATGTTCAGTTTTGGGCCCTTCACTGTAAGAAGGACATTGAGGTACTAGAGAGAGTGCAGAGAAGGGCAATGAAGCTGGTGAGGGGTCTGGAGCACAAGTCTGATGAGGAGCGGCTGAGGGAACTGGGGTTGTTTGGCCTGCAGAAAAGGAGGCTGAGGGGAGACCTGATCACTGTCTGCAACTACCTGAAAGGAGGTTGTAGCGTGGAGGGGGTTGGTCTCTTCTCCAAAGTAGCAAGTGATAGGACAAGGGGAAATGGCCTCAAGTTGCACCAGGGGAGGTTTAGATTGGATATTAGGAAAAACTTGTTAAGTGAAAGTGTTGTCAGGCATTGGAACAGGCTGCCCAGGGAAGTGGTTGAGTCACCATCCCTGGAGGCATTTAAAAGATATTTAGATGAGGTTCTCAGGGATATGGTTTAGAGGTGGACTTGGTAGTGTTTGCCTAATGGTTCGACTTGATCATAAAGGTCTTTTCTAACCTAAATGATTCTACGATTCTATGATCTCTGAAAGATGTCTTTCCCTGTAATTTCTAACGGAGACATAGCAGATAGAAGCGGTGGAATCTTTTTTTCTTCTCTCAGCAGCACCAAATGCAGCAATAACTATACCACTGAAAAACATTGTTACTCTGGAAGGTCCACAATTCATAGATTTTTGCCTATAAATCATTGCGACATCTGCAAAAATTCTCCTGGAAGCATGGTTCAGCTGTGCCTGTGCCAGCCTGATCTTGTTCAATTCACACATCATCTGCCAAGTAACCATAAAGAACCTAGCTGGTTCTTCAGGACCATCACGCTCCATGTGCGTAAACACCTACATGGCCTATCTAGTAAACACACGGCCCATACATATGTGTCTACACTGCACGTATTGCTATGGAATGAATCTAATCTGTTAGTGATCTGCTCTTCAACAAGGACAGTAAAATCAGGTTCAAGAAAAGCACAGCCAGGTGAGAAGATGTTCATTAAACTCTGTGCACTATTAAACAAGTCAGAGACACTAGAGACTGGAAACTCAGAACCGCTCAGTGATGCAGATTATGTGAAAGCCTTCCAGGAAAACTTTTCTTTTCTCATTATGTTCTCATAAATACACCTTTTCCTGTGGTCTTACTTTCCAGACTCGTTGTTAAGAAAAGTTGTGTGGTGGATAGGGACATAGCTATGGATTCACCTCTCTCAGGGACTCCCCATCCAGATCTCAGACCCTGCTGACTCTTTGTCCATCCCTCTTTACTTAAGACATTTCTTTCTTGGGGAAGGTGCAGTCTTCCTTTACAGGCAATAATACTTGAAAGGGGTTTGAAATAATTTTAACCTGTGCTACAGTTGTTTTCTAGGCTACTGTATTAATTGACATGTTATGTTCTACCACAGCTACCAGGAACTGCATCAGATCTCAGGACAACTAAAGCACCCTTGACTTTCCTTTCTCCATCATGCTTCACTTCCCACCCATGCCTCCCTTAACATCAATGTTCTAGTCCTTCCTTGGGAGGTTACAGCTGCAGTTCCAGCGAAAGCAATGGCTAATTTTCACAAAGAGAAAATTAGAAATTGGCAACATTGTCAACACCACACACCCTGCACATTTTCCATTTTGGATTATCATTGCACAAGAGACTTTTGGCAAAACAGTTCTTATAGCATGTATTGCAAATCCTTACGGTTTACCACAGGTTTGCATATAGAGAAGAGAGATGTGCATATTCTCTTGCTGATGTGGGGATCATCACCAGAGATCCACACTGATGTGTCATCAGCCTTTGATCATAGGATACTGACATGGTTTGAAGCCACAGTATAGGTGGATGGAGCTACTCCACGTTTTATAATATATTAATTTTCAGAGATGATATTTCATAGATACACTTTGTGCAAGAGGGTCACTTCTCCATAAGTCTCTGTAAGATTTTATCCTATACTCCTTTTTCAACAGGCACATGAACAACATTACCTACCTCTTGTCAAAAAGAACTTGGGGAAGTGAGGGACAGGGCTTTACTGCAATCAAAGAAGGTATATAACATTTTTCCTTATTTTTCTACTACGTGCTGGAGTGGTGGCAAAGGAACACTTTATCTATGCAGTACTTCGGTCTAGACAGCACACAATATGGAATCTAACCATCACGAAAAAACATCTCCTACTTATGCAAGAGGTACCAGAACCTGTAATTTCTGTGTTGGTTGTCCAGCATTTATAGGCTCTCTAGGCTCTCCCCTCTTTCAGTGTGTGTATATATATATATATATATAT